>BLSH010158602.1:699177-738675 GCA_018402905.1 Glandirana rugosa | reverse complement strand
TGCCCCCCCCCCCCCCCCGGCCGCTCCGCCTGCCCCTATACTACACTAACCTTCCCCTATACTGCCCTAGCCTGTCCATATACTACCTTAGACTGCCCCTATACTGCCTTAGCCTGTCCATATACTACCCTAGCCTGTCCATATACTACCCTAGCCTGTCTATATGCTACCCTAGCCTGCCCCTATAGTGCCCTAGCCCACCCTAGCCCGCTCCTTGGAATTGAACATATAATTTTGCATATAGACAAGGTGCTGTTGCATGAAATATGACTTCCTGATAAATTTAATTTTAGTTTTAATTATCATGATATAAAATAATGGATGTGAGGGCCTTTTGGTGGGCGTGATTTTTTTGGGGGAGCAGCATTTCATTCGAGGACACAGGCAGCACAATGTCTTGGGCCAGCCCTGGTTAATATAACATTTTTGTTTCATGTTTTATGAGTTTTTTACTTGCCATTAAGACAGCTGCTGCACCCATGGCGCAGTTCACCGATATCTAGTTTGATCATCAGTAGACCGGCAGAGAATAAAAAAGAAGAAGCCAGGCACTGATGATGCTTTTCTTTAAATGGTGGTGTGGGTTTCCAAAGAACTTTGGGGAGAGAAGATAATGGAGACTGGGCAGAAATTAAACATAAGAGGCAACTAAATAAAAATAACTAAATTACATGGTGTATGTACGGGGAAGGTCCTCTTTAATTGCATGAGGTACTACCAGCTACTGAGATTCTGATACCAGAGTATTAAATGGCACAATGCTAGATTTTGTGTCTGGTTAGAAGCCCTGTATACAGCCTGAGCTAGGATGCGTGGTCCTTCCCAGAAACAAAAGAGCAAGAACTTGGAATCACCAATAATATAATGATAGTTCTTTCAATTACTTTCATTGGACAGACTTGCTAAAGCAAGGTGAAGGCAGGGTGGGGAGTAGTTCGCTGTGGCTGCGTGGGTTTCCTCCGAGTACTCCGGTTTCCTCCCACACTCCAAAGACATGCTGGTAGGTAAATTAGATCCTGTTTAAATTGGCCTTAGTATATGTATGAATGTGAGTTAGGGACCTTAGATTGTAAGCTCCTTGAGGGTAGGGACTGATGTGAATGTACAATACATATGTAAATTGACAGCACTATATAAGTACCTGAAATAAATAAATATAGGAATTTCATGGCAGTAGAGTTGCCTCAAGTACAACAGAGTCATTAAAATGATTCTGTACCAACCCACCAATCAGACTCAAAAGTTCAGTTTCCAGGTGTTAGAGAACTACAACTCTTGAATCTGGTGGCTCTAATACTATACTATTGGTTCTTAGTACTGCTTTGATACACGGTGCTGAGTGTAAAGCTTGTCACCTTTTATCCATTGTGAAATTTACGTTAGAGTCCTGATGCAGAAGTTCGCCCATAATATAACATGACCTCCATTAACCACTTCAGCCCCAAAAGGTTTCACCCCCTTCCTGACCAGAGCATTTTTTGCGATACGGCACTGCGTTGCTTTAACTGACAATTGCACGGTCGTGCGATGTTGTACCCAAACAAAATGTATTACCCTTTTTTCCCACAAATAGAGCTTTATTTTGGTGGTATTTGATCACCTCTGTAGTTCTTATTTTTTTGCGCTATAAGCAAAAAAAAAGACTAATAATTTTGAAAAAGAAAACAATATTTTTTACTTTCTGCTATAAAACATATTCTTTTTTAAAAGGTGTTTATTTTAGATTTTTCCAGTAACAGGTACAAAACAATACACACACAAAGAAAGCAAGGCACTCACAGCATGGCATGTAGGTTCAAATCACAGAAATACATTTAGGTGTATTCGGTACATTTAGCATTATGTCTCTCAGTCCTTTAAAGCAGCTCTTGGAGCCTTGACCACACATGGCTGGTCCCCTCGGTGTTGTCTGGATTAGGAGGGGTCAGAAATTCTGTGTTAATCACAATGGAGATGCCTAAACAATAAGAGGCTGTAAATACAGCCAACAATGCACTCACCTCACATACATACATACATTCATCCTTCCATACTGGTGCCGCAGTCCCCAGGACATAATTTTCCCAATATACTTATTCATTTTTATGTAGACCCCCGAGCTGGAGGCTCCCCTCCCCAAAATGTTCCGGGGATATCCAACCAAGGTTGCCAAATTTTTTCGAACTTTTTGTACATGCTCTATTTTTATAAATGATTTTGTATTTGGGCTCTATTTTTATAAATGGTTTTGTATTTGGGCGCTATAAAACATATTCAGTAAAAAAATGTAATTTCTTCATCAATTTAGGCCAATATGTATTCTGCAACATATTTTTGGTAAAAAAAAAATCCCAATAGGCGTATATTGATTGGTTTGCGCAAAGGTTATCACGTCTACAAACTATGGGAGAGATTTATGGACTTTTTTTAATATTTTTCTTTACTAGTAATGGCAACAATCAGTGATTTTTAGCAGGACTGCGACATTGCAGCTGACAAATCTGACCATAAGTGACACATTTTGGGGGACCAGTGACACCAATACAGTTATCAGTGCTAAAAAAATGCACTGACACTGTATAAATGACATTGGCAGGGAAGGGGTTAACATCAGGGAGCGATCAGAGGGTTAAGTGTGCTCCTAAGGAGTGCTTTCTAACAGTGGGGAGAATGCTGTTACTGGAGGAAAACAGAAATCCGTGTTTCTGCTTAACAGAAACACAAGATCTCCCTTTTCCTCTCTGGCAGAATGGCGGTCTGCCTTGTGTACATAGGCAGACCGCCGTTCTGCCTCTCTCCGAATGATCACTGTGTTCCCGGCGGACCCACTGATTGGCTCCAATCACAGCGGGCCGCCGGTGGCGCCCCCAGAGCCGGAAGACACAAACAACATACAGGCACATTGTTTCGCACAGCCAGGCTGCCCTGCCACAGCATAAGTGTGGTGGGCGGTCTGGAAGTAGTTAATCAATGAAATTGTAAACGATCACCTTGTAAAACAACCCATTCAGTTAAAAATAGAAAAGGCAAAACATTTTTGTTTAGATATAAAAAAACACTATAAACACCTTTTTCCCCTTTTTTATAAGTGATCACATTCCCTTTGTTCTCAGCTGCATAAGAGCTGGGGGAGCAGAAGCAGCAGCAGGCTGAGCTTCCCAGTGAATGGCTGTGTAACAGGGGCGTGTCAGGACAAGTTTGATCATTGGAGGAGAGTACACTGAGTTCCCAGCATAGACAGAGAACTGACCACGATGTGCTTTCTTGCTTAGTGAGGTCAGTTTTTAATAGGAATGCAAAATGACTAGCAGGAACACCAGGGATTTCACACAAAAGAAGCAATACAAAGAGAACAGGATACTTTCTCATATAAGTACATGGTACAGCAGGCACATATCAGGAATATGAAGTGTTGGGGCAACAAACACTTTAATGCTGCCGCTTGATTCATTTTCCTAGGTGCACAGCATACACTACTTGCATTTTAAACACTATACATACTGTATAGGCCTTGCTTCCATTTTAGGATATAGATTATCTGAACTTATTATTCATGAATTATAAAATAATACATTCAAATGTAGACATTAAATCTATGATGGAGAAAATTACAGAAGCTCAAATGAATGTCTACCTACATCTGTTTTTTTTTTGTCAAGGGAAATTAAGATAATTTAGCATGGACAACTAAAATATTCAGGAAATGAAAAGTACCATTATTCAGAAGTGATTGAAAAAACAGGGCTATTTGTGGAGTGTGTCTAGATTTCCAAGCATTACAAGCTGGGATTGGAGCCTAGCAGCAGGGTTATTGTGCTGACCAAGAAAAACAGATAATGGAGTCAGTGCTTGTTCCAGATTACGGTTGTCAGCTTCTGTATGTCCCAGGTGAGCCTTTCATATCTCCAGCAGCCTGCTCAGCAGCAGTAGTGCTTCTACATGATAAGAGTTCTGGCACTACAATTATAGAACAATAAACTTTGGTTACTTTTTATTTAACTCTCTATACTCTTCATTTACTGATCTTTCTGATTACCCTCTGCATTTTAGCCATGCAAGTAATAAACAGTACAACATAGCTGCGTTATTTTATAATTATCCGCAGCAAGTAAAAGGCCTATTGGTTCATTTAATGCCCAACAGCAACCATTTATTTTAGGTTAGATACTGATAGACTACGGTTGGTTAAGAACAGCCTGATTTTGGGGTAAAGTAAAAGAACTTACCAAACTAATCACAGATTCCGATCTGAATTTGGATGCTCCCTTATTTCTTCTTAACATTTCCAAGCACTCGATGAAGCAATACAAAAACTCACTAACAAGACATTTAATTAACGCAGCCAAATTACTAATCCCAAAGATTGGCTTTCAGATTTTAATATATACCACGCTATTGAAGAGACCAAAGCCTTAGCTAACGACAACTTAGCCCAATATCATAAAACTTGGAATCCCTGGCTTGTCTTTAGATATTCAGACCAGTACAGATTATGAAACAGCCAGACCCCTATGTCCAAACTCACTGGTTGTTCAGAGCAATAATAGTGATTCCCTTCCCTTCCCACCTCCACCCCCTGGACATCCCCCCCCCCCTCCACCCCCCTCACCCTTCCTTGCCTTCTTTCTCTGTTCTTTCTTCTTTCCTTTTCTGACTTCACTCAGGATATGTTTGAATCTCTATTCTAATATTACTAATCACATTACTTATCTAATCTCTGTATTTGTTCAGATAGTATATATATAATCTTTACTATGCTTGTTAACAATATACAACCTGACTAATCCTTACAACACTAAACAGAATCTTGAATCAGACATCTGACTACATTCAGATATGTTATCCGTGTTTGTCTACGTTCAAAACTTAAATAAACGTATATTGTGAAAAAAAAAAAAAAAGAATAGCCTTTCTCCATCTTTTCAACACAGAGAAACCCTTGAAATAACGTTCTGGTTTGAGGGAACCCTTTCTAATAGTTACTATTTCTACAATTTCTATAATTTACAGCTGACAATGCAATTAAAGTGGTTGTCAACCCGTGACAACCACTTTAACCTACAGGTAAGCCTGTAATAAGGCTTACCTGTAGGTGCCCTGCATATCTCCCAAACCTCCACGGTTTAGGAGATATGCAGTGTACTGCGATGTGCCTACATCACCGGGCACATGCGCAGTGAAGAAACGGCCTCCACTGAGATCGTGCTGTGACTGGCGGCTCGTGATGCTACTCCTACCAGTTACAGAGCCGGAGATCGCGGCCCCGGAAGGAAGAGGGGCAGAAGATGGACGCGGCCTGGAGCGGGGACATCGCTGGACATTGCTGGCTTCCAATGCTGGTAAGTGGCACATAATGGGCTAATATGCAATGCATACTAGCCCATTATGCTTTTACATTCCTGGGTAACATAGAGTAAGTAAACCCCATCAGGGTTTGCTTCCTCTTTAATGTGATGGTCACTGGGAAGAATACTCCTTACGTTGGTGGTCATTGTAAAGATTCCCCTCCCCTTCTCCCCTTACAGAGAGCAAACAAGATCACTGTTGTCATTGGCAACTCATCTGACAGGTGAAAATTGCTTATTGCTTAACTTAAGGATCCTCTTGCAACCTCTGGAGGAAACCTAGGATTCCACATGACCCTGGGTATGAAAGGCTAGTTAAGAATATATCTTTGGTGTTTATTGTGGCCTTCGACTATATTGTAATCTTTCATTGCTGTCATTGGTCCCAAGAGATTTCCCACTGCTTCCTGCCCCTGTGACGTCAGAAAAATAATAAAGTAAAGGCACAGACAGCAATACATGTCTTAAAATGTCTTAACCATTCCACATTGTACTCAAAAGTATTTTATGTTAGTGTCTATATCTCCACTGGAAAACTTTTCATCAGTTCCTGTTCATCTGCCCCCCTTCACTGGGACAGGAATTGGGGTTAAATCTTCCCAACTGGATAAAAAGCTGTAAAAACCCGAATGAGAAAAAAACGTTTTGGCTTTAATAATCAAATACGAAGTGCAATGATGATGTGTGACGTATAGTAAACCAGAGCAACCAAGAAGGTCTTATGTCACACAGCCAAATTGACTGTGATATAGCATACATGTTGCTGAAAATTGTGGTGCGGAGCACAGGTTTGTGCAGAAAGGCGCAGCCAAGAAGCCTGTACAAAGCAATGAAAGGTTGACAGTGGCTGCAGCTATCCGCTGGTGTTTGGAAGTAATTGCACAGGGCGCAATTATATGCCGTTAGGGAAAAATGATCATTCCTGGATGCAAGCTGCTTCCATCCATTGGCGATCATCTGTACCTGACTGCAGGTAATTGCTCCCTGTATGACTCTCTATGGCTGTCGACACACTCCTGGGCTCCTGGACAATCTTTCTGTAAGATTCTTGGCTCTGAGAATCCTGGTATACTGTAGGCAGCTCAGCTATTTATCATCTGGTTGCTACCAGAAGCAAAAACGTTGGCTACTAAAGACACGTTTTCAAAAATCAAGTTTGCGAGCTTAACACTCTTTCATACATGACTCCATAACCTATATAAAAGCAGCCATTTTTAGGTATGCCAGTGAGGACTCATATCATATGGAACCCTACAGTTTTTTGTTCTTTTTTATAAATTATGTTCCGTCAACCACTGATGACAGGACCTTGCATCAGGACACGATGCCAACAGCTACAATTAGCAAAGGAAAGACAAGAGAGGCGCACCAACCTTGTGCCGTACCATTAAAAAGTTTAATAATTAAAATAGATAAAATCCATATACTCACAAACGGATCTGAAGTTAAAACCTTTTGGAATACAACAATAAATCCAATGGGGACGATGGTGGAGCCTCAGCAGAGGGCCTGGACGTACACCATAGGACAAGGCTGACGCGTTTCCAGGGCGAACCCTCTTCATCAGATCCGTTTGTGAGTATATGGATTTTATCTATTTTAATTATTAAACTTTTTAATGGTACGGCACAAGGTCGGTGCGCCTCTCTTGTCTTTCCTTTACTATAGTGTGTCTGGATGCGCATGATCCGGAAGAGGGCAGCAAGACCTGTATGTGCGATTTACCATTATTCTAGTGTGGCTATCATCGAATGAGGAGCCCCTGCTGTACCATCATCTTTGGTTTATGGTCCCTTGAGCGCAGGAGTGCATTGGTTTGGTGTTTGGTGGAACAGCTACAATTATCCATGCTCCTATAAGTGATATATTCTGAATTTGCCCCCCTCACTGTTAGGATACTTTGAGGTAGGAATATGTACGTGTTGTTTTATGTTTGTATGTAAGGAAGCCTAAACCACCTGTAGGGACCACGTCAGTCAGAAAGTCTTGGCAGTGTCATTTGCAGTGTTGCCATTGGAGATATCAAAAGAATAAACTCCAAGACCCCTTGAGAGTTCCAGCTGTCTATTACAGTAGTTTGGATTGCTCCAATGACCAGACTGTAGACCTAGCTATTCTACTAAGTGGATGATGGAATTGCCCAGTCTCGGGATCACTATGTTTAATCATGCTCTGGGCAGTTAGAGAGCCTATTTACTCATGGGGTGATATTCAAGTGGCTGACTGCATCTTAGTTTTTATGGATAGTCGTGCTTTAAAAGACTCAACTGACCTTGTCCCGAGGCAACATTGTAACACATAAGTAAAGTTACGATATGGTGAGAATTCATTTGGTCTCATGACACCTATTTATTACAGGGCAGCAACCAGGAAAACTGTTGAAGGATTTATACTGAACATTGTAAAGATTATCACAGTTTGGATTTACAGTTTGACATCGCAATGTGAGACAGGTAGTGGCCTGCATACCCGTTTTTACTCTATTACAAATAAAACAGCTGAACTTAATAGCCATCATGTGTATCATCTGTAAAGCTCATTAAACACAATGTTTGTCTCATATTTCTTCAGCAGAAGAAAACCTAAATTTTATGAAAAAAGATATCATGTGGAAACAAGGAGTATACTTTTCAGTACTAGCACACATGCCTACGCTTGCTTGTTGTTCAGGATAGTTTTATGTCTGCCATGATGCCTTTTTTAAAATAACTTGGAATTTAGCTTCAGAACATATGGGTGATCCTCTGACATATCACATATCAAATACTTCCATTTGACACCTAGAGCACTTGTTGCATACACACACTTGTACGCCAGAATGCATGCCTCATGGCAGGCATGTCTGCTCACTATAAGTGGCAATCCAGGCTGCTTGACCTGGATGTTTCTACTTAAATTTAACCACCTCAATACCGGGCACTTTCACCCCCTTCCTGCCCAGGCCAATTTTCAGCTATCAGCGCTGTCGCACTTTGAATGATAATTGCGCGGTCATGCAACACTGTGCCCATATTCAATTTTTGTCATTTTTTTCAAATGAATAGAGCTTTCTTCCGGTGGTATTTAATCACTACTGTTTTTTGTGCTAAATAAATGAAAAAAGGCCAACAACTTTGAAAAAAATATGTGTTTTTTTGTTTCTGTTATAAAATTTTGCAAATAAATAATCTTTCTTCATAAATGTAGACAAAAATGTATTCTGCTACATTTCTTTGGTGAAAATAACCTAAATCAGTGTATATTATTTTGTCTGTAGGAAAGCAAAAGAAGCAATGAATGGCATGAAAGGAAGACATTCATTGTTTAAATAGTTACATAGTTTCATAGTTGGTAAGGTTGGAAAAAGACACAAGTCCATCCAGTCCAACCTGTGTGTGTGCTTATATGTTAATAGTACATTGTATACCCCTGTATATTGTGGTCATTAAGGTGCCCATCTAACAATTTTTTGAAATTATCAATGCTCTCCACTGAAACCACTGCTTGTGGAAGGGAATTCCACATCCTTACCGCTCTTACAGTAAAGAACCCTCTACACAGTTTAAGGTTGAATCGCTTTTCTTCAAATTTTATTGAATTGCCGCGTGTCTTTTTAAATTCTCTTTCACAGAAAAGCTTTTTCCCTATTGTGGGGTCACCAGTATGGTACATTGAAATCATATCCCCTCTCAAGCGTCTTTTCTCCAAAGAGAACAAGTTCAATGGTTGCAGTCTTTCCCCATAGCTGAGATCCTCCAATCCCTTTAATAATTTTGTTGCCCTTCTCTGGACCATCTCCAGTTCCAGCTCATCCCTCCTGAGGACTGGTGCCCAGAATTAGACAGCATACTCAAGATGCGGCCAGACCAGAGTCTTGTAGAGTGGGAGAACTTTAGTTTTATCTCTGGAGTTAATCCCCTTTTTAATGCATGCAATATCCTGTTGGCTTGCATGACATTGCTGAGCCTGTCATCTACTAGGACCCCCAGGTCCTTTTCCATCCTAGATTCCCCCAAAAGGTTCTCCTCCCAGCAAGTAAACTGCATTCATATGTTTGGCACCCAAATGCATTTGCCATGTAGTTGCCCACCCCATTAATTTGTTTAGATCTTCTTGCAAGGTTTCCACATCTTGCGTGGAAGTTATTTCCCTGCTTAGCTTTGTATCGTCTGCAAAAACTTAAGCTGTCCGCCCGCAACTTGCAACTCACGGACGGCTGGCAGTGAAACACTTTAGAAAAACACTTTAGAAAACAGCCAGAGAGCTGCCAGATTCAGCCTTTGATTGGGCAGTGGGGAAAGGCTTATATTCACATGCCCCTCCCCATGCCTACTCTTCACGAGTAGAGACCGAGCTCAGCAGTCGTCTGGCTCCGGGAACTGCGCATTTCAAAGTCACCAAGAAGGATTTGTTTTTACTGCCAGCCACTTGCAGCCATGTCAGAAGGTATGTGAAAGGAAGCACTAACTTTGGGGGCACTCTGAAGGAGCAGGATGACACAAAGGGACACTAAATTAGAGGGCTATCTGAAGGAGCAGGACATAAGGGAGTACTAACTTTGTGGGCACTCTGGAAAAGGGGGGTCATAAGGGGGCACTCTGAAGGAGCAGGACATAAGGGGGGAGTAACTTTAGGGGCACTCTGGAGGAGAAGTGGGGTCATAAGGGGGCACTCTGGAGGAGCAGAACATAAGGGGAACTAACTTTGGGGGCACTCTGGAGAAGAAGGGGGTCATAAAGGGGCACTCTGGAGGAGCAGGACATTAGGGGGCACTCTGAAGGTACTACCTTAGTGCCTCCAGAGTGCCCCCTTAGTACAGGATTACTAAGGGGGCAATCTGCAGGATGTAAGGGGGCACTCTAGAGGCACTAAGGTGGGCACTCTGGAGGAGGATGTAAGGGGCACCCTAAAGGATGTAAGGGGGCACTCTGGAGGTAATAACCCCCTTACATTCTCCAGAGTGCCTGCATACATCCTGCAAAGTGCCCCTTAGTAGTGTGGGTACAAGAACAGTGGTATATGTGTGCAGTGTATATCACAAGCTCAGATTCTGTTCAATCCCCCTTTAGGACCCTCCCACTGGCCATGCCCACTGTTCGCCACGGCGCACATTTCCTAGGGTGCCCAAGGTCTTTCATAATCTTAGTCATGCTCGCATTTTGTCTGTTTTGAATGAAGGGGGGGGCCCTTCATGGCTTCTTGCATCGGGCCCTGAAGGTTCTAGTTATGTCTCTGCTTCTTGGTAAAAGAAAATGTCAGAACGTCCCCCCATCTTAGTAGTGATTAGAAAATTGACTGCATAATGATCAAGAAGCAGCAGGAGAGGTGGACGAAGAACAGATCCACTGAATGAATAAAGCAGAATTAGAGTCCTTGCTCTCCTCTGCAGGTCCTCAGGTACAGTATCCGCTCCAACATAGAAGACAGTAATCAGCATTTAAGCATTTAAGTGACATCAGCAAACCCCATTCCAAATCTGACATGTCATAGATAGCGGTGCCACTGCAGATAAAAAAAATATTAGGAGTCATACAAAAGTGCTTAGGCACATCTCGGTAGGTGCACTGTTTAGGTGCAATTAACATTTGTAAATTTCTCCTAAAGACATCAGATCTTGACTTCAGGTCAACTTAAAACTGAATGCAGCGAAAACTAGAAGTCCTCCAGTGCAGTGGTGCTGCCTGCGCACTGAAAGGATTGATTGCCCATTTAGTCTAAAAGACAAAAAGAGCACCCCTACTTACCTGATCTTTTGCTCCCCGGCAAATGGCGCTCCCCTACACTCTTGCAGTGGGCTGTCCCTCAGCATCCTAAAGCCCAATGCAGGGCTATGGTCGCCGAATGACGTTAGAGGAACTTGAACTGCCAGACTGCAGGGGATAAAAGGCTGTAGAGACTGGTCCAACAGCACAGAGGAGATTGTGGAAGCGGCGGATCAGGTAAGTAAAACTGCTGTAACCGGTCCCTCTAGGCAATTAACACTTGCAGTGCCAGTGCAGCCAAACTGCAAGGGAAGATTTTAGATTCCCGAGTTCAGCTTTGAACTATTAAAGACGTGTGCTTATTGAAAATATACTATATTTATCCTTTAACCTAGCAATATTGTCTGGTTCCTCTTGTAATGTGAAAAAAAGAATCTCAGCAATAGCTGTGTCCTGTGACACACATGATATTTTAAGAAGAGGGCTCTACAGGCTCAGGCATTTGTAAAGCTGGCCATATACGGGCAGAAGTTTTACAGACATATGTCTTGTATCTGGAAAACTGAGCTCTACAATGAGTGACTGGAGAACATGTCTTTAAGATAATAGCAATAATATGCTACTAGCTGTAAAGGAAAAAACAACAGATCTACATGATTTCAAACAGCACAGAGGAGCGTGCCTTGGATTGGAGCTATTAGTTCACTAGATGACATTGATGGCCTGCATCGCATTATACAATGTCTGCAACAAATATGTGGTTATTCTCCTACTGTTTTATCTATAATGAAACATATGCTATGTGAAAGTAATGTTTTTGCTCTCTAAAAATTTAAAAAAACAGTAGCTTTGCTCATCATATTAGATTGCAAGCTCTTATGAGCAGGGCTCTCTTAACCCTCTTGTATGCTATTGTATTGTAACTGTACGGTCTCCCTTTATATTAATGTTATTGCTGATTTAGAGAGTTTAGTTCTGCTTTCAGGATCAGATTATACGATCTGTTCCAAAGGTGTCAAACTCAATTTCATCTCAGAGGACTGATTGTACCTTCAAGACTATATCAATTAATCCAAAGCTGTTTTTCTCAGAGAATAAGTACAAGATATCAACCACGCAGCACCCCCCCCCCACAGAACCACATTGAACCGTGGACGTGGCCAAATTGCAGCGGGAGGATCTTAAAGGGGCAATAAATACCAGGAGTGTGTTATGTGCAGAGTTCTGGAATGTGATATGCACAGAGTGCAGGGGTTGCGCTTTTTACAATATGCAGGAGTGCGATGTGTACAGAGTGCAAGGTTTAGGGGTGTACTATGCACAGTGTACAATTCAGCTCTTTTTCACAGGCTGTTTACATCTCACTCACCCCACCTCGGTTCTGACCCCTGCACCACTCTTCCCCATCCCCTATTTCTGCATTCATCTCCCTCCACAAGCCCTCACCCGCCCCCCCCACCCCCAAAAGCTTCCTCATATGTTACCTACCCGAACGGACTCTAGTATCTCTCAGCAGTATAGACAACTTTCTGAAATCATAAAGAAGGATGCTATTTGGCAAAGGACGCCTTTCAGCCAAGGCCCTGGATCCGCGGACCACACGGATCTAATATGCAGATAACTATTGACTAAACTATACAAGTGCTCTACTTTTGCTCTATATTGGGTTTCCAAGATAACAAATGTAGTAATATAGGTTAGATAAAAAGTTTAGTGCAGCATAACATTTGGCAGTAAAATAGTACATTTTGTAAAGAGATTTACACATCAGACCAAAAAGAGGGACAACTGAGGCTGCACAAGGGACAGAGGGATTTGATCACAAAAGAGGGACAGTCCCTCCAAATAAGTGACAGTTGGTAGCTATGTATACAATAAACCACAAAACAGCCATATGTTGGATGTTCAATGTACTATGCAAACAGGATTATAATATATCTATTTAAAGAGTTCACGCTTTACCAGATCAGTCAAGTCTAGGTGCGCAAATATTTGTGTGATCATGTCGACCTGCAATACAGGAACGTCTATAATCATCATAACGCTTTCTCACTGCTCGTTTCAGTAAGTTACTGTAGGTCTATTGCAGCAATTTAGAATTGTGTATTTAGCTTGAAACATCCCTGCTAATGTAGACAGAAACAGGTAAACATACAGGAATACAATGCCTTCTGTTCTTTTATTTCTATACATGAGTTTAAACTTTAGCTTCAAAGATGATTACTTTGTTATTGCTCCCATTCCTTACATTGCACCTGTAGATTTGATAACCAGTAATTGGCCTTCAAAGGCAGCTTATGTTACAGCCGGCTTTACCTTTGGGCTTCTTTTCTCCACGCTGCTCGTTTGTCCACATTCAGCATGTAGTAATATGCACTTTTGTTTTCTGTTCATTTACTCCATGAATGCCATTAGTGAGCTAATAGCTTGTTTTTTTCTAAACCACAGCCACAGTCTAAACATAAAAGTACTCACAAATGTATTTTGTTTGACCTGTTCAGATTTCTTAAGAAGCTGTCAATCACTGGCAAGTCTTTGAAGTAGGGGAGATCAAAGCAGTCTCTTATTAAAATCATGATTCATAGGGTAGGGATAGAAGACCATAAGCTACAATAGACATAATCTGAAAATGATGCAGTATTTACATCAAATTACACATGTTCTCGTTCCATCATAAAACAAATATTTCTTACTGAATAAGGAAAGAGTGTGATCAAAGTATATCCACTCAATAAACATTGTTACTCTCAAAACATGAACAGCAATATTATGTAGAACGATGTCACCCCTGCTTCTGTCCAATATAACATTAAAGTAGAACTAAAGGCAAAACTCTTTCCTGGTGCCATGGCAGCATACCTATGACAAGTTCCGCCTTGGCCCCTCCCTCAGGAACAGTGAATATTATAAAAGAAAAGGACTAGTGTCCCCCCATCAATCTCCTTTTTTTCCTGATACTTCATGTTCAGTGAATGGTGGTCAAATGTCTTTACCTCTGCAGTCTGCAGCTTCCATTCGGGTTCAGCCTCTCCTGAATGCGATCCCTTGTCTCGGGCTGCTAAATGCGCTAAATAGCAAGGGAGTCCCTTCTGTGGGTCTTTTGGGGAATGCTGCTGTTTCCTAAGTAGGAACATTTGGTTCTGCAATTAAGGTAAAATCTGGTAGGTGCCAACAGAGGAAGCAGCTACCCTGTGTTCTAGGTTCCCCTTTCATCTATTTTCCCTTTTCCCATATTAGTTTACTTGTCTCTCTATCTCTCTGTCTCCCCTTGTGACTGCTTCTGTACAGGAGGTGGCGCGCCTCTCCTCCTCACTTTTCTCTTGTCTCTGGCGTCTTCCGCCCTGATATGCGCGGCCGTCGGGGCAGGAGCCAGTTTCCTCAGGCAGGCTGGGTCCTAGTGCTGCCGGTCAGTGCATGCGCGTTTCACTCCGGCGGCCGCAGCAGCCATTTTGGATGTGGGAAAGGCAGTCTCGCCTTGCCTATACCTCCTAGGGGACGTGCCTTCCCCTGGGAGTCTGCCCAAGGTACTCTTAAATACTGAGAGCTCTCTCAGTAGAGCGGTTGGCTGCCTCTTGGAACAACTGTCCTCAAGAGAGCTCCCAGGACACCTAGCCTTGCTGCGCAGGTAAAAAAAAAATTTTCATAAAAAAAAACAGAAAGGAGGGCGAGAGGAGAGGGGAAGAAGGGGTAAGATTTCTAGGGGTATAGGTAACGGAATAGGGAGGAGGTTAACTTTTCCTTATCCTCATTTTGTTCCTTAACTGCTTCCTCCTAACGGTACTGCATAATGAGTCACATGCCATCTGATCAAGAACCTAAGTTTCACCAAAGGTAAGGCCCAAAGACGTCCAAGGGGACTTCAAGACGACATGAAGACTTGAGTCCTAGTCTGGATAAAGCTTCCAGGTCTAAGCGTTCAAGTAGGGGAAAGTCATCCTCCAACAAGAAACGCTCTTCACACTTCCCATGCCATAGATCTGCAAGATGCCGGGGCTGCAGCTCCACCCCCTTCCAGACAAACTGCTATGCAAAAACTGCTTTAGAGATTATGCAGCAGATAGAGAATCTGAGGGGCAGCAAGTGTCAGACCTACTTAAGAAGGTCATCAAGGACTCATTAGAAGAGTTGGTAGCGGCAATTCCACAGCATCCTGTGGGATCCACACAGGTGGATAGTGGACTTGACCCTATTTCTGGGCCGTCAACAAGCAGACCTTCATAAGCAGGCACAGCCAAGCCTGCCAGACATAAAGAGGTGGATGATCACTCTGAGGAGTCCTCAGATGACCAGGAAACATCAGGGTTTAGTTTTGCCATGGTCCAACCCTTTGTGCAAGGCATAAAACAGGCTATTGTCTGGGAAGAGCCTGACACTACATCCAGAAAGGCAAAGAGTTACTTCCTTTTCTTAAAAAAACAAAGTGCCTTTTTTCCCCTGATGGAGGAGATCAGGATGGTCATTGAGGAGGAGTGGAGCAAGACAGAAAAAAGACTCCAGATGAATCATTTATCAAAGTTATATCCCCTTGCAGATTCGGACACAGCCCTATTATAGCGCTAACATCTGTGTCCAAAGCTATCCATGTTTGGACAGATAATATTGAAGCAGCCCTCCATCAAAATGTTCCTAAAGAGGATATAATAAAGGCCTTGTGTGAACTGAAGCTATTGGCAGACTGCATTGGAGAAGCAACAATCGAATATTAGATGCTCTGCAAAATCAATGCTCCATAGTGTAATGGCACAATGTGCTCTTTTCTCTCCTCCATAGAGTTTGTCAGACAAGCCATCAGTTCAGCCCTCTCTTAAATATAAGGAATAATCTTAGTTTCAAATAAATTTCTTCAGAGCATTACCCCACCCATATTCAGCTAGTCATTTGTCATAGGTATGCTGCCATGGAGGCACCAGGAAAACAGAAAATGTTGTCATACTTACCTATAATTTTCTTTTCTTTTCCTGGTGCCTATCCATGGCAACATACAACCCCGCCCGATGTATTCTATGTTAAGTAGAATGATGGGGGGACACTAGTCCTTTTCATTTAGAATATTTACTGTTCCTGAGGGAGGAGCCAAGTTGGAGCTTGTCATAGGTATGCTACCATGGATAGGCACCAGGAAAAGAAAATTACAGGTAAGTATAACACGATTTTCAGTTTTTTTTTCCATTATGGATAGAGTAAGGGAGGGCTAAAACCCCAGCCAGTTTTTTATTTGCCATCTGTGTCCCACTGGGGAGATTTCCGTTCACTTCCTGTCCCACAGCCACAACTGGCTGTGGAAATCCATGCAAAGTGTAGGAAATCCCTGGTAGTCCCAATGGATAATTTCCCCTCCAATACTGTTCTAGTGACAACTGTAGAGTGTAAGTTCTAACAAGCAGGGTCCTCTGATTCCTCCTGTATTGAATTGTATTGTAACTGTACTGTCTGCCCCATGTTGTAAAGCACTGCAAAAACTGCTGGCGCTATATAAATCCTGTATAATAATAATAACTCAAAATCTAGAATTTTTTTCACTTTCATTTCCAGTGATAACGGTCCCCAGAACAAATAGAGAGACACGACATCTCATAACGAGGACATGACATCTCATAACGAGGACATAAGACAGCCAAAATACCTGACAGGTGTTATAATCTCTTTCCACTCTATCCAAAACTAAAAAAAAAAGATTTTTCCTTCAGTTCTATTTTAAAGCCAAAGGGTCCTTTTACACGGGCCATCCACCCTGCGGACTCCGCTTTGCTCAGCGGAGGACAGCTCCATTGTTACCCGCTGAGTGGGCGGATGACATGTCCATTTCTATCTTTGTGCAGAGACGGACCTGCCAGAGCCCCGTTCTCCTCTATCGAATGAAAATGGACTGCCAGTCTGTTTTCATCTGATCCGCCAGACGGATGGAAAATAGGGTCACCACCCATCTGGATTTCACGGACAGGATCGGATAACAACGGGTATCAGCGGACATTTCACCACTGACATCCACTGCCCCATAGGAGTGAATGGAGGCTCCGATCGGGTCCACCTGAAAAACCTGATTGGAAAGCCCATGTGAAAGGGGCCTAACTCCAGGTTTTAGTTCACTCTAAATGGTCCATTTGGGCCAAGCTGGCCCAAACAAACAATTTCCTTTACTAATACTTGGCCTATGCAATCTGAAAAGAAGTGGGAGCAGGCACCTGTCAAAACTAGGTACCAGCTCCCCAAAAAAAAAAGTTTCCAAAGGTCATAGAGGAGAGGGGAGGAGACAGAAAAGAGGAACTTCCCCTTTTGGGTGAAGTTCTGCTTTAAGAAACAAAGAGACAGGCCTTTTTTGCGTGTTAGAGAGGAATTTTACTCTGCCTACCCTCAATGCATATGTAGACACACCTACTAGCCTATCTTTGCATGTGGGGAAAAGGGGGCTTGGGGATGACATGACATCAGGAAGGTAATTAGGAAGTAAAAAAAAAAGTAAAAAGAAGTTTTAACTTTTTGAATACATTTTTCTTGGTAATGTGTAAGCAGGAGGGGGAGGAGGCAGGATAGAGAATCTTTAACAAATGAAGGAGTGCTGTGTTACGACACATGCATTATATTAAGACATTGGGGTTGAGTTACTAAAAGCAAATAGGCTGTTTAAGTAAAGGTTGTGAAAATCACTTTATAAAGAATTCCCAATCATGAGTACATCCTTGCACATGATTGGATGATGGAAGTCAGCAGGCCTCTGACTCCCCTGCACAGTGAACAGCCTATATGCCTTTAGTAAATTAACTCCATCGTTTTAAAGTAAATGGAAAGTGACCATATTAGCGAAGGTCCACATGACACCCCTGAGTTTGCTTTACCATTCTATGTTATTTTTTTTTTTAATCACCATATAACATCTTTTTTTGTAATTGTTTATTTGAGCCCCTTTACTGATGTAAAGGGTGTTGCAGAGCCTTCCCCGCTGTACTGATGTCAGTGATGACACTGATTTGAAATCTGCTTCCATTGCAAAAATGAACAAGCTTAACATATGCACACTAAAGGAAGGGGTATCCAGGCATTGTGGATACTTGGGGATCAGTGGTTTAGATCCAGTTGACAGGAGGTTTTTTTAAATTCCAAGAGGGATTTTTCATTACAATACCATGCCACAACAGTGTGCCTAGCAATTGGCATGTGGTTGTGGCACACTCCTATTGACTTTAATAGACACGTTTGGCAAGTGTAACCACCTGCCAATCATGACATGCTGTAAAAACGCCCGCAACCATGTATACCACCCAATACCACCCAAGTGGCCACCATGTAAAACTATAGGTGGTCAGTCAAAAAGATATTTTGCGGACCCTTTGCTGCCTGTGTGAATGTAGTCACAAAATAAGGAAACAGATGATACCTTTGTATCTATTTTGTTACAAACTTGCATAATACATTTTTTTGTTTCAGCCCGCAGTACCACTTTAATAGGGCCTGACTGTACGTTCCTACAAGCATGTTCATGCACCTATATACAGGCAGACTGTGCAATTTGAATATCGCATGCACATGTAATACTGACAGATGTTTTGATTATATATTTAATTTGTCACGCACTATAATTAAATAAAGAGTAAACATTGATAGGTAATATCAATAAATGCTACTGTTCCCTAATCTCAAAGTATTATTTTTATGTTTCAGTTTATGTTAGATCAAAAACAGACCATATTTTTGGGGACCATTAAAGTGACACCAAACAATATCCTTATTCTCCAAAAAGAATCTATATGCATCCACTACTAAGGGCTCATGCACACTGCATCTTAAAGAAGCTCAAAGAAGCTGCTCTTGCAGGCTTTTGAGCTTTTTAGAACTCTCATTTTTTTCTGCCTGAAAACTCACTGCATACTATGGCTCTTTCAGGAGTTTACAGGTATATGCTCTTACAGGCAGAAAAAACCCCATCAAACTTGCATTTTTGAGAGGAGCTTTCAAGCAGAAAGGACGCCTAAGTGCCTAAAAATGTGTGAAAATGCGCAAAAGCTCAAAAAAGGAAAAGTGAGCTGAGGGGAGTGTTTGTGATAAAAGAACACTTATGCTCATACATACCATACATGAATATAATTTTTTTTAAACATAGTTAAGTGTCAATTTAAAGTGGAACTAAGGCCAGGTTCATATCTCTGCAGCTGGGAAAGGCATGCAAAATTGCACATGTTCCTGACCCACAAGGAAACGTAATTCACAAAAGAAACAGCATTATCCTGCGCTTGAGGACAAGAGCTTCACTCAGATGCAAGCCCCTTAGGGCCTTGGTCTGTTGTACTAGGACATGTGCTGCATTGCTGCCCACACCAGACTGGGGAAGTCTCACGCACTAGAGTAAGAAATAAGAGGGTACACTGGCCTAGGATATTATCCTTTGTACAACACTTATTAGAGTCAATAATATGATACTCACAAACCAACTTGTAAAACTCCCATATCAATAGATGAACATCTCGTCTAGGCTGGTCCACATCAGACGTCCCTATCGTCTTATGCTCCGCTGATGCGTTTCAAGGTGGTACCTCTTCTTCAGAGCCAAGTTGATTTGTGAATATCATTTTATTGAAGTTGTACAAAGGATAATGCGCTAGGCCAGTGCGCCCTCTGTTTTGTTCCCCACAAAGAAACGTATTGCAGTTTGGCAAACACATGGGGGTGCTATTAATTCTTATGGCACTCCCACGCATCGGCACCATGTAGCTATGTGTAGCATAATTTTGAAAAAAGGGTCAGGGACTTGATTGATGATTGGGCTGCCCCACCCGTGACATGTGCTTTCAAATGTGCTCGCACAGACCTGACTGGAGCCTTAAGCCAAGAATACTCACCTATTTTCCAATAGTCCAACACCCACAAGGTCTCTCCCTGGCACCAGACTCTTCTCTGCCCTTTCTTCTGGGTGCCAGTCTTCGGCCGTCTTGATTGGCTGGTGCGGGATGCGCAGGAGTCATTCATCCAGGCACACTGGCCCTGTGCTGCATGTGCAGCTCTCTGTATATTTTGCAGAGAATTGCAAACAGGCGGGTGCTCTTCTGCAATAAAGACCCTGTCTGTTTGCAGAATTTTTTGGGGGCTTTTGTTCCATATTAAATATTGTTAAAAAAAATGTTAACATAATGCCCCCATCACACTAATATGAGTTCTCAAGTGTCTATCACTAAACTGCAATGAACAACATTGGAAATCCCATCATTCTCTGTCTGCGTCTGCTCACATCAATGCAACATGGTGCAGTCAGTGCAAATTTAGAAATTTGGTGCAGCAAAGTACATTTATAGCCCCAACGATTTCAAGGGGAGAGCAAGAAAAAGGCATGTAAATTAATTTGTGGAACATCTTTGGTGCAATTTTGTAAAAAAATAAATAAATAAAAACACTACAAAAAAGCACTGAAAAACACATGAATATGCAGCAGCACCAGTGCTAGCCTAGGCTACTGTGGATTCTACAGTCCTTGCTCATCTGCTCCTCCTCTTGTGTTAAAACCATGCAAATGCATTATCTCGAAGACCGGTATCCCTAATCCTTTGCCCATTTCACCACCCACCAAGCACACTTTCAATCTACATGTGGCCCATAGTGTTCCTCTCTGTCAGCAATCTCTTGTTTTCACCCAAGAAAATCATTATGCTGTCACACACCTTCCCCCTTCCAGACTGTAGAAATGTTGCTGTCAGCGGTGACTTACTGAGATTAAAAAAACATACTTTTCAATGGTGTTGATTTTGAAGTCATGCCAAAGGTGTATTTTGTCTGACAATATAGCTTTATAATATCAGGGAGTGTCTGCCTAATTGTATACCCTGGCTTCCCATGCAGTGGTTGCACAGGCTGTCAGGATTAGTATTTATCTGTGTTATCATGGAGGGTGGGAAAAGATCTAATCACGCTCAATTAGATAAAGTCACGTTAAGGCAGATTCATGCAAACACTCAGATTTTCTCCTATTTACTTTCTCAGATTGTATTTCATGTTTTCCTAATAGGTTTCTTATTTATAGGTAGCAGAGCATTTTACATACATGCTTATGCTTTAAATGTCTTCAAAGGGCAATCCACCTAAAAGTGATGCTTCATGTTTGAATGGACAATGATATTTGCAGTTCACTTCAAAGCAATACCCATATCACCTCCTCCTCGAAATCCCACTATTAGGCTCCATGCACACTGAAGCTGATTAACGACCGTTTATAGTCGTTTGGGCTTTTTTTTTTAACAGACCATAAAGGCTGCTTTATGTTATCCTATGTGTCCATGCACACATGGACGTTTATTGTCGTTTATCAGCAGTGGCGTTTGTGGGCTGTTATCTGAACGCCCTGAATTGGCGTTCAGGAATTGTTCTTCTGACCACAAAAAACGCTAGAGGCGATAAACACCGATAAACGCTCATAAACGCCCGTTTATCAGTGTCCAGCACTTTTTGTACTCAATGGAATCTAATGAAGTTAAAAAAAAAGCTCAGAAACGCTGACAAATGTGAAAAAAACTCGCATAAACGCTGCTTACAAAATGCTGCTAAAAGCACGTTTTCTAACCAGCATCTCCTGCCACATAATCCGAAGCCCAGACAGCGTCCAGTGTGCATGGAGCCTTACAGCTGCAAATAAATATATCTATCTCATCCTATTGCTTATATTGGTGTTTTAAAGAACATATAAAGCTTGGCGGTGATTCAGTTTGCCAGTAACTACACTATACCGTGCTTAAAAATCCAAGGGCAACACTAAAGGGTCACATCTTATTACCTATTACTCTTTTAAAGCAGTATTAATCCTGATCGTGATATTCTTCTTTGCTTTAAAGCGGAACTTCACTTGTTCAATCAGCATTGACTATTTTTGATCCCTATGCAGCTAGCATTAGTAAATAGGAAAGTATATAATATTTACTTGTTTTATATATTTTTTTCCAGTTACTTCCTCGTTTCTAGGCCTAGGGGAATGAGGTCATACATCCCAGAAGTCTTCAGGAGGGTAGTAGGGGTTTTCTCAGCTAAGCACACCCTCATGCCTGCATATCTGAGCTAAAGGCAAACGGATTCCAGGTAGCAGTGGCGGCTGATGGGTTGTTTTTTTTTGGGAGGGGGGGCAAACCACCCCCCAGGCGGCCGGCAGCGGTACTACCCCCCCCCCCGCTCCCTCGCTTGCTTTCCCCATCTAGCGACTCCGGTGTCCTCTCCTCCAGCTCCCAGGACCCCATCTAGGTGGCCACATCCAAAATCTTGGGGGTGGATGTTTTTCAAAGTGATTTCTCAATTTCTCAGCACAATAAGGCCTCATACACACAGACGTTTTTTGACGCCGGCGTTTTCTGGCGTTTTTTGCAGCTCTCCATGTTAGTCAATGGCCCCATAAAAACGCAGAAGTTTTTTAGCTGTAGATGGCGTCGGCGTTAGTGAGCTGAAACTAGAACCCACGGCCAGTGCGTTCTGAGGCTGTAACGTTTTGGCATTTTTTGACGCCGAAGTCACAAAACGCCAACAAGAGCCAACAAACGCCAACTAATATTGTACCGGCATTAACCGGCGTTTTTTGATGCCGACGTTTTTAGGTTGAAAAATAGCAGAGGGATGATTTTTTTTTTAAAAACGCCTATTGACGCCGACGCTCACTAACGCCGATGCATAACGCCGTAAAACGCCAATTTTTTTTCCTTGACGTCAGGCTCGACGTTTTGTTTATTTTTTAAGAAACGTCCGTGTGTATGAGGCTTTAAGCATGGGTGGATTGGTGACTTTGCTTTTAATATTAAAAATGAATCAAATTAAATTTTTGGTTTGTGCTGCTCGATGTAGTTCTACTTTAAGCTCCAACTTACTTGTAGCTAATGAAAAGTTATTCTCTTTCTTATGCCCTAAATTGCTACTTTTTAATTGCTGTCTTTTTTTTCTTCATGTGTTTCCCTGGTTGGGGAGCATGCCCAGAGAACAGCAGAGATCTAAATAATTTGGACTACATGTCCCATTATCCCTTGTGCACTGCCTGCATAGTGCATGCATCCCCTGAGTAGCGGTGTGTGCTCGTTCAGTCCCAGCTGGGAGTGTGCAGGTCTGGGTGGCTCCATGGAAACCCTGCAAGGCAAAGGAGCCACCAGGGGCAGAAACTTTACAAAGCAAAATTGCAAATACTGATTATTCAGTAATGACTGCAAAGGGGGACAGGATAGAATTGTGATGTAAAGGAGACAACTACATGTACTTGTTTGTTTTTTAATGGAGGAGGGTTTAATGGAATTTAATTTATTTCAGATTTAATAAATAGATTTAGATTTGAAACTACCATGCTGCCATTAAAAAAATGTCTTATTTATATATACGTATGGTTCATTCCAAATTGCAATGTGGTGAGCATTTTGATACATTAAGGTTAATTAAGTGAATAGAGCAAAGGAAAGCATGAATCACCCATCAAAAGACATCTGCCTGAATGCACTTAAACCTCACAAACATTAGTCAGAATTCTTCAGTGACTATGAAGGGTTGATTTACTAGGGTAGCACATTTTCACTTAGCTTAGTAAATATAATGAAGCTTCAATTTAAATACTTAGTCATGTGAAAGGGAACTTAAAAAAACAGCCTTTTTCGATGGTGTGTAATTGAATGATTACAGTGAACACAGCTTTATCCAATTAACTACATTAAAGTAAAACTAAAGGCAAAACTATTTTTTTTCTCATTTTGGATAAAGTAAGGGAAGGTTATAATCAATGTAAATTTTTTTAGCCATGTATGCCTCATTGGGGAGATTTCCCTTCACATCCTGTCCTACAGCCAAAACAGGAAGTGAGAGAAAATCCTTCCAAAGTGAGGGAATCCCTGATTGTCACCAGAACTATTGTCCCCATTGGAAGAAATCCCCTCTATTCCTGTTCTGGGTACAACCCAAAACTTGGGATTTTCTTTCACTTTCACTCTCGGTGGTACCGGTAAGCAGAGCAAATAGAGAAGGTGAGTCTTCCTAACCGGGACACAGACAATAAAAACATGCCAAGGGTTCTAATCCCTCTCCACTCTATCCAAAACTAAAAAAAAAAACAGCTTTACCTTTAGTTATACTGTAAGGCTAGCAAAAAAACAATGAACTGCCTCTTATTCAGCCCCCAAGGGCTGAATGAAAGGATCAGTACATTACCTGTTCCCTGCCAGCTATAGTATTCTAACACCCACAGCTGTCAGAATATCTGAACAGTGACTGTATCTGATTGGCTGAAGTCATTGTTCAGAGGACAATCTTCTATCCGGTTCCTTTAATTTTCAAATTTACTGGGTGGTGCCAATGGCAGGAATCTGTCAAAATTTCAGTTATGCTAGCATAACATTCCCTCCTTCTTATTAAAGTGATTGTCAACTCGTGACAACCACTTTAACCTACAGGTAAGCCTATGATAAGGTTTACCTGTAGGTGCCCTGCATATCTCCTAAACCTGCACGGTTCAGGAGATATGCAGTGTACTAGATGTGCCAACGTCATTTTGGCACATGCGCAGTGAAAAAACGGCCTCCGTGCCGTTTCCTCACTGAGATCGTGCCGTGGCTGGTGGCTCCCATGCGCATGCGCGGGAGTGACATCACGCGACTCCGGACAGTCACAGAGCCGTCGCAGGCTTCGATTGCAGGTAAGTGACACATAATGGGCTACTATGCATCTACTTTGCAGGGGAATATAGAGGAAGTAAACCCATCAGGTTTTACTTCCTCTTTAAAAGAGCTGTATGTGTTTAGGTGAAAAAAAATTATACTCACCTAGGATGCAGCATTGGTCCAATGATGCATTTACTCCCCCGGCCCTAAGACGGAGAACTGAGTGAACAAACACTGCTGATTGCTCAGTCCTTGGTCTTCAGGCTGCAGAGAGCTGGTGACTGTCAGTCACTGGCTCTCTGCTCTGCCCCTCCAGCGCTCTTGTGGTTTGTTTTTCTAACCTCCATCCATTACTTGATATTGAGGTCAGAGAGGGGAACCAGTTTTCCTTTGACCTTCAACCAAAGGTTTCTCAGAATTAGAGCAGCGTTTGGCGGCATGAGCATCAGGAAAGGTAAGTCCGTCTTCTTTTACGGGTAAGCTGAGCCTTACAATTTATAGCAACAGGGTTACTTTAAAGAAAATCTGTGCTTTGGAGAGCAAAGCAAAAGGATTGTTTTAAAGCCCGGATCCACAGTAGCATTTGTATTTGAAAATACCTATTATTTCCGGGTATGGAGTTGCCTGTAACTCCCCAATGTGACTAGGGAGACAGCTGACCCTGTGTAAGATCATACTGTATATCTAGCTTTAGCTGTCTTTCCTCACTCATAATGGCTGAATAGATTGGCATGGGAGTGAAAGTAAGGTAACAATAAGTTGCTGGTAAGGGGGCATTAAAGTGAAACTGTAGCTTACTCTCCATTGCAAGACACACTAACAAACAAAAGTGGAATTGACCCCCCGCTGTGTGCTTTGTTCCAAGCACTTGGCCTGTCAATTTGCAAATGTTAACTGAATACAGATGTAAACAGAAACTTGAAATGTCTTCATTTAACTTTTCCATAAATTATTGTGTACCACAAATCAATCTGAGAGTGACAGCACTAGAAATGTCAGACAACTACTCAATTGTGTTGTACAAGTGTCAGACTAACATATAGTATTTCAGGCACTGGAGACAGGAGTAAGGCCTCATGCACACAGGACGTTTTTGGACGTTTTTCCTGTTTTGCTGTTTTTAGCTACAGACATTTTTCCTACAGTCAATAAACTCCCCATCATGCTATCCTATGTGTTCATGCACATATAGGCTGTTATCAACTGTTTTTGGCTGGAGCGTTGTTTGGCTGTAAAAAAAACACAAACTAGTGGGTTCTGAGAGGAGTTTTTCAGCTGTAAAAATGCTCTAACGTCAAAAAACGCACAAAAACGCAGATAAACGCTCAAAAACATGGCTCACAAGCGTTTTTTTGGAATTTTTATCCCATTAAAAAAAACACTAAAAAACACTCAAACATGCTAAAAAACGTTATTGCAAAAATGTTGAAAAGTGTTGAAAAGCTCACTACAAAGCTACTGACGTTTTTTATAACATTTTTAAAACGTCCTGTGTGCATGAAGTCTAAGGGTGCATAGTCTGGATCACAGGAGAAACAAAGCAGAGGACGCAGAGAATAATAGATACAGTGTACATTGTAGTTTGTAAAAGCTGCACATAAAATAACATTTCGCCATATTTAGGGGTTTTTTATTTTTATTTGCAAAAAGACCTCTCAAAAGCTTTGGGAGGAAGAAGTTTGTAAATCTTGTATGTGGATAAATCTTCTGTTGCAAGTAAAATACAGGAACATAACTACAAAGTCTTGGCAAGATGGTACTGCTGTCTTTGGATACTATATAAAAGATTTGCAAATATATCAGATCAATGTTGGCGATGCCTATCTCATATAGGCACCATGCAACATATATGGTGGAACTGCCCAGCTTTGCGCCCATTTTGGAACAGTGTTTTTAAATTATACGTCTTTGGCTGTGCCTCAAACTCCCCAAATAGCCCTGTTATCTATGTTCCCAGAATCTGTCTCAAAAGTTAAGAAAGGGACTTTTCGTTTCTTTTTAGTGGCTGCCAGAGCGATAATTCCGAGACATTGGAAATCCCAGCACACTCCATCAATAATTGAATTGATAACTGAATTAAACAACCTTATGAGAATGGAAGAGTTGTCGGCGCAGATGCACAACCAATACTCTAATTTTCAAGCTGTATGAATCCCCTGGATATCTTTTATGAAAGCCCCTGAATTTGCAACTTTACTATTGTAAAACTTTCCCACCTGACCATAAAACCCACTTTTTTATACATTACTGGACATTTTGTCGACAGGCCCAAGTTGCTCCTTTTTTCTTTAATCCCTTTTCCTTTTTTTTGGACTTTTCATTTTTTTTTTCATATTTAATAATTAATATTCTATTCCTATTATATATTTGTAAACTTTTTACCATAACCCATGTTAAGTTCCATGGTTATATCTTTAAATACATTTAGGGCCTCTATGGGCTTTATTGCACACTCTTAAACTGTTAATCTGTGTATTTTTTTTTCTTTGTAAACCTTTACAAATGTTTGCATTGAAAACCTCAATAAAAATATATATATAAAAAAAAAGACAGTGTTAACAGGAGTTTGTCATCTAATATTCATTCAGGGTCAATGTGATGGTTGTTTAAAAGAGACACAGTGAAGCTGACATGGAAACTGGCACTGAAAAGCTTAGTTTTCACAGTCCACTGCTAGAAATTTTATTGGACATGTCGTCGTTGTGGTTTTACCATCTAACTGTCAATTCTACAGCAAATAACTTAGGTGGGGCCGTGATTAGGAAAGGCAGGAGTGGTACATCTCAAGTCATTTTAGAAATGAATTAATGGTCTAGGAAAACAATTTTATTAAGTGATATTTGCCTACTACAAATGATGAATCCAACTAAAACTGTTCTTTGAGATTTGGCATTCTCTGGAAGGTTGTACCACCAAATTTTTTCTTATACCTCTTCGGTACTACACCAGGTAAGTTCTCTGGGCTTGACTTTCTACACTAATGTTCTCTAAGCCAACACTCCCCGCACCTAGCGGCCTATTCACCTCTCTCCAACATCAGTGGTCTCCCATAATGTTTATATTGCCCATTCAGACATTTCCTGCCCATGCCCTTACTTTATTTCGTATTCTAGCAGGGTCCCTCAAGTGATGTGACCAGTCCACCACAGCCTCCTCTGTAAACTACTCATGGTCACGGTCACATTTCTGCCTCATTAACATACAATACAAGGCTAATGGCCCTGCACTGCATGTTATGAAGCCAAGGGTCCACCCACAGACCAGAGTTTCAGGGAGAAAGGAAGAGCGCCGGAGCGGGGGTGTAAGGTAAGAAATAATACCTGCTATTGTGCCTGCTACACAAAATGAGTCTTCAACCCAGTGGTTCTCAACTCCTGTCCTCGGGACCCAATAACAGGCTAGGTTTGCAGGATAACTGAAATACATCACAGGTGATATAATTTACTGCTCAGTGATTGCAGTATTCTAGTCTGCATCTCCCCAAGGTAATACTTAAAATCTGGCCTGTTGGTGGGTCCTGAAGACAGGAGTTGAGAACCACTGCTTTAACCCTTGCAGTGTGGGAAGGGGGAAGGGCGCACTGCAAGCTTAGATCTTTTCCAAGTCCTAGAGTTGAGATTTAACGCCAAAATGTAATTTAAATTCCATACGCTTAGAACGTAACCTTACCCATAACATTAAATTAACTCCTAGGAAAAGAAGGATCCGAATGGCCGCACTCCAATTACATCCTTTATTGTAAATCAGTCCATACAGTGGCAGATAAAAAGTACTAGACTACCAGGCTATGAGTAAGCGCCCATAGGAGGGCGTGAAACGCGTTAGCCTAGTTCTTTTTATCTGCCACTGTATGGACTGGTTTACAATAAAGGAAATAGGGTGGCACAGTGGTGTAGTGGGTAGCACTTTCGCCTGGTAACAAAAGGGTCGCTGGTTCGAATCCCAACCACGACACTACCTGCCTGGAGTTTGCATGTTCTCCCTGTGCCTGCGTGGGTTTCCTCTGGGTACTCCGGTTTCCTCCTGCACTCCAAAGACATGCTGGTAGGTAAATTAGATCCTGTCTAAATTGTGAATGTGAGTTAGGGACTTTAGATTGTAAGCTCCTTGAGGGTAGGGACTGATGTGAATGTAAAATATATATATGTAAAGCGCTGCGTAAATTGACGGCGCTATATAAGTACCTAAAATAAAAAATAATTGGAGTGCAGCCACCCGGCCATACAGGGGAAGGTAATTACCTGGGGCACTCCCTTGGAGCTTACTAAAACTTTCATTGAATGAACTCCCTTATATCCTGTACTTACCTTGTCATGACCATCCTCCAT
Organism: Glandirana rugosa; assembly: GCA_018402905.1. NCBI lineage: Eukaryota > Metazoa > Chordata > Amphibia > Anura > Ranidae > Glandirana > Glandirana rugosa. The sequence goes on along the minus strand of BLSH010158602.1, from coordinate 709,756 downwards.
CCTGCATCTTAATTGGTGCTAATCAACCCAGTCTGCACCATGACCAAAACCAGTGGTTCTTAGCACCAAAAACAACAAATACAGAGCAGCCCTTTATCATGCACACAAGCTGAACATTAGGTATAACTTTTTCGACAAGACTGAATTTTTATCACTCACTGTAAGAAATTTAATTCCCAGGGTGGATAATGAAACCTTGTATCTATTAAGCCTCATGCCCACAGGACGTTTTTACAGCTGCTGTTACGGGCATTTGACATTTTTTTTAACTGCCTTTAAAAGCCTCTCCATGTTAGCCTATGTGTCCATGCAAACATAAACTGTCAGAGGCGTTTGGAGGCATAAGCGTTTAGGAGCAGTAGAAAAAGACGAGTGTGAGAAGCCAACCGCATAGTGTATACGGTTATGGATTGGAAGGACTCCACAAATGTTTGACATGCTTGTTTTTACGGCTCACTTGTGAGTATGTTTTTGACCTTTTAATAAAATATTTTTATCTGCGGATAATACGCTACGCCAATGTGCCATTGTTTCTTATATCTTTGCTACAGAAAAAAAACGACAGCCTGTGCTTCCAAGAGCAGTAAAAACGAGTTGTAAAAACAAAAACGCGGCTAAACGTGGCATCCGCGTTTAGCCGCGTTTGACGTTTTTAGGCGTTTTACATTATAAGAAGTGTTTTTACTGAAAAAACGCAGGAAAACGCAGGAAAACGCACAAAAATGCAAAATAACGCTAATGTAAAAACGCAGCTAAACGGACATTTTTAGCTCTGCTGTAGCGCTGAAGTTTTTAAAACGTCATGTATGCATGAGGCCTTACTGGCTGAGAAACTTCAAGCTGTCTCAGGAAAAAATGGTCTACTCTCTAAAAAACAAAAAAAAAATTATAACAAACTTAAAACAGCCCAGACATAAAAAAAGATGTTTAGCATATGCCAGTCATGTGGGTCATTAAAGCATTAATGCCGTTGGCAGATCACTGTCAGTAACGCGGCATTTATTATTAGATTGAGCAATATAAAAATGTTCATAGCTCCTGCTGAGGGCAACACCGCCCACAGGTATCCTAACAACAGCTGTAAACTTTAGTGTTTGCTTTGCTAATAAAAATGTGTTACATTAGTTACATCTGGCTTAAATATTACAACGTTGCTTCATGAACCTTTGAGCCCAAGTGAGCATTTTTAACACAGTAATTTAGACACAAAAAAGAAGTGAATAACAAAAGTATCTAATAATAAATCTGTCATCTTTATTTGCCTATCTATTTACATGCCAAAACAGAGTTATCATTTATACTGTATTTACACTGGCATCACACCTATTTCTTCCCAATACTTTTTTTTTAAAAGGTGAACACCAGGCAGAAAAACTTTCATGTAAATATATTCCTCAATAATCACAAAGGATATACTGTAAATCTGCCTTGTGTGGACTGAACGCCTTTGCAAACCCAGATATTAGCACATAAAAGTAGCAGTGACATCATCTATTTGCTGCATATAACTTGTGCAGAGCTGTGGAACGGACCCAGCAGCTCCACTCACTGAAGGCTGTCAGACCCACATTCAAGAAGCAGTTCTTAAAGCGGAGTTCCACCCACAAATATATCTTTCTATATTTCAAATCCTCTATGCATGATGAATCACCTTTGGTGTAAAAATATACTCACCCTAAGTGCCCTGTTGCTATGTGGTCCCTGTAATCTTCCACTTCCTGATCCGTGGCACTCCGCATCACTTCCTGCCTCGCCTGGGCTCATGGGATATGTGAGTCATCATTTCCCGTGAGTCAGTGGGCTTCCCTGATCGGTAAAATCACGTTATTTCCAGACAGGAAATGCTGCGATTTTGTGGGGGAGAGACATGTTATCTATGTTGCAGAACGATGGGGCGGGACCTTCCTCCGTCGCTGCTCATTGTTATGGCAACAAGACATACACTCGAGATCAAGAGGTGCATACTGGTTACCCAGCATGCACCTTGTCCAGGAAGAGACTCGAGGAGGGTGCGAGTGGGCTTCACAGATGGGAACTCCCAATAAAGAAAAAATCAGCAATGTAAGTATAAAATAAATAGGAAGACTAATCAGCTTTAAAGCTACCAATTACTTTATTTGTGTAATGAATACTAACTAGGTGGATGCCAGCAAAAAAAAAAAATATGAGGGCAGAACTTTGCTTTAAGCTGAAATTCCAAAATGCAGCGACCCATAATACCCAATCAAAATCAAGATGGATTCTAAATGGTTGCTATACAGCACTTTGTAAAACCCTTTAAAGGAGAAGTACAGCCAAAGCTTGTTTGGCTGTACTTCTCATGTGGGTCACAGGAGTGCAGTTGGTTCTGCACTCCTATGACCTATTTTCAGCCAACAGCAGGCTGAAACCAGCTGTCGGCTGACGTCACAATGCCGGTCTAGGCTGGGGAAAGATCATGACCATGTGGTCAGGATCCACCCAGAAGCCTGGAGCAGCACCTGGCTCAGCCTCCTGCTGAGAGCCTGAGCTAGCAGATCCTGCCCCCTCCACAGCCCAGCGCTCCATTCAGAGTGGGGAAGGCAGAGCAGAGAGCCAGTGACCGACAGCCACCAGCTCTCTGCTCACCGAATACTGAGAACTGAGTGATCAGCGGTGTTTGATCGCTCAGTTCTCAGTCTTAGACCTGCTTTAAAAGACCCTGTCACTTTGTCGATTCAGATCAAAGTGACAGCACCTACCAAGAGCCCACACCTTTGTTGGTGTTGGTTCTGTCCACTGCTCTACTGAAACATGGCCAGTGTTTGAGATTTCAAATGACATTAAAAAGCATATTAAATGACACATTACTATAGATTTTTTCTTGACTAATCTGTATCACCTAAGAAGTGACACAAACTCAATTAACATAACTGAACTGAATATAAAATCGGAGCGGAATGCTAAAGATTTGCAGTCCAGCTTTACATAAATCAAAAACAATGGCTGCTCTCCAGGAATACAAGTCCCACCTTTATATCCAGGCTGTCTTATTGTTACTTAGGTATTTTGTGATGCAGTCACAATGACACATGACCAAGGCACAATGCATTGTGGGTCATTCATTGAATGGAGGAAGCCTATGACCCCCATTTGAATTGCCAGGCCTCTTGAGTTATTTGACTCTAGTTATCTGTGATTATGATCACAAAGTGCTCTCAGTGAGCGTTCTCTCGCTCCAGGACTGCTGAAGCCGTCTGTTTACTCAGAGCCTGACCTGACTTATAATGAACTGTTCTCAGCCGAAAACTCTGCAAGATCCCAAATAGATTATCCTTCAAAATGATTGCATAAAAGTTGAAAAATCTTGGGGGTAAATGCAAAGAAATTCATTTCATTTTATTTAGCATATAAAGTATGATTTATTATTTTATATATATTTTTTCTTATATCATTTGTCTTTTAAAAGACTATTTTTTCTTAGGAATTTGACAATACTCTTCAAAGTGTATGTAAACCCTAACGATGAGTTTCTTTTATTGGCATTTTTCATCTGCTAAAATACCATTGAACTTTTTTTGTTATATCTGTATAAGTGCAAAAATTGCCTGTAGATTTTGCAAGAACTTCTAACTTCCCAAGCTCTCTGTCTGTGCTCATGAAGGGGCTATGAAGGATGAGGTAATGCTTTAGAAACGAAAATACTAAATGCTAGATGTTTTTTTTATTTTTAGGCTAGGTTCACATTTGTGCATAGAGCAAAACTGCATGCGTTCCTGCCATACACGTTTTGGCGGTGCTCCCTGGTGCACTTTGCCAACAGTTGCTTTCATGCACGCCAAAACGCATAGCAACAAAGTACCATGAATTTTAATGCAGTGCGATTTAAAAAAAAAGGGGGATCATGCACTTCTTTTGTGTGTTTTTGGTGCATACAGTAACCCAGTGAATGGAATGGGCCTCCCTAAATGTGACATGCAAAATAATGCGACAAATGCATAGAGTAGGACTAAAGGCAATTTTCCTCATTTTGGATAAGGGAGAGTTACCACCCCTAATTTTATTTTATTTTATTTTATTTTGCCATCTGTGTCCCATCAGGGAGCTTTTCTTTCACTTCCTGTGCCATAGCAAAAACAGGAAGTGAGAGGAAATCCATCCAGTGAGAGGGAATCCGTGGAGGTCTCCAAGGCCACCATTGAAAAATTTGGAAGAAATGTAGGATTTTCTTTCACTTTTACTCTCAGAGATGAAGTTAAACTAAGACAAATAAAGAGGGTGAATCTCCCTAAGAAGGGCACAGACATCAATCAAAACCTAACAGTTGTTCTAATCCCTCTCCACTCTATCAAAAATAAAAATGCCTTTAATTATACTTTAATGCATTCTCTGCATTAGGCTCCATGCACACTGAAGCTGATAAAGGATCGTTTTTGGGCGTTTGGGCATTTTTTTTTAACAGCCCATAAACGCCCCTCAATGTTATCCTATGTGTCCATGCACACATGGATGTTTATTGTGGTTTATCAGCAGTGGTGTTGATGGGCTGTTATCTGAACGCCCTAAAATCTCGTTCAAAAGTCGTTTTTCTGACAACAAAAAAATGCTGGCAAAAGTTGAAAAACTCACTGCAAAGCCACTGACATTTTTAGAAAGTTTCTTTTAATGTCTTGTGGGCATTGAACCTAAGGCCTCATACACACGGGCGTTATGAAAAAATGAGCTGTAACGTCGGTACCAACGCCAGGAAAAAATCGGCGTTAAAAAACGTAATTTCATCAACGTTTTGCGTTGGTGTTAATGCGCGCTATTGAGCATCAGCGTTACGCCGCGTTTTGTTTAAAAAGACACCCCTCTGCTATTTTTTGACATTTTTAAAACGCCGACGCTAAAAACGCCAGTTAACATTGCTACATCGCTAATACTCATTATTGAGCGTTATTGATTCGTTTTGCCAGCTCAGCGCCAAAAACGCTCTAATGCTGTAGCTTCGGAACGCGCGTTAGTTCTATAGCTTAAGAATACCGACGCCACTTACAGCTCAAAAACGTCAACGTGTGTACAAGGCCGTTGAATAACAGGGTGTGGCGTTCTTAAGCAGTAAATACAGCTCAAAAACGTGGCGTTAATAACGCCCATGTGTATGAGGCCTAAAGATTTAAAAAAGTCCCATTACCTTTGTATGCCCCTTTTTCAGGTGTGTTGAGACTAGTTTGAACCCGCATTAGCTATCCCGCCAGGAAGCTGTCATTGTGAATCATCAATCATAACTGGCCAGGGCATTCCTCATCCTGCAGATGCAGGTATACAAGGGGAGTGCATATGCAGGGCTGTGGGCCTGGGGAATACCTTGACCAATTAGGATGGACGTTCCGCAGTGACAGCTGTCTGGCAGGATAGCTCAGGCAGATTCAGACCAGTATCTGAACACGTTTGAGTTCATCCATGCTAATCACATGTGGGGAAGTCATGGCCTTTGGTCACATGATCTCTGCTGAAGGGGAGGACCTTCCTGTTCAACACAGATCACATAACCAGGAACATAGGTTTTTGGTTATATGTGTACCTGCAGGTAACCTGGAGAAAGGTTCTATGAAATATAAGTATTTCAGCATTTCTATTACTCTATTTATAAATCCCAGCACTACGGCCTAAACAGCCTTATGGTAACATCTGAATACACATCCAGTTAAAATGTTAACCCCATTTTTCTAGTTTACAGGTAATCACAAGAGGAAGCATTTCAACCAGTTCATGTGCTGACAAGAAGCATACTGACAGGAGGAGAGAGCAGAACAGTGGCGGCTCGTGCATTAGGGGCGCACGGGCGCCGCCCCCCATCAATGCGTCCGGTCACCTGATCTACATATGAGGGCACCGAACTATGGATTCCAATGGGGGGGGGGGATGGATTTTTGAAGCATGTGATTAGAGCCAGAGGCTCTATTAGGCTTCAAAAAAGGGTGGGTTCGGGGCGCAGAGAACTCACCAAGTTGTGTGAGATAACGAATGAATATTCGCTATCACCACACGATCCTCCTCCCAGCCAATCAGGAAGTGGGTCTAAGACCTGTCACACGATTAGCTGAAAGGACAGGCAATCCTATTGGACACCTAGGAGAAGAAGGAAGGAGCCATACAGAAGACACAGGAGCGCGCCGCCCATAGAAGCCTGCTGCCGCGGGAGCCCGCAACCTGCCCCTGCCCTCTGAAGCCCACTGAAGCCCGCCGCTGCCTGCTGGAGCCCACAACCCACCAAAGCCCGCAACCCACCGTTGCCCGCCAAAGCCCACAACCTGCCCACCGGACCGATGGGGTAAGTGCGGGGGGGGGTGCTGAGTTGCCGCCGACCGACCAACGGAAGGTAGATGTTTGTGCCCCCCCCCTTCCAAAAAAAAAAAACACCAGCCGGTGTTTAAGGCATTTTGCACACGATACTCCAGTTTGAGCATCTACTTTTTCAGACTTTCTTTTTAATGCGCTTGCGCAAATTCGCGCACATTATTCTCATGTTCTTGTTCTGCAGATTGTAAATAATGGCCATCAGTGTACATTTGTGCGCATTCGCGCACATGTAGGAGTACTTTACTGACCAAAAATGCAGATTTTTCTATTTTCTTTTTTACTGAAGAATTATTATTATTATACAGGATTTATATAGCGCCAACAGTTTACGCAGCGCAACTTGAGGGTAGACAGTACAAATACAATACACTTAAATACAGTAGGAATAAGAGGGTCATGCGGCACTTGTTTATGTGCCTGTGTGCATAGGCACATTACAATGAATGGGCTGTATTTTAGCTCAGTAAAAAAATAAGCTCTGCTGAGCTTTTTCAAGAGGCCTTAGAGCAGAAAGTACAAGATATGTTTTTTTTTCAAAACTGACGGTCATTTTTTGTTTGTAGCGCAAAAAATAAAAAACACAGAGGTGATGAAATACCACCAAAAGAAAGCTCTAATTGTGGGGGAAAAAAGACATCAATTGTATTTGGGTACAGTGTCGAACGACCGCGCAATTGTCAGTTAAAATAATGCAGTGCCATATCGCAAAAAATGGACTGATTATGAAGGGGGGTAAATCTTCCAGAGCTGAAGTGTTTAATAAGCATTCAATTCTTGCAGCGTGTGTGCAAAGACTTCAGCTTTAAATAAGTAAAAAACACTTCACATGTAATCATGGCCAAAAAAAAAACAGGCTGGAATGAATGGAAATCCGTCTGTCAGTTTGGAAACACTGGGTTTGTATTATGAACCAGCACATGGCTATATAAACCACATGTCACGCCGTGTTCCTTAGATTGTTATTGTTACTAAAACATGCACAAATACCGTAAGCAACTGGCACTGTGTTTTGCACTTCGATAACAGGCGGTCTATTGTATCTGTCGGATGGCATTTTTAAGATATACATTCTTCCAAAACCAAGGAATCCATTTTTTATTTGTCTACGTGCTGTGTTATTTTATGAGCAATGAGCTCATACTGTACACCTCATTGCCAGCTCCATATCCATACTTATACCCAGAGAATAAATGCAGGTACTCAAAGCTCCAGCTCCTGGGGCTGCTCAATGAACAATAGGATTATCAGTGGCTCTGCATACAGGACCAGTGCCAGTAAAGTGCTGGAAGTGGCAATGCCAGTGACGGAGGTGCCAGTACCAGTACCCAAGGTGCCAGTACTAGTGAGGAGATGCTAGTACCAGTGCCAGAGGTGCCAGTACTAGTGTCCGAGTTGCCAGTACCAGAGGAGAAGTACCAGTGCCCAAGGTGCCAGTATTAGTGACAGAGGTGCCAGGTACCAGTATGTTCCTGCTTACACTTTTGTTTATTAATATCCATTTCATAACGAAAAACCTGTTTGCTGGGTCTGTTCCAAAATAATTTAAAATCATTTAAAATCAATGCTTAATATTGTTTCAGAATCAACCCCTACATTGATCAATCACAGCAAGCAATGCTTAAGAGTTCATGCCCATTGGCCTATTATGGAGCCTGGGAGCCATGGGTATAGCCATACCTAAACTTCAGCTTTAAAGAGGAGTTCCACCCAAAAGTGAAGCGGCTCCGGAAGTAAGTGCACCCCCCCTGTCAGCGATCTTCTGGGACACGTCACAGGTCCCAGATGATATGCCAGCCATTCACAAGGCACAGCATGACGCAGACAAGTCGTTCCCATGATTTCCAATAACAACCATTCATATATGTATGATGTCAAGTTGTGCCAACTTCAAAGTAGTCCCTGTACTACTCTGGTCCGACTTTCATGTGAGTTGACATCCATAGACCTCAAGTTTGCACAGCATTCCCTGAAATTGCATCAAAATTAGCGTCAAAATCTTGTCAAAATCTCTCCCACAAAATCGCGGCAGAATTGCACGACTTTCAAGTCGCAGCAGTGTGAAAGGGGCCTTAATGGATAGAATGCATTAAGGCAAAACAACCTTCTGCTGTTAGAACCACTTTAAATATATGGTTCAGTTGCCAGGATGGAGGAAAGATGGTTAAAGTGTTTGTTAAGCCACTATAATCTATTCATGAAGCCCCCTCTGTTATATAACAATATGTGTCCAAGTGTATGATCTATATAAAAAAAATGCAGATTATACCTTATATCAGAGCGTCTCCCGGCACTCACGTGACTCCTTGCCTCTCTCATCTCCCCGGCAGACAGCTGTAACGGGTGAAGCCAAGCACTCCTGCTGACGTCAGCCGAGGAGGAGGGGAAGAGAGAGAAGAGAGAACCGAGGAGTCACGTGCGTGCTGGGAGATGCTCTGATATAAGGTATAATCAACTTTTTTTTTTTTTATAGATCAGACACTGGGGCACATATTGTTATACAACAGAGTCAATTATAGTTTTTAAAGCAGCAGGAGGGGAAGGGGTGTGCACTTTCACAAGCAGACAGGCAGGTAGGGAGGGGAGAGAGGGCAGAGGAATACAAGAGAGCTGTGGATGACGGAGGCACCTTAACTGACCACGGTGTCAGGGCTCAGCAGCCATGATACATTGTAGTCAGTTTACAGGGGGGGGTGGGAGCAGAATCAACCAGGTGATACAGGGGGCCAAATTACACAGCACAAGCACCGTGCTGTATAACATACTTTAAGGGAACAGGATATATATATATTTTTTTGGGTGACAAACACTTTAAGTATAAGATCCAAGTTGCTCTCTCCTTGCCCCCATGTGACAACGCTGGCCCAATCACCAGATTCCAGCGTTGCCAAATGAAATAAAGGTGAGTGGGTCACATGCTCCTCCCTATCTGGAAGTATAAAGTATCTCCTTTACATACCGATGACTGAATTGGATGGCAGTGGAGCGAAGGTAAGGTAAGTATGTTCTGTGTATGTTGGGGAGAAGGCCTTTAAACCAGACCTGTTGGTTTGCCCTGCATAGGCAATGCAGATATTTGCTTTAAATAGGTGAGCTGCTTTTACCACTTGAAATGAGCATCACAAAATAGAGCAGGCTACTCTGGCTGCTATTTAAAGCCCCTCACTATATCTTTGTCGCAGTATCTCTATGTGGATGTCACACACAGTTAATCTGAAGCTGTGGAGTTTGGCAGCGCTGTCAGTGCAGAAGTAGCAGCTGCCACTAGCATAGATGTATGTGCTGCGAAACCTGACAAACCTGCCACATCAGAGAGGAAGGAGCCCTGCAGAACACACCACTCCTATACCGTGCTGGGATACTAAGTCACACCATTAACACTCTAAAATTAGGCACACAAGAGCATAAGGATGAGCTGCGAGCCTACCAGGAAACAAATTACAAACATAAAGTGCCCCGAATACATTGAAATGCTTCATATTTTCCTGTCCCTTACTTGCTGATCCGTAATTCCTAACTATTTTAGTTAACAAAGAAAAAATGCTTTGTAATGGCTAAAATAGATGCAAATAAGTACACACAGCCAATGTATTCTTAAGAGCACAAAAGGGGGAGGGTCGACCTTTCATTCCAGCATTCCACAAGTGAGGTTTCACCATACATCACCAGGTTTACGTTACACCATTGTACTGAGTTACAGCCTCAGAAAATACATGGCCGCCCAATTAAAGAGAGATGGCTTGCATAATAACTAAGAACGGGACACCTATTCAGTTCTGATGACATGGTTAGTCAGTGGGTAATAGTGGAATATCTTTTTAAATTAACCGTTGCATATATATAACAACAATAAACCATCATAATAAAATATTCCACTGTTGTCTATCATTACTGCTGAAAAGAATCATCATACAAAAATATATTACATAGACAGGTTTGCAATGACAGTGCTACGTGAGAAACTGTTTAAAAGAGAAGTATGGCCAAAGCTTTTATGGTCATACTTCTCTTCTGGGTCACAGGAGTGCACTTACCTTTGCACACCTGTCGCCCAGAATGAGCCGACAGTAGGCTAAAGCTCGCTGTCAGCTGATGTCACAGTGCCGCTTCGGGCTATGGAATGATCCCAACTATATTGCAGGCTAAAGCTCACTGTCAGCTGATGCCACAATGCCGCTCCGGGCTATGGAATGATCCCAACCATATTGCAGGCTAAAGCTCACTGTCAGATGATATTACAGAGCCGCTCCAGGCTATGGAATGCCCTAGTAAGGTATCG
>BLSH010158602.1:669455-688796 GCA_018402905.1 Glandirana rugosa | reverse complement strand
ACGCGCGGCCGCCGCACGCTGCGTGGGCGTGCCCGCGGGTCGGGCGGACTCGATGTCCGCTCCTGACCCGCGATCGCCTGCAAAGCTGTAGAACGGGGAACCGCCGATGTAAACACGGCGGTTCCCCATTCTGTGAGAGGGGGACAAACAGATCTACTGATCCCTGTCACTGGGATCAGTTAGATCTGTTATGTCCCGGCCAACCCCGCCCCCCCACAGTTAGAACACACCCAGGGAACATTGTTAACCCCTTCACTGCCCCCTGCAGGTTAACCCCTTCACTGCCAATGACATTTATACAGTAATCAGTGGACATTTAAATTTCTGATCGCTGAATAAATGTCATTGGTTCCAAAAAAGTGTCAAAAATGACCGACATGTCCGTCCCAATATCAAAGTCCCGATAAAAATCGCAGATCGCCGCCATTACTAGTAAAAAAAATAATAATAATAAAAACGCCATAAATCAATGTCCATAGTTTGTAGACGCGATAGCTTTTGCGCAAACCAATCAATAAACGCCGATTGCGATTTTTTTTTTACCAAAAATATGTAGAAGAATATAAATCGGCCAAACCCAATGAATAATTTTTTTTAATTTTTTATTTTGGGATATTTATTAGAGCAAAAAGTAAAAAATATTGTTCTTTTTTCAAAAATGTCGCTCTTGGTTTTGTTTATAGCGCAAAAAATAAAAAACACAGAGGTGATCAAATACCACCAAAAGAAAGCTCTATTTGTGGGGAAAAAAGGACATCAATTTTATTTGGGTACAACGCCGCAGGACCGCGCAATTGTCATTCAAAATGCGACAGTGCTGAAACCTGAAAATTGGTCTGGGCAGGAGGGGGGTTTAAGTGCCCAGTGAGGAAATGTGATTTGGTGTAGCAACACATAAAACTTGTGTAATGGCATTGTTGGCTTGGCACAAACAGAAACATTTACCGGCATTTTCCTTGAAAAAAAAAACTATTTCTTGGGAGACATTGGCCGGTTCAAAAAAGAAATGGCTGACATTCAGCCAATGGCAGAGTGCGCTGATCTGAGTGTTCTGGTGGGGGGTGTCCTTCTGTCAGAACACAACAGCTCAGCGGGGGAGATCGCTGTACTAATGCCACATGGTTAGTACAGCGGCTCCGACCAGAGCTGTTTTCTTTTGTGCAACCCCCTCTGTTGAAAAAAAACTGTAATGTGTACCAGGCTTAAAGCAGAGTAACACCCAAAAGGTGAAGCTCCGCTGGTTCGCACCCTCCCCCCTCCACTGACACATTTGGCACTTTTTGGGGGGAAGCGGGTACCTGATTTTGACAGGTACCCGCTCCCACTTCTGGGTAAGATCGCCGTATGGCCACGCAGTGATCTTCAACATTTCCGCCCCCCCCGCTGCCTTCTGGGACACAGAGGTCCCAGAAGACAGTGGAACCATTCAGAAAGTGCAGCGCAACTCACGCATGCGCAGTAGGAAACAGGCTGTTTCGCTTACTACAGCTGCCCGTGCCTGATGAGTGAGCTAGGGGTGCCGACATTGCGGAATCCCTGCATAGGTAAATGTCATATTTAAAGTCAGCAGCTACAGTATTTGTAGCTGCTGGCTTAATTTTTTTTTTTAACAGGCTGGAACTCCTCTTTAAGGGCTCATGCACACTGCATCTCAAAGAAGCTGCTCCTGCAGGCGTTTGAGCTTTTTTGAGCTCTCTTTTTTTTTTTTTTGCCTGAAAAAACTCCCCTCGATGTGTCCATACACACTATGGCTTTTTCATGAGTTTACAGGTATATGCTCTTACAGGCAGATAAAAAAAAAAAAACACCAAACTCGCATTTTTGAGAGGAGCTTTTGAGCAGAAAGGATGCCTAAGTGCCCAAAAATGTGTGAAAATGCGTGAAAGTTCAAAAAAGGTAAAAAGCTTATGCTCAAAACAGCTCAATAAGAAACGTGCAAAAGAGCACAAAAAAAGCACACGCTTCTTTAAGCTTTTAGGCAGAGAAATAAAAGCTTAAATGCCTGTAAAAGCAGTGTGCATGAGCCCTAAATGACCCTGTAATCTAGATAAAAAAACACCAAACTTGTGTTTTTGAGAGGAGCTTTTGAGCAGAAAAATGCCCAAAAATGTGTGGAAAATAGCAAAAAAAAAGCAAGAAAAAGCGCAAAGAAGATTGAAAGTGCACAAAAAAAAAGAAAAAATTAGCTAAGCGGAAGGTTTGTGAAAAAAAAAAAATACGCTTATGCTCAAAAAAGCTCAATAAAAACATGCAAAAGAGTACAAAAAAGCACAAGCTTCTTCAAGTTAGGCAGAGAAATAAAAGCTCAAAGCGATACTAAAGGCTCACAGTTTTTTTTAAAAAAAAGCGGTTTTGCACAGAGTGACCCCTAACCCCGTCTTCTGGGGCCCTCCAGCGGTGCTCCAGGCTCCTCCTCTTCTCGAGTGACCACCACACTTCCCTGGGGTCACCGTCCCGAGTCCTGCTGTTGCGTGATGCGTGTAACAGCCCCGCCCCCCATCTCCCGGGTCACTGGACTTGATTGACAGCAGCGGGAGCCAATGGCTCCCCAGCTTTCAATCCAGCCAATGAGGATAGGAGCAGCTCAGGTGAGCTGCCAACTGCAAGGCAACCCCTTTAAATGCCTGTAAAAGCAGCTTTTTTTTTTGCGCTGCAGTGTGCATGAACCCAAGCCATCCACTCCATTCCTCCCAAGACCTCCTACTCTCAAGCTACCTTGTCTCCTACTCCCATGCTCATCTCCAGGATTTCTCCAGAGCCTCTCCCATCCTCTGGAACTCTCTACCTCAACCTGTCCGCCTATCTCCTTCTCTTGCTACCTTCAGGCAATCCCTGAAACCTCATCTCTTCAGGGAAGCCTATCACACCTCCAACTAATCTTTTACCTCTTCCATCAAATCATTCCCCACAGTTAGAACCTTTAGTACTACCTGCCCCAACCTATTAGATTGTAAGCTCTTCTGAGCAGGTTCATCTTGATCCTCTTGTATTTTATTGTATTGTAACTGTATTGTCTCCCTTTTACATTGTAAAGTGCTGCGTAAACTGTTAGCGCTATATAAATCCTGTATAATAATAATAATAATAATAATAATAACGAGGGTCCTTTCACACTAGCATTTTGACGGGCTCCGCTGCTCAGTGGGGATCCATCCGTTTATCCCTGCCGAGCCGGCGGATGACAGGACAGTCTCTGCACCCTGTGCAGACTGACCTGTCAGAGCTCCATTCTCCTCTATGGAGAATTGGATGAACACGGGCCGTCTGTCCGTGTTCATCCGATCCGATCAGCCAGACGGATGGAAAATAGGGTTTCAATCCGTCTGTTTTTGGCGGATTGGAGTGGATCAGGTGTCAGCGGACATGTCACCGCTGACATCCGTCGCTCCATAGAGAACAATGGAGCGTCCGTTCGGGTCCGCCTGAAAAACTGACAGGCAAACCAGAACCATCCGCCTGTGTGAAAGGGGCCTAATACATGACCCTGTAATCTAGATTTAAAAAAAACAACCAAACTTGTGTTTTTAAGAGGATGTTTTGAGCAGAAAAGTGCCCAAAAATGCACAGAAAAATCACAAAAAAAGCAAGAAAAAGTGCAAAGAAGCTTGAAAGTTCACTAAAAAAAAGAAAAAATTAGCTAAGGGGAAGGTTTGTGAAAAAAAAAGCTTATGCACACAAAGGCTCACTAAAAACATGCAAAAGAGTACAAAAAAGCACAAGTTAGGCAGAGAAATAAAAGCTCAAATGCCTGTAAAGCAGCTTTTTCTGAGCCCTAAGGAGAATAGAGGGGTTCTTTTATGTTTTGTGATGTTAGCTCTCCTATGTCAGGGAGTGTTTATTATTGAACTTGCACTATCATTATTTTGACTCTTTTTGAATAATATTTGTAATATGCAATCATTGTTTCTGCAATCCACACTGCTGAGCAGCAGGTGCATCGCACACATCCCATTATAGAGGATTTGTGAATTTTGGAGTGGTTATGTAATGCCCTGATTACTTCAATCATACATAATGACCATTATTATTAGAGGAATTGCCAGTCCTGGAATGAGCCAACACTGAACCATCAGGGCAATGACAGCACAGCTTCATATGTGTCACCAATGCCTGGGACTTTAGGAAAAGTTGTGAGGATGAGGATGATGAATGCACAGAACCCATCTGTATGATCCATCTCCCCCTGATGGCTTTACAAACAGGACAGATCAGATCTCTGTGTTAATGATTGGCAGTTCCCTGCTGGGTGAGGGTGGCAGCCTGAGAAAACAGACACACACTGCCCTCCACCAACAACTATTTATAAAGTCCACACACGATCACCACTGCTAATATCTCCGATCACTGCTAAAATCCATGCTCACATTCCCAGTGCTAAAATCCAAAATCACTGCTAACATCCCTGGTGCTAAAATCTCTGATCAGAGCTCACAATCCAAGTGCTAAAATCCAAAATCACTGCTAACATCCCTGGTGCTAAAATCTCTGATCAGAGCTACAATCCAAGTGCTAAAATCTCTGATCAGAGCTCACAATCCAAGTGCTAAAATCTCTGATCAGAGCTCACAATCCAAGTGCTAAAATGCCCGATCATGTATAGAGGAGAGCAGAGCAGAGGAGAGGAGAGGAGTCACTTACCATGGATGGTGAGGTTCTCGCAGCCCTGTAGATGAGGATGAGGATGTGATCAGGACATTCCTCATGCACAGTCACTCATCAGACAGACGTTCTCCTCCTTCTCTCAGGTCCTGCTGATCGCACACAACAAAGCCTAGGAGGAGGAAGTCATGTGCTTAGAGCTCTCCTGGCTGCTGAGCAGCCCTGCTTACTACACAGTCCATGGGAGTCAGGCAGACCTGGGAGGGGGTTCTAGAATAGGAGCTGCTTGCAGGGTGTGTATTTTGGGGAGGAATGCTAACATCCAAAAATAACACCTAACACAGTAGCTGCTGCTGTGATCTTCCCTCCTCCTTCTTCTCCTTATCATTGTCTGGGGATTTCTAGCAACTTTCTCTGATCAGAGACACCTTTCAGCACAAAGTACAGAGGCAAAGGACAAAAATGACACCAGTTAAAGAAGAAAAAGGAGGGCACAAATGCCTGGTGCGTTACCTTTAACGCCATTTTCAATTTATTAAAGGAGAGTACCACCCTGTTAAAAGTCAGAAGTTACAAAAAGTGTAGCTGCTGAGTGTCAGCGTGAGGAGAGGAGAAGAAAGCCGATAACTAATTTTTGTAACATGGACATGTACACTGATAATCAAGGCAATTGTTATCAGTGTCCTGATTATCAGTGCAGTCCCAACAGTGCCCAGCAGTGCTGCCAATATGTGCCCACCAGTGCTGCCAATCAGTGCCCAGCAGTGCTGCCAATCAGTGACCATCAGTGTTGCCAATCAGTGCCTCCTTATCATTGTCACCTATCAGTGCTGCCTACCAGTGCCACATAGGCGTGCGCAGCCTATTGCATTAGGGTGCGCACCCGAAATCTCAACCACACATGCGTGTGTATATATATATATATATATATATATATATATATATATATATATTTATATGCGCACACTATATTTCAATATTTCAATTCAGTTCAATATTGAGTTGGCCCACCCTTTGCGGCTATAACAGCTTCAACAGTTCTGGGAAGGCTGTCCACAAGGTTTAGGAGTGTCTATGGGAATGTTTGACCATTCTTCCAGAAGTGCACTTGTGAGGTCAGGCACTGATATTGGACGAGAAGGCCTGGCTTGCAGTCTCCGCTCTAATTCATCCAAAAGGTGTTCTATCGGGTTGAGGTCAGGACTCTGTGCAGGCCAGTCAAGTTCCTCCACCCCAAACTCACTCATCCAAGTCTTTATGGACCTTGCTTAGTGCACTGGTCCAAATCATTTGGTGGAGGGGGTTTATGGTGTGGGGTTGTTTTTCAGGGGTGAAGGGAACTCTTAAGACGTCAGCATACCAAGACATTTTGGACAATTTCATTCTCCCAACTTTGTGGGAACAGTTTGGGGAGGGCCCTTTCCTGTTCTAACATGACTGTGCACCAGTGCAAAAAGCAAGGTCCATAAAGACACGAACTTAGCAGGGGTGGTGGAAAATTAACTTCAAGTGCAATAATTCACATTATAATAGTAACTAAAACATATAGAATTAAGTGTAACAATCGAAAAATAAAAATTCCAAAATGCGATAATGGTGTGAACCCAACTCCCTCCCAAAGTTGTTGCACTTGAAGTTAATTTGCATTGCAATTTTCTGTAGAGGGGTTTCCACTGTCCCTGCTAAGTTTTAAAAAATGTATGTCTTATTCTCCTTTTGATGTGTATTACATGTGAAATCACATATCACTGGAATTATTGCACTTGAAGTTAATCTGTATGGCAAATATCTATTGAAGGGGTTTCCACCATCCCTGCTAAGTTTCATTTGTATGTCTTATTTTCAGTTAGATGTGTATTATATGTGATGCTGCATATCACAGAGACCGGTACTGTGGTAATATTGAAGTTTATTGAGATTTCCATACTATAGAGGGTTCCACCATCATTGTTAAATTATTGATCAGCAAGTTAGTGCTGCACTTTTTTTTTGTTCTGCGGGAACACATAACAGTGCTTAGCAGCAAGCCTTTTACTGACACTTTTTTATTTTACCTCCAGTAGTTTATTGTAAATAGTAGTGTGATGATTACCTATTATACTAAAGAGTGGCATATGGAATTAATAAACATCAACAGATTTCAGCTGTGCCCCACCAGGCTGCCCCCCCCCCCATGGGCACTGATTGGCAGCACTGTAAGGCAGCACTGATTGGCACTGATAGGCAACACTGATGGGCACTGAATTGCAGCACTGATTGGTATTGATAGAGAGCAGTGATGGGCACTGATTGGCACTGATAGATGGCACTGATTGACACTGATAGGCATCACTGATGGGCACTGATTGGCAGCACTGATCTGCATTTTTAGGTGGCACTGATAGGCAGCACTGAAAGGCATTGACAGGTGGCACTGATTGGCATTGACATGCACTGACAGGTGCCACTGATGGGCACTGACAGTTGGCACTGAAAGGCACTGACATGTTGCCCTGATTGGCACTGAAAGTAATTGACAAGTGGCACTGATTGGCACTGAATGGCACTGACAGGCGGCACTGATTGGCACTGAAATGCACTGACAGGTGGCACTGATTGGCACTGATAGACAGCACTAATGGGCACTGACATAGGTGAAGGGGAGTTTCACATTGAGTAAATTGTGAGGTTTGCTAGAGCCGCTGAGTCTGTGAAACTGTCATGTAATGTAACATCTTGCAGGGAGAGAGATCACCTGTCAAAAGTCAGCCTTGATTTTGGGGATGGGCGGGGCCAAGCAGCTATCAAACACCAGCCAATAATTGGGCTGCTGAAGAAAGGGGGTGGGGCTATATACACATAGAGGCCCACCCAGAACCCATCCCATTGGCTGGTGTTTGACATTTACAATCAAGCGTAGTAAAAGGCTGCTTGTCTGGTTGCTGGAGTAGCCGCATGGTCACGCCTGACGCATTTTGTCATCACTTCGCCTGAGGGCGTCAGAAGTGATGACGAAACCCGTCAGTGCATGACCGCATGCCTACTCCAGCAACCAGACAAGCAGCAGGATGCCTCTTCACCCAGGATCATCACTGGTCGGGTCTTACTGCAGGCGGTGAGAAGGACAGTTTCCTGTCTGGATTAATAGCATTTTACTACGCTTAATTGTAAATGTTTTGACGTAAGTGCACACCCCAGCGGGGGGGTAGATTTGTGGTGTATGATTTGCAATAAATGTTATGTGTGATAAATGCACTATGTGACCTCCATTCATTCAAGAAACGCATCTAGGCAGAGGCGGCTCTCTAATTAGGCAAATTAGGCGGTCGCCTAAGGCCTCACACTCACAGGGGCCTCGCAACCACCTAATTTGACACTGACACCAGCACCGAGATAGAGAGTACTGACACCAGCACTTTAAAGTCTTAAGATACAAGATATATTTATAAAGTAAATTTTTTTATCGCTTGAAATATTTTTCCCATTATGGGCATGAGTAGGGCCTCATGTCTAGGTTTTGCCTAAGGCCTCACAAAGCCTAGAGCCGCCTCTGCATCTAGGATGACGGTTGATGCAGCAGGTACAAGTAAGGAGAGAGGAGTCTGCAACAAACAACCACAACAACCCTTTGGGGCATTCTATGATATTCCATTGTGGGCAAATTATTTATGATCATCTGGTGAGTTCCTCCACATAGGGGGAAACCCCCATTTGGACACGTGGTGCGGTGGTGGTATTATCAGATATACTGTAGTACACCGAAGATCACACTTATTAAGGATCCTGTGGATTCATGCACTATTATGGACTTTTAAATGTTATGAGTTTATGAGTTTTAACCATTGTCATTCATAATGATGATTTAGCGCTGCTAACATTTAGGTTTATTGTTGAACCTGAATACTGGATGTGTTATGTTTTTATATTATTTAGGGGCAGCTGTGGTTATTTCACCCACTCCCTAACAAGGAATGGATGTTTGGTGACTGGCATCTGATTGGAGCTGATTACCATATCGGTTAGCCCCTGTGGGGTTTACATTGATTGTATTGGTCTTTATAGATGAGTTCTTGTTGGAAAAAAAGATTTTAAGCAACAGACAGCATGGATTCATGAAAGACAGAAGTTGTCAAACAAACCTGATTTCTTTTTATGAGGAGGTAAGTAAAACCTTGGACAGAGGGGTGGCTGTGGACGTGGTATACTTGGAATTTGGAAAAGCGTTTGACACCGTTCCCCACACACGGCTAATGTGTAAGGTAAAGTCTACAGGCTTGGAAAGATCAATTTGTAAATGGATAGAAAACTGGCTAAAAGACCGAATTCAGAGAGTAGTGGTTAATGATTCTTATTCTGAATGGTCTAAGGTTATCAGTGGTGTACCCCAATGTTCAGTGTTGGGACCCTTGCTTTTCAATATATTTATAAATGATATTGGGTCTGGGATTAAAAGTACCATTTCAGTGTTTGCAGATGACACCAAGCTATGCAGTGGAATAACGTCCTTGCAGGATGTCTCCAACTTACAAGCTGACCTCAATGCACTGTTTAATTGGGCGACTATGTGGCAAATGAGGTTTAATGTTGATAAATGTAAAGTTAGGCACTTGGGGGGCTAAGAATATGCATGCATCGTACATACTAGGGGGAGTACAACTGGGGGAATCCATAGTAGAGACGGATCTGGGGGTTTTGGTAGATCATAAGCTTAATAATGGCATGCAATGCCAAGCTGCGGTTTCCAAAACAAGCAAAATCCTTTCTTGTATTAAGAGAGGTATGGACTCCAGAGACAGAGACATTATTTTGCCCCTGTACAAATCATTAGTAAGACCTCATCTGGAATATGCAGTGCAGTTTTGGGCACCGGTTCTCAAAAAGGATATCGGGGAACTGGAGAAAGTGCAGAGAAGGGCAACCAAACTAATAAGAGACATGGAGGAGCTCAGCTATGAGGAAAGATTAGAGGATCTGAATTTATTCTCTCTTGAGAAGAGGAGATTAGGGGGGATACGATCAACATGTACAAATATATAAGTGGTCCATATAGTGAACTTGGTGTTGAGTTATTCACTTTAAGGTCATCACAAAGGACAAGGGGCATTCTTTACGTCTAGAGGAAAAAAGATTTCATCTCCAAATACGGAAAGGTTTCTTCACAGTTAAAGCTGTGAAAATGTGGAATAGACTCCCTACAGAGGTGGTTCTGGCCAGCTCAGCTTTAAAAAAGGCCTGGATTCTTTCATTAATGTAAATAATATAACTGGATACAAAAATGTATCGGTAAAGTCGATCCAGGGAAAATCTGATCGCCTCTCAGGGGGTCAGGGATGAATTTTTTCCCCAGCTATCACAAAATGGATCATGCTATGCTGGGGTTTTTTGCCTTCCTCTGGATCAACTGTGGGTGAATGATTAAGTATATGGGATTGTATAGTTATCACAGTTGAAAGTCAAATGACTTTGCGTGCCACTGAGAAGGTGATTTGCTACACCTGATTAAGTTTATAAGTCATTTTTAGGAGAGGGGTGATCCTTTTTCCATTGTTTTTATGACATGTTGGTGGAATATTTTTCACTTGGAGGATTATAAGTTGCACTAAGTAAATACAACTGGATAAAACAAAAACTGTGTCTGTCTTCATTTCAGCCTGCAAAACAACAAAATGTTATTATTTTAAATGTGGGTGATTATTTTCTATACCCACTGTATATGTGTGAAATAAATATGGAAGGGGGGGGGGTGGTAAGTGGACCCTCCTCTTTAGGTAAACTGACTTGTGTATGTCTTATTGACTCCTGGACAGACTGGCTGATTGCTGAACTGCACGGCGATTTCCGAATGGTTGGAAAAAATGCCAAGTTGGTGTGTGCAGTGCCAGTGATAAAAGTGTTAAGTTGGTATATGTAGTCTTGTCTTAAGGCATATGACTGTGTGTTTTCTTCCCTTGCCAGATGAATGAAACTAAAGCAAATTGTGTTAAACTGCTCTATTTTGGAAATATTTGCAGTCATTGCTGGTATACTAGAGGTTGTGGTACGTTTAGACTCCGAAGGCAGAATAGCCAAAAGATAGAGAAAGGTAATATCAGCCTTGGAGGAGCAGGGCAATATGTAGCACTTGCCAATGTATTCCAGCAATAAATCTATCTGCTATCCTGTGATTTCCTCAGACCGCTGCAGCTTCTAAACGTTTAAAAGCTTATTTGTGGACACATAGGCTTTTATGGAGTTGATTTTAGGAGCTTTGGCAAATAAAAACGCCAAAAGCTCCTAAACTCAAGTTTAGAAGCTGTAATGTACATTAGCCCCAGGGCCGTCTTTAGTAAGGATTGGACCCTGGGCAAACATTTTCTTGGGCCCCCCAAGGTAATTTCGCTCTCCACCTGCTCTGAGACATACAATAAATAGCAGCTAGACTCAAAATCATTTTACTGAATGAGATCAGGCATCAATTGCAATTGGTTGCCAGAAATTACAGCATATCATTACCGCTCACTGATTAGTTGCTAGAGGTTACAGCACATGATTTCTGCTTGTTGATTGGTTGCTAGAAATTACTGTACATCAATACAGCTCACTGATTGGTTGCTAGAGGTTACTGCACACCATTACTGCTCACTGATTGGTTGCTAGAGGTTACAGCACATCATCTCCTCACTGCCTGCAAACCATGTACTGGGGAACGCAAAGTAGCTTTCCAGATACCACAAAAACATGCTTCCCTTTAGCAGATACACAGCAGTGCCATCAATTGTTACTGACACCCTCACGCGTCTGATGACATGTGCTGTGGCACCGTGTGATTTTGAAAAATGGTTAGGGACTTTCTTCTGCATTTCTAGTGCATAGAGCAGCTCATTAAAATGAATGGGCTGCCCTTCACGCAACCTACATCTTTATCCACCCTGTCAGTACAATTTTGCCTCCTAAAACCCCTGCTAACCTCTGCACCCCAAACCTCCCCCATCCTCTCCACTCAAACCTCCCCTTTAAGTCTACCTACCTCCTCTGCTCATCTTTGCACCCACCTTCCTTACCTCTATACATCCCCTACTTGCTCACCTGTGCACCCCAAACTGTAATTCCTTCTCTGCCTACCTCTGCACACCCCACACTACCCTCCCCCCACCAATTTGCTTACCTTTACAGAACAGGCTGATATTAGGCTTAATGACCACCATTGCAGGCAGGACTTTCAATCATGCTCCTTTGTCTCCCCAGTGGGCAGCATTCAGTATAGGTGGTGGTGGATATGACCTCAGGGGTGCATGATATACATATGAATGTTGCCTCTATTTACATATCAATGCCGCTGGCCGACACTATTTACATATCAATACCGCTGCTATTTACATATCAATGCTGGCATTTACATGTAAACACAGAGTCTACAGGTGAGTCATCTGTACAGAATAGGGCAGAGCTGGGCAGCATTCGTAGCAGCAATTCACACTGAGATATCGGGACACAGCACAGGACTAAAACTTCAAGGGACAAGGGAATTTAAACCAGGATAGTTGGCAAGTATGAGGCAGTTGCTTTGGGCCCCACAAAAATGACAGGGCCCAGGGCAGCTGCCCCTTTTGCCCTGCCTTAAAGACGGCCCTGATTGGCCCTAAGAGGTCTTGTGGTGAGCTACTACCAGTTCTTAGTTTGAAGGTAGGGGTTTCCCCTGTTGTTATGCCTTTTTACAGTGGCCGACGGAATTTATCTGTGACAACTGTTGCAACTATGTGGCAACTACGTGGCAACTAAGTGGTATGAGTCTGAGGTAGAAGGGAAAAGGTGTTCTGGCATACATAGTAAGGACTCATTTCCTAGACACACAGACCCCTGTGCAGGCTTTAAGGTACAAAGTCCGACAGCACAGGAAATCCTTGAGCAAGGACTGATAAGATGTGTTCTGCACAAGGATACCCACACCGTTTTACGTATTATGGGTAATAAGGTGGGGGAAGAGCTAAGATGTGTGGGCCGCCACAGACCCCAATGGAAAGAGCTTAAGGCTAAGTATGGGAAATGGATAGTCAAGTACCTAAACAAATGGAACATCGTGACAAAAGTTTCAGACTTTCCAATCCCAGTACAGGGAACTTATGATGTAAGGACATGGATTCTGGGGTTGCCACCTGTCCAGGATTCACCTGGGCAGTCCAGGTTTTGAAAATGTGTCCGGGTTTCAGGCAGACTGAAACTCGGACACATTATTTAGACCAGGCTGTGGCTCACCAAGATAGTCACACACAAATCTGTTGCTGTCCGGGAGCTGCGGGGGGCTGTCTGGGGGAAGGTTCGGCATCACTGGTGGGCAGGGCGATGATGTCAGCAAGATAAATTTGGCTGCACCCACTGTTCGCTGTGGCACACTATGCGCACCACATTACTGTTATTATTGGGGCACCCAAAGGTGTCCCAGGCCGCTAAAGTGTTTGAGTTTGGCTTGAAGGCCTTGAAGAAAAGGTGGCAAGCCTAATGGATTTCTTTACACCATAACTTCAAAAATAAAATGACATATGCTAATGAGGTATCATCATGGAGAACATGGACGAGTGAAGGGTACAATAGGACAGCTTTGGTTGCTGTTCCCTCAAAAACATCCCAGCCAGATCAAGAGCAAGAACAACTATCTGTAGAAACAATAGCAGGTGCACATTATGTGGCAAGGATTTTAATCAGAGACTCAACATACTGTAGATGGCATTGGCTGAGGGGTTGAACAGATTTGTGTATCCTCTGATGCCTCATCGACACCTGTAGTGACCTCTGAAAGGACAGCAGAATATGACGGAAGCAGATATCCCACCTCCCTATTCACTGCACATTACCCCTCCACTTAGCAATAAAAGAAAGGAAAAGAAATCGGGAAGACTCTATAATTGCTATAATTGCAGATAGTCAAGATATTTGGCTAACAGATGTGTGGCTAGAGGAAAAACAGGAAAGCCATGCATATCCTCGCAGGAGGTAAGTGTAACAGAGGGAGAACGTTTTTTCTTTTCTCCCTCAATCAGAAAGGAGGGAAAGACAGTAATAGTTACAGTGCTTGGTAAACTTACTTTGACCTCGGTTGCATCCTGGATTTGGAAGAATTTGGAGGGCATGGAGGCAAAGAAGCCGCAGAAGATACTGGTAATTTCCTCTCTGATGGGAGAAAGCACACCAGAGAAAAGGGAAAAAATGAAATAAAGCAAAGATTATTTGCCCTACTGCCAGAAGCAAGGCCATAAAGCCAGGAAATGTTTGGCCTGAAAATGGAAGAGGTGGCATGGTCATGTAAGAAATTATATGCTAGATGGACCTATTGTCCAGTTGAAGGAAACGCCTAGGTAGGAGAAAACAGGGTGTACTGTCTTGCAATTATGATCTTCTCTGGGGAGAAGGATATCTTGGTAGAGAATATAATGTAATCTGTTATGGTTTGGGATCATTGTAGAGATTGAGTGAGTTTAGTTTACAATTGTCATGTTCAGTATGTGATTGTGACTTAGAAGAATGGCATTTATAAAGAAATGTTTCTCATTTTAAATTTATTTTGGGCAGTCAGCCAAAAATAGATTATCTATGAAGACAGATTAAGCCAGACGGAGCATGACAATTTTGAAACTTTGATTTAATGTCAGGCCTAACCTGTCGCAAATTACACGGCCCCCCATTGGTGTGAATATCTACCATAGTAAAATATGTTGAAGAATCAAAACTTTGGCTCTGTGACAATGGGAAGTTATGTGCACTGCCTTCAACATATGCTTCACTTTGTGCAAAGGCACATTTTCCCTTTCAAGTTGCTAAAGAAGGGAAGATGGTTGATCTTATTTTAAAAATTTAAAATTGTAGCATGCACCTGAAGATTTAAATAGTAGCAAAGCGACACTATCAAGAATGGCTAATTTGTGCAGAACACAACCCAGTGAAGGGAGTAAAAACTCAGGTTACATCCCAGGGGCTTTGTACCCCTTCCGGAGAATACCTGTTTGGATTTAGAAGTGCTTATAGCCTTTAGAGTAGAACAGCAATTACACGCTCCTTTCAACCCCTCAGCTAGTGGACAGATAGAAAAGTATAATGAGTTTTTGAAGATAAAGTTAACAAAGATCTCAGCCGAGACAAGATTGAATTGGCTCCAAGGCTTACTTATAGCCCTGTTTGCGCTTAGGACCACCCCTAGGCAGAAAAATAAACTCTTTCCTTATGAGATCCTATTTGAATCATTGCCAAAGGACAGGACATTTTACACCAGCCCTGGCTAAGTCTTATGGGTCACTCATTGGACTACATAAACACCTCTATGCCCTACACAACAAGGTGTATGTTTCTGTATGTATTGGAGGAAGTCAGGACCTGCAGCCAAGAGATCAGGCGCTGCTTGTAAGCCCGACAGTGATGAAGCTGGAGGGCAACGAGACATGGGTACATGCTTCCCGTTGCAAATGCTGTGGTCATTCCCTATTAAGAGTGCAGACTATCATTGGTAAGAGGGTGCCTTAGGACTCAAAAGAGGGTCTTCTGGGCCCCGCCCTCAGGAGGAAATTGTTCAGGCAGAGGAGTAACTAGAACCTTCAGGGCCCCGGTGCAAGAAATTATGAAGGGCCCCCCTAACCCTTGGCCAGGGCCCTTCCCTCTTGCCACTGATCCTGGGGTCCTTTACTCCAGTCGCGGGTCCCTTTATTATGGTCCCACCTAATAAACAAATAGTTGTTTTTCCCGAGTCTCCCATTCATTCAGAAACGGGAGTATAGTAAAAACAGTTTACTATGCTTCAGTTATGAATAAACCAATTGGTACCAATCACTGACTCTGTCCATTCAGAAAAGGAAGAAGCCGGTAAATTAAGGATTTACCGACCCGTTCCCGTCTCTCCATCATGATATCTTCTACAGCAGCTGGCAGGAGAGAGGAGGGGGGAAGACAGCAGCTCTGTGGGGGGGACCAGGGAAGCAGACAGGGACCCTGAGAACTGCAGAAGACAAGTAAACTGGATAGGAGGGCCGGCAGGGGCAGCATATAGAGGAACCAATCTCCTGCATTAGGAGGAAAATGGAGGAGAATGGTTCCTCTATAGGCTGCCCCCGCCACCCCTCCTCTTCAGGAGTACAAGGGTGGCACACGGGCCCCCTGGAGCATGGGGCCCAGTTGCAATTGCAACCCCTGCAACCCCTATCGTTACGCCCCTGTGTTCAGGACTAACTGAGCTTTCTAGACTTCCAGATATATCAAAGCTGAAACCGATGGATGACACCTGTAGAACCATAAGAACCATGGGAACGTGGATCTGGGCCCTTGCCATTGCCATTTGGGTGGTGCTGTTGGAGAACCAACCTTTCCTAAATCTCCTGATCCAGTTGTAAAAGGTTAGTTCCAAAAATAGTTTGTTTGATTATTACCAGATATGCACTCTGATTACATCTAGTGTCAGACACAACCATAGCTGTCACAGAACCAGAGCTGTACCTCAGCATCCTGATCAATGGGACAGTAAATAGTACACTAGTCAGGAAACTGAGAAGGGGAGATGAAGATAGGTTCCTATCAGTTCAAGGAACATCTGAGAAGGGGATTGGGTTAAATCCTATATCAGAGAAAGGAACCAGATCTAGTCAGAGTGGGTAGCAGAGACAATTGTTTGAACCCTTAGAGATATCCCTATAGTGTGGGAGAGTAGCGTGTTGGATCAGAGCCTGATAAAATATTTCCTGAAACCTGTCATAAACTCAGAGAAGAAAAAGCACATAGAGATGATCTCTGGATAAGGGCTCAGATCATCCAGAAGGGTTTAGACCTAAACATAGAAGTAGCAGTAAGAGTAAAAGCAGGAAGTATAGAAGCTAAGAATTTAACTGCTCCCTATTATGTTGTGTGGTTGCCCTTTAAAGCTAATGGTACCTGGGTGATTGCTCAGTAGATACATGCTACAAGAGTTGCTAATGCAACTGAACTATGTGCAATTTCCATTTTTCAAGGCGATAATAGAGATCCACTAAGAGTAAGGTATATTCAATTTTAGCTGCCCAGGAGCAAATGGTGAAAATAGTATGAGAATACTGCATACGGATGCGGTATGGGGCGGCTTTTAGATTGTGGACTTGTTTGCCTTCATGGACAGAAATTGACCACGAAATTTCAAATAGGATTAATGATTATGTAAATATTATTAACATCATGTTGGGGTATGTACTTGAAATGATTCAAGTTGAAGCTGAGGAAATAATAGAGGTCTGGAGACAAGTGATAGTTAACCATATGGGCTATGCAAAGTCAATGAGCAATAATGTATATTGCCAACTAAAGCTATGATCTGGATGAGCACATGGCAGCAGTTGATAGTCTCCAAAGGGATGATTAATCACCACCTTGGCATCTCAGAGTGGTGGTCTTGGTTAAACCCTATGTCATGTCTGGAGGGTCTGGGGAATGCTTTTAAGAAGTTCTTGCTGGGAGTGGTCTTCAGAGCACTTGTAGTGTTGTTTATCTGTATTAGATTAGCAATGTGTTGTTGTTTAGTGATATATAAAATGACATGGACTTTCACTGTATTGTTCATTTAAGCACAAGAGACTCCATTTTGCTCACGCTGCTGCAATGTCTTCTGTGGCCTTCACTTATCACACAGATACGCTTTCTCCTAGAAGCTCTCACTCTGTCTCTACTCCCCCCTCCCCTCTCTATGTTTTACTTTTGAAATTATTCTATTCGCTAGCTTTTAATAATATATTTCTATTTGTTAGTTTCTAATAACAATTCACACCACCCCTTTCTTATCTATGCATAAAATATCATGTAACAATAAATCTTGTCAGAACGGACATTTTAAACACAGAGATTGAGTCCTGTGGATCTGTTCCTGCAATTGCAAAACTAACTTTTATTTTTAGAGTCACAACCAGAAATTTCCATAACATTAAGTGGCGAGTCATCTCAGGAGTTGGCAGAGTCTCCAGAAGGAACCGCGCCTTGATCTGGATCATCGGGAACGCAGACCTCTAAATGCCGGCTAGGTAAGCTGTCCTTAAGCTTGCTATATTTTCTGCCTTTCCTATGTATCCTATCTGTCAGTTCTCAAGGAAACCAGACCAATCTCGGACCTTTCTGGTTGGGTAACGTGTGTGTGTGAATGTGTTTGTGTCCCCCTTCACGGGTTGGACTGTGTGTGGATAGGGATAAACCTCTGCAGTTCCCAGTGTTGACTCCTTGTGGGCGGCCTGGGTCAGAGGCGCATGGTAGGGACAGATAAAACCCACAGAAAAGAGAAGAGACAAGGAGGGTCTCTTAGTGTTTTGTCTATTATCATAAACCCCTTCTATCCACGTAGATAAGTGGAGACTATTCTTGTAAATCTGCAGATTTGCTGTACTATTTGTTTTAGAGGCAAGAGGGTATAGGCAAAGTAGAGAAAAGACTGGCCAGTCATTATGGGCATTAATTTAAATAAGGGAGTGAAGGGTAAGAGACCCTCAGAAAATGCCCAGCGCAAGATGAGCGCTAGAGAATATATGAACCGAAGGTTCGGTTCTGCCTATACTGAGCCCCTAGATAAATGGGTAGAATGGACAAAAGGAACAGCTAAACCTTTAAAATCTGAAGGGACTTTTGATTTACAAGTATGGAAAACTTTTCTGCACGATTATGGCCCACAACTGTGCAGTGAAGGAATGTGGAGAATAGCTTGCACATGGGAGACAGAAGCTAAATTAGCAAATGAAACTGGCTTGACGGAGATTTTTAATAAGGGTACTGACAAACTTACTACGTTTGGCCAGAAGACTCTGTAGAGGAGGACCCCCCACCTTATGTGGCTGCCAGTTTGGCTTTAAGAGATCCATCAACAAAAGCACAAGAATCTGATTACATGAAACACACAAAAGATGACCTCGGCAATATAGTAGCGAGCAGAGGTTTAACAGCCCCATATCAACCTACAAAGAGGGATTTGGCTCGTATCTTAGAAACAGATGATTGGCATAAATCAAAAGGCACATATGCAAAATTAGATCTCTCTGAACTTAAGGCTTTGGCCTGAGAAAGAGAGATAGAGTCTGAACTGCCGGGGCAAACCATAATTTCCAAGTTGCGGCAGCAGGATGAAGAAAGAAGGAAGGAAGAGCCCACCCCTTCTGCCCCTGTCGCTGAGCAATCTGATACAGTTTATCCTGTCAGAACCCAATTAGTCTTTGAAGGTAATGCTGTTGACAGTAAGTCCCAATTTAAACGGCATGTACCTTTTAGTCCCCAAGAAATGAGAGCCATATTAGAGGGACTGGGAGATCCTAGAAAGAATCCAATTGGGTTTGCAAACAAACTTAGTGCTGCACAGGAAGCATGCGAGGCCTCTGCTACCGACATTCATCAGCTTCTGCAGTGGGAAGCAACATGTCAAGCTATATACTTAAAGAATGTGAAGTAGATGTCACAAAGCTTGATAAAATGGCTAGTGGAAGGAAGATTTGTGAAAAAATGAAGGAAAAATTGCCCCAAATATATGGACAAACCAGACATGCTGAATTCATGAATGCTAAGCAAGGGAAGGAGGAAGCAGCAGGGGCTTATTGGAGGCGGTTAAGCGATATGGCAGAGGAAGCAGGCCTTAAAACAGAGGAAGAAAAGAAGGGAGAAACTGCAAGTCCATCTACACAACTGGTGAAACAAAGGTTTCTTGATGGTTTAATACCCCAGTTGAAAGAAAAGTTGTTCACAGCAAGGCCCGAGGCAGGCAATATGTCTATTCAAGACCTCCTGCCTATCCTGTTATCCATAGAGAACAGCAAC
>BLSH010158602.1:623740-635891 GCA_018402905.1 Glandirana rugosa | reverse complement strand
GAGTGTAGCTGCTTAGGTAGGAGTTAGAGCTAGATTTTTGGTTAGGTGAGGTAAAATTTAGCCAGGCCTGGAGAAATGGCCTGGTTGTTTTGAATTCTGGGCTGGGAGTGGCTCAGGGTATGACTGGGTGATTCACAGATGAGGTCACCAGGACCCCCCAATTCTTTCCAGAGGTTGGTAGAATTTTCTGGAGAGGGAGCTGGGGGAGAGGTGTAGGCATCTGGGGTGTTCTGGGGAGCCCTGACCAATCCCCACTCTGGATTGTCAGGGGGCAGGCCTCCTCAAATACCAAGGGTCAGCCCAATCTGGGGGGAGTTCAGAAGGAAGGAGACAGAGATGGTATAGTGTTGAGGCTGTCGAGGCCCCAGGGAAGCCCCCAGTCTGGGGGGTGACCTGGGCCTGAGAGAGCTCGGGTGCACCCAGGAGGATGGAGATCCTGGCAGAGGCACAGTGGAGAGAACAGCAGTGAGGAACACTATCGGAGAGAGATCTCTAGGAGGAACTACAAGTCACAGGTGTCGGTGAGTGACACACCCTGGAAGCTGGAGAACAGGCATCAGATTGGGGTGAAAGACAGCCTGGGAAGGACGCAGAGGCTAGCAGGGGAGTGGAGTGTCATGGTGGCAGTATAGAGGAGGACACAGATGATACACCTCCCACATGATACACCTCCCACAGAGGACAGCTTGTCTTTGCCTCTGGGCAGCCTGGCACACATGAGCGACTACATGCTGCAGTGCCTGCGCAATGACAGCCGAGTTGCCCACATTGTAACTTGTGCTGATTACTGGATGGCCACCCTGCTGGATCCCCGTTACAAGGACAACGTGCCGTCCTTAATTCCCTCACTGGAGCGTGATCGGAAGATGCGCGACTACAAGCGCACGCTGGTAGCTGCGCTGCTGAGGGCATTCCCAAATGACACTGGGGGCTCAGTGGAAGCACAAGGCGAAGGCAGAGGAGGAAGAGGTTGCCAACACAGCGGTGGCACCGCCAGCACCTCAGAAGGCAGGGTTAGCATGGCTGAAATGTGGAAAAGTTTTGTCAGCAGCACTCCACAACAAACAGCACCACCAGCTGACAACGTCTTAGCAGGAGGCAGCATTTCAGCAACATGGTGGAACAGTATGTGCGCACACACCTACACATACTGACTGATGGGTCTGCCCCATTCAACTTCTGGGTCTCCAAATTGGGCACATTGCCTGAGCTTGCCCTTTATGCCTTGGAGGTGCTGGCCTGCCCTGCAGCCAGTGTATTGTCTGAACGTGTGTTTAACACGGCAGGGGGTGATATCACAGACAAGCGCAGCCGCCTGTCCACAGCCAACATGGACAAGCTAACGTTTATTAAAATGAACCAGGCATGGATCCCACAAGACTTGTCTGTACCTTGTGCAGAATATACATTTATACCGGCCTCACACAGCCATTGGTATACTTAAGTGAACTTATTCTTTTTTTTTTTTTTTATAGAACATAAGTCTTTATTAGACTTTGTAACAGGAGAAACATGAAAAATAAACCATGGTACATTTTATATGGAAGAAGTCAACACGTGCTAGAAAATCTCTGGGTTTTCTTTTTTTTTTTTTTAATATGTCTCAATATTTTGAGGGCTACCCCAATTATAAAAAAAAAAAAAAAAAACAGTGTTGGCTACCTCCTCCTCCACCACTTCCACCTACACTGCCACAGTCACCGCCTCCTCAGCCTCCTACTCCACATCCACCTCCTCCTCCATTTTTTTTTTATGTGATTTTAAGTTATTTCCCTATCCACATTTGTTTGCAGGGCACTTGTCCTACTCTTACCCCCATTTTGCTTCCTTTTGCAGCCCTCTAGCCCTTTCCAGGACTTTTTTAGAGCCATTTAGTGCCCAAAAGTTTGTGTCACCATTGACTTCAACGGGGTTCGGGGTCAAGTTCGGGACCGAATTTGAACTTTTTTGCAAAGTTCGGCCAAACCCGAACATCCAGGTGTCCGCTCAACTCTAGTAACGGGTGGTCCGGAGGCCTTGCTTCAACTACAGCAGGTCTCACCATGTGCTAGCTAGAACCAACTTGGAGAAATGGAGGCCTGGTAAATATCCTTCCAGGACTCATCAGAGAAAAACAAGTGATGTGTAGGAGAAAGGAACAGGAGTCAGGGAAGCAAGCGATGTGCTGGAGGAAGAGACAAGAGTGTATATACTGAAGGTGTATATAGAAGGTCCTGTGTATATGGAATTTATGCAATGGGCACCCCACAACTTTACAATCCCTATCTAAGTTAATCCCCTGTAGCCATGTGTTCCCTTAAGAGTAGCTGATAGTTGTGGTCCACCGCCTGCTGCCCTCACACGTATTCCACACATCCAAAGTCACTGAACAGGCCGGTACTTTGTTTTTGTCATTTTATTTAGGGGTTTGAACTTGGATAGGGATTAGGGATGACTGTGGGATGCCCAGTGATTGAACATAGGACATGCGATATACACCTCCAGTATATACACTTATTTACCTCCAGCACACTACTTGCTGACCGTTACACTTCTCCTGTACTTCTCTCCAGTACACTACTTGCTGACCTTTACACCTGTCCTCCTGGTCCTAAGGGAAATTTATGAGACCTCTACAATTCTTGTTCTTCCCCACAGCTAGCACATGGTGAGACCTGCTGAGCCGCTAGCAAGGCCTCAGAACTACCCTTTGTGGGTGAGAGCTGTAGGTTTATCTCACTGAAACCAGACAGCCTCTCTTGTGTAGCAAAGTACGTTGGTGCTAGCCGGCCTTTGGATGAACTACCACTCCCAGCCCATCCTTCAGACCCATCTGGTCTGTCCTGCGGTCTAATGTCTCTCCTTCCCCTTGGTTGGTTCCTCCTGGCATCCACAGACTGCTCTCTCTCTCTCTCTCCCAGACTGTCCCAGCCTTCTCCTCTAACTCCCAGGGTTTGCCACTCACCGACTTATTGGTGGATTCCTTTAAAAAGTCTCCTTCTTTGTAGACCTCAGCTGCTCTCCTGCTCCTCCTGTGCCACTCCAGGAACCCACTCCTGCTCCTGGCTGCACCCAAGCCCCAGGCCTCAGGTCCCCCCCCCCCCAGACAGGGGGATCCCCTCCCGGGCCAGGCCTGATCCGTACCTCCTGACTACATCCTTACTCTTCCCCCCAAACTCTCCTGACACCTGCTGGCAGATTGCTGTATTTAAGGAGGGCTGCCCCCTGCCAAACCAGCCGCTGTATTGGTCAGAGCTCCTTGTCATATATCAGGAAGTGACACCTCCTCATCCATCCCCCTTCTAGAGCTTTCTCCATCTCCAGCCCTACCCCTGAGCCACTCCCAGCCCAGATCAAAACATTCAGGCCTGCACCTACAGTCAGATTTTTCCTTTCCTACCAAAAATCTACAAAAGTAAAAGCACCTGTACTATGGGGGCGCTACACCCCTAATAAATAAAGAAAAACAAACTTTCTGGCCTGTTCAGTGACTCTGGATGTGGTATGAATGTGTTTGAGGGCAGTGTGATCAGGTGAACCACAATACTCAGCCACCCCTAAGGGGGCTATTGCCTACACATATAACAAAGTTGCAACAATACCATGCTGATGCTAGAGCTGGCTCAGACACTGGTGGATCACTGTGTTCTGGACAAGGAAAGCCATGGAGGGGCGCCAAACACCATGGCCGTGGAGATGGAACAAGCTGCTGGAAACCAAGCCGGAGCTCGCCGGCGTGTGTAGAATGACATCACTAGAGCGTCTGGGTGGAAGCATGGTATCAGGAAGGAGGAAGCTGCCTTGGCAGACATGTAACGCATGTGCCCCTGTTGCCATGACAATGCATTGCTCTTTTTCAAGTCCTTGAGGTATCAAATGAAAAGGGAAGATTATGGCAAAGATGACACTAGTTCAGAGGGAGGGACCCAGCAGCAGTTCAGCCCCCTTTGGACCAGTATGACCAAATTCTGATTTTTAACAAAAGAAAGTGAAATCTCCTTTGAAGAAAATTCACACATCAATAATAAGAAATGAACAGTTCAGGTTCCTAGTACAGGCAGTATCATCTCCGGCACATTGGAGCTCAGGGATGAGGAATGAATCCTTAGAATGCTAAAGTGACCACTAAATGGATAACAGACGTAGCAATGTAAAGGCTCTTTTAAGAAGCCTTTCCCATCGTCCTTTTCACTGGCTGCATTTTGAAGTATGTAGTTGTAGCACCCTATTATTAGGTAGGTGCTAGAGTTAGGATTTTTGGTGAGTGCAGGTAAATTTAAGCAGGCTTAGCTGGAATCTAGGCCTGTTTGTTTTGATCTGTCTGGGCTGGGAGTGGCTCAGGGAAGCAGCTGGTGACTCACAGGTGGTGTCACTTCTCGGTTACCTCCCTCTTGCTTCTAGAAGGTACTAGAAGAAGAAGAGGGGAATAGAGGTGGAGCTGCTTGGGGTATTTTAAGGAGCCCTGACCAATCCCCAACTTGGATTGGCAGGGGGCAGGCCTCATTAAATACCTGGGGTCAGCCCAGCTGGGGAAAAGAGTTCTGGGTGGAAGAACTGGAGATGGAGCACTAGGTTGTCGAGGGCCTTTGAGGGAGTTCCCCAGTCTGGGGGAGTGGGCCTGGGGTTCGGGTGCAGGACGGAGCCCTTATGGAAAGCGAGTAGCATCCAGTCAGGAGGCACAGAGAGGAACCAAAGAGGGGGTAGTGTTGCCGGGCAAGTCTCCAGGAGGGAACCAGCGGTCGCAGCCAAGAGGGCTGGTGAGTGACAGGCACAGTTGGGAGGACTGGGGGCACGCCTGAGAGGACTGGGAGTGTGCAGTCTGGGATGGGTGCAGAGCCAGCAGCAAGGACTGTAATGTCACGGGCAGTGAAGTCGGGGGTACCGCTACATCTGGGGGCTCATCACGGGACCACCTGATCACGTGTGACTGGCATCCGTTGCCTCTAGCAACCGAGGAAGCGAGCCAGGGAACTGTGTTTGTTCCACCAGTATTGAGGAATTGAACCCTGGGAAGAACGTGTGTGCTCTGCCTGCCACTCGGTACTAAAATAGTAAGTGCCATTGCCCATAGCATCCAGCGGGAGCCATTGGTAATTATTGGCACCTGCATACCCAGGTTCCCTAACCAGCGTTGGGGTGGACACTTACACTTATCCTGCAATTCAGTGACTTTTCAACATGTGCTGTCACCTGTGGCAACCGCGGCGGGCAGTCGTACCCATGGATTACAAATATGTCCAGCGTTCTGCTATTACTGGGCATTTCACTATGGATTACAAATATGTCCAGTGTTCTGCTAAAGCTGGACATTCTGATTTTTTGCTCCAAACTCCTGCAATTTGCAGTAAAGTGTGCCTGGAAGTGTCTACTGTTGCGAGGGTGATCAGGATATACCTGCAGGTGCCTGCGAGTGAGACTGTGCTAAAATAGTTCCCTTCAGTAAGACATTGGCTTCAAACTTTATTGTTGCTACCTGCAACCACCAGAAAAGTCAGTGGTCATCTATCTTCAGTTGCTCTGGCATAGTTGGGTCTGAGCAACATGCCTGAACAAGTCCTGCTAGCATTAACGTGTCTGCAAACTTCAGTTTGTCTAACAAGGGGTTACAGCAGCGTGTTCATGGAGGACCTGCCTATCAGTTTGCCAAACGCGAGCTCGCCTGGAAGCGAGGGGGCGTGATGCCATGCCCTGGAGGAGACCAAGCGTTCCCTGCTAGCAGCAGACACCATGAGGCGAAGGAAGATAGAGGAGGGTGGTCACTTACTACCAGCACTGACCTGGTTGCCAGAACTGCTGGAGCGGACCCTGGCGGACACTGGGGTCCGATTGGAGCCTCACGGGGGATTCGCCCTCACGGTGATCGAAGGGACAGAGCAGTTGTGCCTGCTATGCCCAGAGTGTGGGATCCCAACAGTAGTGGTCACTGCCTGTGCTCGGTGCGGCCATTGTGACGAACCGTTGACCTGTCTAGGGCCCATCCAGCGGGAGCTACAATATTACACTGTGGATCTGCAATCGGGACTCTGTTGTCTGCAGAAGTCCTGGAAGGCTGGAGCGGGCCGGAATCACCCCTTAGAGGCAGAGTGGAGTTTTGACCTGGTGGCTCCCCCGCGAAAAGAGAGGACGTTGGAGAAGAAGAGACTGTCTTGACCCGTGACCTGGCCAGGGACCTGGCTCCTGTGAGTACTGGCCAGCAGAGACCAGATAAAGTCCCTGAGGTGCCGGACCACTCTAAGCCCCTTGCCATCAGAGTCCGGGCAAAGCCAGCATCAGAGGAAGGTGTGCCTTCAGGTGAGCTGGACAGAAAGTGGGAGGGCCGGGTCATTGATTGGGGTTCCCCCAGACTGTTGGCGGAGTTTGGGTGCCTAGAAAGGTTGATGGAGTGGTCATCCCCGTGTTCAAGCTCAGAAGAGGAGTGGGAAACTGGAGGATCTCAAATCCAGGAGGTCTGAGAGTGGAAATGGGCCAGAGTCAGTAGTGGGATCTGAAGGAGCCACAGGAACCCTGATCAGCAGCAGGCAGCTTTCCTTTACAGACCCTCCACCACCCAGACCAGAGTACCGGCCTATCGTCAGTGGGTTGAGAGGTCCACTGACACCTGCGTCTTCCCAGGGAGAGGAAGACCAAAGAAATTGCCCAGGTTCTCCTGATTCCATCGAGAGGTATAGAGGAGGGTAGCTCTGGAGTGGGGTCTGGATTATCCATAAGTCCCTTCCCAGATCATGGACGTTGTTGAGAACTCCCGGGGAGAGTGGGAGGATGACATGATTTGGGACTTTCTGCACATCCTCAAGCCTCTGCGGGTGCCAGAGTGTGAGACCTGGGCTCGCTTAACCACTTCAGCCCCGGAAGGATTTCACACTTTAGGACCAGAGCACTTTTTGCGATTCGGCACTGCGTCGCTTTCACTGACAATTGCGCGGTCGTGCGACGTTGTACCCAAACGAAATTTGCGTCCTTTTTTTCCCACAAATAGAGCTTTCTTTTGGTGGTATTTGATCACCTCTGCGTCCTTTCTGATCGCCGCTATAAACAAAAGAAGAGCGACAATTTTGAAAAAAAACCTAAATTTCTTACTGTTTGCTAAAATACAAATCCAAAAAAAAATACAAAAAAACATTTTTTTTTCAACGGTTTTGGCCGATTTATATTCTTCCTCATATTTGTGATAAAAAAAATTTGCAATCTGCGTTTATTGATTGGTTTGCGCAAAAGTGGCCGCGTTTACGGATGATGAAAATTAATTTCTTGTGTTTTTATTTTTTTTTTATTTTTTACTAGTAATGGCGGCGATCTGCAATTTTTAGCGGTGCTGCGATATTGGGGCGGACATATCGGACCATTTTGACACTTTTTTGGGACCATTGGCATTTATACAGCGATCAGTGCTATTAAAATGCACTGATTACTGTGTAAATGCCATTGGCAGTGAAGGGGTTAACATGCAGGGGGCGCTCTAAGGGTTAACTGTGTTCCCTGGGAGTGTTCTAACTGTGTGTGGGCTGCCCTAGCAGGGGAAGGGAAGTGATCACAGCTTCCATGTAGAGGAAGGCTGTGATCACAGCCCTTCCCCCTCTCACAGAACGGAGGTCCGTGTTTACTTACACGGACCTCCGTTCTTTCAGTGCAGGGGGGGCATCGCGGGTAGCCGGCGGCGATCGAGTACGCCACACCCGCTCCCTGGTCCCCCCGAACACAGTGAGTGCGCGGGCGCGACTCCGGCAGCGCGCGCGCGCTCACAGTGCACGATCTCGCAGCCGCCGTCGTATGCGGTTTGCGATATCGAGCCACTTTGTCGTCGTCAACCTGCGGTTGACGGTCAGCAAGTGATTAAAAGACATTCAGTATGAATGGCGGCTGGGACAGGTTATTTACAAGGACCAGGTGCTCATTGCAAAGGCGGGACAGCCTACAAGGAGCTACACGGTCTCCATCAGGGAGGAAGGGGGAGTCAGGAAGAGACTGCCTGATCCGCACTTCTATGCGTGAGAAGACTATGGAGTTGTACAGCCATCGCAGAAGTAGCCAAATGGACTGCAGGGGAGTTGCAGAGTTGCAGAGTGATGTGTTTCTTTTCCTCCCTGACTTGCAGGAACAGGCCACCCTGCCACCCTGTGCCCAATGGATGGACTCTTTTTCCCTATTGCAAGGACATTTGGGTGAGGCCTGTGTCTTGAACTAACTCTTTAGGAGCCTGTTTGCTTAGGGGACCCTTCCATCAGGAACTCCAAAAGAAAAAAAAACTGTTCTTTACCGTGATGTGCCCCCCCCCCCCCTTGTCTCTGTCAGCAGGTCATAACCCCCTCCTGACAGAACAAGCTGGAAAAATATGTTCTGAATGGTATTTCTTCTTCTATTTCTGTTGGGCGGATGCTAACGCCCTCCCAACAGAAACTGTTAATGGATAGATAGATAGATCCTAGAGTAGGATGTTATTTTTGTCCTACAGGCAGAGTGTCTTTCTCAAGGGAGAGATGCTCTGGCTCAAATGTATATAGTATATGGATGTTAGTTACAGGGACCTCTAGCTAGGAGTGTGTTACTTTCTGTACAAATGTAAATATTTACCAGAAATTTTCATATATTTTTGTACATAATTTATTTATACAGTTCCTGATCCAAGTTGTTTCCCTTTCCCAACTCCATCTTATCTTATGGGATGCCCTTGCTCCTGGAGCCATTTTTGTAAATTTTGCCAGCTGGTGGACCAGCTGGATTTTGGTGGGGGGTGAGTGTAGCACCCTCTACTTAGGTAGGTGCTAGAGTTAGGATTTTTTGTGAGTGCAAGTTAATTTAGGCAGGCCTAGCTGGAAGCTAGGCCTGTGTGTTGGATTGGCAAGGGGCAGGCCTCCTTAAATACCTTGGATCGGCCTAGCTGGGGAGGAGAGTTTGGGTGGAAGAACTGGAGATGGAGCACTAAGTTGTTGGGGCCTTTGAGGGAGCTCCCCAGTCTGGGGGTGGGGGTGACCTTGGGCCTGGGAATCAGGTGCAGGACAGAGCCCTTATGGAAAGCAAGGAGGATCCAGTCAGGAGGCACAGAAAGGAATCAAAGAGGACAACAGGAGCTAGTGTTGCCGGGCAAGTCTCCAGGAGGGAACCAGCGTTCACAGCCAGGAGGGCTGGTGAGTGACAGTTGGGAGGACTGGGGAGGCACGCCTGGGAGGACTGGGAGTGTGCAGTTTAGGATGGGTGCAGAGCCAGCAGTAAGGATTGTGAAGTCGGGCAGCTGCAGCCAGGAGGACTGGCAGGGCCTGAAGAGGACTGACTTGGAGCAGTAGTCCACCGTAGGACAGCTAGCACTACAAACTTACTAATATTCTTGCTACACTAGAGGGGCCCGCGGTCCATGCCTGATTGTGCTAGCTGTGCCTGGAGTCAAGTGTTGTGCAGGAGAGTGAGAGGGTAACAGTCTGCAAGCAAGAGATGTGCTGGAGGAGACTGAAGTAACCAAGTGTATATAGCTGTTCCAACTGATTGATATACAATTAACCAATTGCTTGTTCTACTGGGCATCCCACACATTCCTATCCCCATCCGGGTTCAAATCCCTAAAAAAAAAATACAAAAACGAGCACATGGACTGTTCATTGTCTCCAAGGTCATTAGGAAGTGAATGCCGGGCTAGGCAGGGTGACCGGTGGACCACAACTTTCAGCAGCCCCTATGGGGGTACCGCTACATAGTCTAAAGAAGAATTACAGAGATGGCTGTCCACAGGACTATGGTCCACTGCTCTTGATTCAGGAAGCAGAACTCCCTGGTTCTATATGCAGGAAGTGAGATAAGAGTCTGAGTGCATCACTAGAGGGGAACTAGTTCATCTGTGGTTCCAAGGATTGGGTCCTCTGTATTCAGCTTGTAGTAGCTGGCACTTCATAATGTACTATTCATTTGTGGCTGAGATTCTGCAATTGTTACTTAGAACGGCCATAAAAGTAAAACGACCCTATGGCATGCTGTGTGTATTTTATATTATGCCATACCTGCAAAGTGAGATTGAAAGTTACCTCTGCTGTCATCTCTGGTGCTGAGCTCCATTCCCTGGTCCTCTAAGTTCATTGGGAAACCGTTACTTTCAGGAGTATCAATCCCCATGGTCCTTTGCTCTCACTGGTTCCTCTTGCTGATCTTGTGTCTCTGCTTCCACTTCTAGTAACATGAAGTCAGTAGGTTAAAACCAGTGAGGGCTACAGGGAACCATGAAGATTGACACTTCCAGAAGTGTCAGTTTCACAGTGGACTGGGGGACCGGTTCTATCTATCAGAAAAGTGTTCAATGGCATGGGGAGCAGCAGAGGTAAGTATTTTTCTTTGCATATAGTATGTGAGAGGTTGCTTTAGGAGAACAATCTGATGTCCTCCAATTTCTTTTTCTTTAGTATGCAGTTACCTTTTTTTTTTTCAGAGAACACAATAGTGATCAGAGAGTTTTCCTAAACTGTCTGGTCACTTTAACCATATCCCTTACAGGCAAATCACCAGGTTCACCTTAATACCAGTCCATACGGTTGTACAAACTTACCCGCACTCAGTTTCCCACATCTACATTCACCCGAGAAACTAAAGATACCTACCTGGTTGCCTGGGGGAGCATGTGACTTCTTCTGCTTCCTTCCACATGACTGTTACTACATGGCTATTGACCTTTTAGGTACACAGCACTGTCACACTGGGGCAGAGCGAGAGTTCACAGGTGTCTTTCAGTTGTGTTTCTTGTGTCTACAGGAAGACACAGACATTTAATTGTTGTTTGATATGGACAACATTGGTTGGGTCATGTGACCATCATCTCATATCTATGGCTTGCTTTAGATGTTGCACAAGGAACAAGACAAAAGCAGACCCGTAATCTCCTAGAACATGGTGAAAAAACCCCAATGCCGTTAAATGCAAATATTGCCAGTAGCCTCTAAATCTGTCTGTACATATCCTTAAAAAGTCTGTATTTTTCATGTTGATCTGATGAGACTCTGATTTCCTTTA
The DNA here is from genome assembly GCA_018402905.1 of Glandirana rugosa. Classification (NCBI taxonomy): domain Eukaryota; kingdom Metazoa; phylum Chordata; class Amphibia; order Anura; family Ranidae; genus Glandirana; species Glandirana rugosa. The sequence continues at coordinate 624,929 of BLSH010158602.1, read as the reverse complement.
AAAGTGGAAAACATTGTTCTAACTTGGAACTCTGTGGCTACACGGGCCTCAGAAGCTAGCCAAAACAATTAATGAAATTATACCACGAGATCTGTCAATCATAAACTATGTTGAAAAAATCTTATGCCCTTTATACATTTTATTAAGTGCAACAAAGCTTAAAGCGACCAGTCAGGGAGCAGAAGGCTTGTCTAACAACAGACATCTCTATGGTGCAGGGCAGGAATGCAATGCACTGAAATGTGAGCTCTCCGTCTCTACTGGGACTTTTGTCATTCTTCTTTTCTGTTCTCTAATTTCCTGTAACAGGGCAAAGATCGGGGAGACCAGCTCCAAAGTCAGAAATATTGTTTAAATTAGCACTTGGCCAGAACTTTAAGATGTCAGCTGTCTAGCTTTTAATAAAATAAGGGAAAAAATGACAACTATTGAATTGTTAGCTATTAATATTTTTGAAGGGTGCAGTTAATCTTAAAGTGATAGTAAACCATTCCATTAACATTTTATATCTGATAATTAACTTTAAATTGTTATGGTTTTGTAATAAGTTACAAATTGTTCCTGCACACATTTACCTAAATGGTTAGTTAATAAATTAAAGGAGGTTTCACCTGGTTGACTATAATGTACTATAGATACAAATAAATATTTTATTATATTACGTCTGCCATGGTTTTTAACCACTTGAATACAGGACGTTTATACCCCCTTCCTGCCCAGACCAATTTTCAGCTTTCAGCGCTCTCACACTTTGAATCTCAATTACTCTCTCATGATACACTGCACCCAAACAAAATTTGTGTCATTTTTTTCACACAAATAGAGCTTTCTTTTGGTGGTATTTAAGAAGCTCTGGGTTTTTTATTTTTTGCGATATAATTGAAAAACGAGATAAACACACTTTTTTTACTGTGTTTAAAACAAACCCACGTCACATAGTACTCTCTCATTAACTCTAAGTTTCACACTCTCGCGACTTTCGACTTTTAACCAGACCCGTCCTTCCCCCATATTTGCAGGACATAAGTTCACCAATTTTTGGTACCGTCTGCATTATATTATTTTATAAATAAACATAGATATCATGTAATATCAGTTGGTCCACTTTGGAGGAAATTAAATAATTGATTGGTAAATCCATTTACACACGTCCTTGTTAAACATTGAATAATGTTTTGGTATTGTTAAA
>BLSH010158602.1:583070-596227 GCA_018402905.1 Glandirana rugosa | reverse complement strand
CTTACCCCATCCAATAGCAGCATTGTTGCAGAGGTCGGCATGCGGAGAGCGCGCTGTCCCCCTCCCCCCTCGTGGTGACCGGGCGTTCATGGTCTCTGTGGAGCAGAAGTCGCTTCCGCTCCCACAGTGACCCACCCCCGGCCACCGCAACCAATCACACTGAGCCGCAGCTCAGGGCAGCCAATCAGCCTATGCATGGCCGCAGGAACAAGCGCACATGCATAGGCTTTAATGGCCGGCCAATAGGCTCACTACTTGGCTGTCAGGTGACAGCCAAGGAGCCGGAAAAAAAAAAAAAAAGAAAGTCAATGTACCGGCGCCACCTGTAGGGAGGCGGGGCTGACTTTTTTTTTTTTTTATCTTTAGCTGGCAGGGAGGCAGCGCCCAAGCCAGCCTGGCGGAGTTCCTGTCATACAGAGTCTATCTGATGTGGAAGGAATTTTTGGTGTTTGGCATCCGAGTGATCTGTTTTAAAAAGCGCAAGTCACCGATATATTTGGTGGTCCATAATACAAGGTAAGTCCACTTTCACACTGGGGCATTTTGCAGGCACTAAAAATAGCGCCAGTAAAGCACCTGAAAAACACTCCCCCATCCACCCCAGTATGAAAGCCTGAGTGCTTTCACACTGGGGCGGTGCGCTTGCAGGACGTTGCAAAGCAGCATCTTTGGGGTGGTGCGGTGAGTGGTTTATACACCGTTCCTCCACCGCCCCTGCATAAAAATCAATGGCCAACGCTTCCGAAGCGGCTGTACACTGCCTTGGAAGAGCAGCGTGATGGTGCTTTTAACCCCTTGTGGGGGGTTAAAAGCGCCCCGCTGCCGCCCAAATAGCGGTGCAAAAGCACCACTATAACAGTGGTAAAGTGCAGCTAAAAGTAGTGCCACTTTACCGCTACCGCCTGCCAACCCTAGTGTAAAAGTGGCCTTAGAGGCAGTGTGTGTATAACCCCTGGTGGAGGATTCCTGACAAGATTTCTTACTCTAACTTTCTATTATGAACTCTCTTTTCAAACACCTTTAATTATTTAGCGCTGCACCCTTTTGTCTTTATGTATGATTCAGTTATGACTGGGCTTGCACCTTGGACCTTACAGACCACACAGCTGAGTGCCCGCTCACTTGGAGCAGCGGCAGCATGCATAAGAGGCAAGCCCTAGGAAAAGAATGGCGGCATGGGTTTGGAGGGGAAGGAGAAGAGGCACATTAGCGTGTAGCAATAAAGAGGCACACTGAGCAATAATGACAAGCATTGTAAATCTTTTATCAGGTAAAACAGTTAAGACATCTGTATTTCAAATGTATATGTAATCATGTGTACAAAGTCTTCTTTGTCAGTATATCTTTTGGTTTTCATTCCAGATAGAGTAGGCAGGGATCATTAATGCCCTCACTGGTTTTTTATTACTGAGTGATTTTCCCTTATTGCCCTCATTTCAGGTAGCTTTAGTCACTGGGATAAGGAATTAGGAGAATTCTCTGCAGAGAGGCATAGATAGCAATAATACATGGCAGAGAATGTAACCCTCCAAAACTGACAAAACACCAGATCAGGATGTGAGGGGAAATCTTTCAAATATTTCTTAGAGGGAGTTTGGTTGCTTGTTCAAATCTGACTGCCCTCAAACAAAACACAATTAATGGTTGCCAAGTATTTATATCTGTCCATAGACAAACAGCGTTGGTAAACCATGCCCCTGTTCCCTCCTCACAGAAATTTGACTGACAGCAGCAGGAGCCTATGGCTCCTGTGAAAGCAGGAAGTAAGAGAATCGGTGCTGCAGCTGAAACAGTGCTGGAGCGGTGGCAGGAGTCAGGCACGTGTTTAGGGATGGGGTGAGTAGGAAAAGTAGTGGAAAGTTTTTTAACTTAGAGTGTTACTAAACCCAAGACCCTTCATTCACTATATCTGGTTTCCTACAGAGCATGGAAATGCAATTATTTTAGAAAATATAAACTGATAAATATCTTTTCTTATCAGCAGTATATAGCAGTCTTGTGACTTCTATCAGTGTCTGGCCAAGCACTGGTTAAAGCTTGTAGGAGGAGTGTTCATTCTCCTCTGACTGTCCTATGAGGCTGCATGACCCCTGACTTTCTGTCTGGACAGCGCTGATTGGTCCTGTGCTGATCACATGCACCCCCCCCCCCCCCAAAAAAAACCTCTCTAACAATACACACCAAACTGAGCATGTTCAGGGTGCTTTCCGATGGTCTGTTCTTTCGAGAGATGAATTGGAAACAGTAAAAGAAGGGAAGGATCTGAGAACACAGGATCAAACTGCCTATTTACACAATGCAGACAATGAACCTCTTAGGTTCCATAGTGAGTATAACAAGCATGCTTTACTGCATATGCAGTGCAGACTGATTTTACTGTTGTGGGTTTAGTAACAGTTTAATGCAGAGAATGCATTTTAACCTTTTCCTAAATTTAATATGTATCCTTGCTAATTATGATTTAATGAAGTTTAAAAACATATGCCAATTTTAAGCTTTCAGCGCTGTCACACTAACAATTGCGCAGTCATGCTACACTGTACCCATATAACATTTTTATAATTTGTTTCGCTAATGAGGCTGCACTGATGGGCACTGATAGACACTAATAAGGTGGCACTGATGGGCATTGACAGGTGTCACTGATGGGCATTGGTGAGGCAGCACTGGTGGACACTGATAGGTGGCACTGATGGGCGTTGAGAGGTGGCACTGATGTATGGCACTGATGGGCATTGATAGGCAGCACTGAAGGGCACTGATAGGTGGCACTGATAGGGACTGAGAGGTGGCACTGATGGGTGGCACTGATGGGCACTGATAGACGACACTGAAGGGCACTGATAGGTGGCACGGATAGATGGCACTGATATGCGGCACTGGTGGGCACTGATAGGTGACACTGGTGGGCACTGAAAGGTGGCACTAATGGGTTGCACTGATAGGTGGCACTGATGGGCACTGATAGGCACTGGTAGGCAGCACTAATATTTGGCACTGATGATGAGGCACTGATGGGCACTGATAGGTGGCACTGGTGGGCATTGATAAGTGTCACTGATGGGCACTGGTAGGTGGCACTGGTGGGCACTGATAGGCAGCACTTATATGCACTGGTAGGTGGCACCCTGACAAAAGCCTCTAATTATTTTTCTCCTTGCCGCCAGCTTGAGGAGAAAAAATAGCTGATTACTGATCTTCTGCTTACATCACGTGATTGGCTGACAGCTGATCACGTTGTAAGGTGATCACAGAGCGTGAATGCGGTGCATTCTCAGGAGGACGTATATGGATGCCCTCCCAGCAATTAAGGCCCGCGCTGCAGCCATCTTTCGGCTATAGTGCGGGCAGGAGGTGCTAATAGAATACTTGTTTTCACTATTTTTTTATGCTTTGTTATGTCTCAGTGTTGCTGAACTCCTGCAGCTGCTTTTCAGGCACTTCCTATCTGCATGAATACACTTCTATGACAGTTGCATGGCATTATTCTGGACAAGTTTACTGATAATGACAACAGTGCTGCATGCCTACAATTTGTGTTAAAATGGAAATGTATAATTCTCCTCATGGGACAGGGTGACAATGCAGGAGCACAACTAGGAGACAGGGACAAAACATTGTCTCCCTATACCAGGAAGGACCTGAAAAAGGACTTCCAGGACAGGGTCAGCAGGATTTATTTTTATTAGCTGTAGGTTCAAAAATATTGAAAATGACTTTTAAAATTACCATGACATAGTAAAGCTAAGATTTCCTGCTCATCCAGTTAAAGAAAAACCTTCTTATATTTCTCAAATTTAAAATAAACAAGTTCATTGCTAGAACATTTTTGAATTACAGAGACCCACCATGAAGATTACTTGATGGCTTGGGACCTGCAGCTTAGAAATCCCTGAGCTATGGGACACTTGAAGCCACAGGCATAAAAAAGCATTGCCGTAGTTCATAGGGTGGTCAGTACTATTAAAGGGATTATATATCTTTTTTAAGCACACTACGACACTGTTAATAAAATGCCTGGCCCACATGGGATGATATATAATCAGCTTTGAGCACACTAGGCTTATTGGCTTCCACTGCATGCTGAAGGAGAAAACCTTCATCAAGCTGAGTTATGTGAGATGTCTTAGCAGACAAGGCCTCTGCACTTAGACTCCCGATTGGTCACTTTTAACATTCCATAATATGTTTATACGCATTCCAGATTTGGAACCTTTTTATTGTTTTGGCCATGACCTCTGGTAATGTTACTAGCCATGGCTGATAAGTGTCACTTCTTACACAACATGTAGAAGTCTCTGAAACCATGAAATAAAAACACATTTCATGAAGTCAAATATTTTTTAGTTGTCAAAGTGTGCTTTATTTTTTTAGCCTCCTTGGAAAAAGACAAGTACATCTTGACAGGATAACCTTACAGCGTAAAATTTGTGTTCCATAACCGGTTATTTTATGTAGGAACAAAATACGTAGAATAACATTTTACTAAAAGGAAAGTACTTATGGAATGCAAATGTTTTGTAGAAAAATAGGCGATTCTTGCTAGAGGCATGGTCACTGGTGTATATACCACATATGGTGTATGTCCACACTGACTTTTTGCTACTTATTGTAGAAATACATTTTAAATACCCATAAAAGCAGTTTTAAAGTTAGTTTTAAAGAGAAATATTTGTGTATTTTGTGTCCACTTATGATCATTTATACATTAAAGCAGACTTTCACCCTCTATGGGTACCTTACCTCATTTTCCTCCTTCCCCCTCCAGTTACACAATCAGAGATTACATTTTTTTAATACCTTTTTAGCAGATCCCAGCCCCACACTTTCCTTGCTTTTCACCTAGGAATGAATGACACCTTTTCTTCCTGAAGCCAACTGGGATACTTACATCACCCATTCTAGGATGCTCTGGGGCAATATCCAGCACACTTTAAATGCACCGAGTAATCTTGGCAGTGGTTCATCATCAGGGTGCAAGAACCTGAAAGAAACCCCCTGATGACATCACTATAGAAGTTGGTAGTGCGGGACCTGGAGTGCAGTGAAGTGACAGGTTTCACCTGACAATACTGGATTCACTAGGTATGTATGCAAGAAAGGTAAGGAAAATATTGTTAAGGGGGAATGAAGTTCCTCTTTAAATTAAAGTGGACCTAAACCCTCCTATCCTTTACATCCAAGGAAGCTGCCATCTTAGCCTTTGTTTGATCTGCAGTTGCCATGGTGTTGAACATGTGATCAATTATTACACCAGTCAGTTGAGGGTTTGACAGTATGGTTATGAACATTCAAAAATTTGACAGTTATCATTCATGGAATGCCTTAAATATTACTGTTTTGGGAAGCAGTTAAATCAGCGGGTTTGGATTTGCTTTAGGGCACTTTCACACTGGGGGCGGTGGGGAGTTAGCGTTAAATCTCCGCTAGACACAGCAGGGTTTTACCGCTGTATTAGTGGCGCTACGACAGCGGGAGCGGTGCGCTTTTAACCCCCCATGAGGGGTTAAAATGGAGTTAAAAGTGCCCACACTCCACGCTTCCGAGGCGGTGTGCAGCCCCTTCGGAAGCGCTGCCCCATTGTTTTCAATGGGCAGGGGCGGTGGAGGAGCGGTATATTACTGCTCACTGCACCGCTCCAAAGACTTTTTGTAACGTCCTGCAAGCACACCGCCCCAGTGTGAAAGCACTCAGGCTTTCACATTGGGGTGGATTGGGAGTGATTTTTGGGGCGCTTTACAGGCGGTATTTTTAGCTAAATAGTGCCCGTAAAGCACCTCAGTGTGAAAGGGGTCTTAAAGTATTTTTTTGTCAACTGAAAATTTCCAGCTCATTGGATCACTTTATGTCATAATGGTGGTCTCATTGTTTTATTAGTTGGAATTATCTGAACCTGTTTGCGCCTTATACATCCTGAAGTTGTTGGTTAATATCTGTATAAATCTTATTAATATATTCTCCTTATTTCAGTAAAACATTTTGAGACGTTATAGTCACTACATACACTACATGCTTACCTATGCTTTTATGTAGTTAAGATCAAAAAGACAGAAGAGTTTACTTTCAATGTTTAAAATTAAGAATAAATAGCCAATGGCCTTAGGACGATGAGAATGAAGTACATACACTTTGCTAAAGCCAGCCATAGATGGTTCAAATCTCAGCAGGGACCGGCCAAGATTTGAACCATGTATGGACAGGCTGAATATACCCAAGTTGACGGGTATAACCAGCCTGTTGGATTTTACATGCGATTATTGCAATAATCACTGTGGGGTTACTCCCGGTGGGGACAGCTTCCCTCGCCCACCAACCCCCCCCCCCCCCCCCAAGGAGAACACAATGGCTCCACAGGAGGGATTCCCTCATCAACACTGACGGTGGTTGCAAGTAAGAAAATTTCTCCATCCGGCTTAAGACTGCTGTGTTCATTGTGTCTGTGGAAGCTCATTCACCATTGCTTAATGCAGCTAAACCTAGCCACCTGTTATAAAGAAAATGTGTAAACTTTTATGTATTCAAGACAAAAAGTATCAATATAAATGGCTGATAAAACGTGTCAAATTAAAATGTTGTGCTGTCACAGTATAAAATCTGTCCTACATTCTAAAACCTAGTATATTCGTGTATTCCTTTGTTCCACAAATATAGAATAGCATTACATTTTTGTATAAAAGTCCTTACTTTACTGTAATATTATTCTTGTGTGAAAGTTTATTCTTCTGTGAGCTAAACACAGTTGGTGATGCTCAATTCTGTGCTGTCTGGATACTTGAAACCAAAGAGACCGGAAGTATCTAATCCCCTATCAGTACACATTGGTCTTTTCTGCCCAGCTTGTTAATGCAAGTCATAGGAGCACCGTGTTAATTATGTTTACAAACCAGTTACACAGCATTTTAAAGCATCAAACAACTACTTTAGGACCCGTTGGCTTCCATCAAGGAGTGCTGAATACAGATTTAAATGGAGATGTTGCTGTAGCTTTAAACAAACATTTAGCAGGCTTCAGCAGGCATTTATACACTACAGAAAAAGTTCATTAAGTGACGTCTAAGGCCTCATACACACGGATGTTTCTAAAAAAAATAAACAAAACGTCGGGCCCGACGTCAAGGAAAAAAAGTCGGCGTTTTTCGGCTTTATGCATCAGCGTTTTTGAGCGTTAGTGAGCGTCGGCGTCAATAGGCGTTTTATAAAAAAAATCATCCCTCTGCTATTTTTCAACCTAAAAACGTTGGCGTCAAAAAACGTCGGAAAATGCCGGTACAATATTAGGTGGCGTTTGTTGGCGTTTTGTGGCGTCGGCGTCAAAAAATGACAAAACGTTACAGCCTCAGAACGCACCGGCCGTGGGATCTAGTTTCAGCTCACTAACGCTGACGCCATCTACAGATCAAAAATGTTGGCGTTTTTATGGGGCCATTGACTAACATGGAGAGCTGCAAAAAACGCCAGAAATTGCCGGCGTCAAAAAACGTCCGTGTGTATGAGGCCTTAAACTACACTTTTTGTCCTTTTATGAAAAAGTATTTCATGTATCCATAGTCTATAAATGATTGTTACTTATTCCAGGACATTCAGGTTAGTGATTGTGATGCCCCTGCACTGTACATTGTGATGCACTTGTCGAAAAATAAGGAAATCAGTCTGTGTCATACACACAATTTCATACAATCCATTTATTTTTTTAACCCTCTTTAGTTCACAATATGCACTCTTTAGTTCCTGCACATAAATACAATGACAAATACGTATAAAAGTGATTTAATGCTGCTTATCACCTATCAGATTAATACCATGATCCAGACCAAAGTGAGAGATAAGATAGGCTTGCCACAAAAAACCTTAAAAGAAATCTACTGGGAAGGCTTTTATTTTTTTTTATAATGGGGAAGAGTTAGAACCCCTGCTGTCTACCTGCTGGGAAATCTCTCTCTCTCTCTATTGGTGCTGTTAACTGTTGTCACTGGGAAAGAAAGTGATGGCAAATCCTATATGTTATGGCCGTCAGTAGAACAGAAGTGAAATATTCCATTGGGGACATCTGTTCTGATGACAACTGTCCAAGAGGAGATTTCCCCTTACTTCACTTCCTGTTCTGACTCTTGGGCAGGAAGTAAAGGGAAATCTAAAGGACTTTATTTACTCCATACAAGGCAAAACTAAGAAAGAAGGCTTTAGATAAACTCTCAGAAAAACATTTTATAATAGCAAACATTAAAGGAGAAGTACAGTATTTGCATAAACATGTAAGACTTGCACAGATATTTATATGTCAATTGTTCTACTGATAGATAACTCAGCAGTCAGATCTTCCAACTCCTAACTCTTGTGTCTATGAGCTACTTGTAAACATATTACAGAACCAGACAATTCAAACTAAGCTTATGCCGATAATATGCATAAGCAGAGGCTACCTTCATGAAAATTGCATGACAAAATGAGCTGCACTGTTCCCTTAAAAACTAACCCTTACAATGGTACTTTATTTGGATGGGTGGCCTTATACCATACACCAAAAGGGATTTTTGGATTGCAGGTGGTGGTCTTGGGGTAACCAGGCTTAACGTTACAGGAAAGGTCAAATTTAGGTTTAGTATAAAGTGTATGTTCAAGGATTACACAATTTATGACCAATCGGTGCTGGCTGGGATTTCAGTGCATATGAAGCACAGGGTTGTCAACCTAAACAGGAAGTTATACTTTCAATGGATTGCCAGATCAACTGATACTTTTCTGTACTCGCAGTGTTTTTGCAGGGATAAAGCATGGGAGAATGTGCACATTTTGTTTATGTAACTCTGGCATACACTTTAAGAAACTCTCCTCTTTAATATCCTAGAAATTGAAAATGTTAGCCAAGGGCTGGGTTGCGGCTGCGGCTCAGTAAACAGGTAAGGTAAGTAAATCTTTGCATAGAAAACAGAAGCTGTAATTGTTCTTCTGGTATAAAACTGCCTTTTATTTAAGACTTTGAAGCATAATGACCAAGCTAAGGCTCTTTAACAGAAGCACACTGTTGAAAAATCTAGTGGCCTGTTCCTCTAGGTCAATACTGAATGTCATGAGAAGCCTGCTTGCTAATGATTAACAATGATGGCATTTAAAAAGATCACTTTGTTACTCTGTCTCCATTCATCAACAGCATGTTTTCTTTAAGGACTCCTAAAAGATTTGCTTTTCATGATCTTGTCATGAGAGCACATGGTGATTGGACCTAATGTATAATGTCATTTGTACCTTATGAAAGGTTTAAAACAAAGTAGTATTTTGAAAGAGAAGTAAACATTTAAATAGTATGTCCTCTGAAAGTAGTGACAGCTTGGACTTTGAAATGTCCTTTTACTGTCTAGAATTACAATTCTCCAGATATATTAGAACACTCATTCACATGTTCATCAAACAATCTTTTTACACCGCCTCAGTGTGTCCATGTTGGTTCAAATTCATTTGAAATTAAAGTTGTCTACCTGTCCCTTATACCTGTGCTAGTATTTTCACCTACCTGGTTTGATCAAATTTTTTTTGCAATTATAGACCTTCCAAAAAAGATACACTACGTGAACATAACCAATTATCTTAATACTTTTCCAACTTTTCCTGTTATGAAAAAAAAGATTATATCTGTCTTTTCTAAAGGTCAGCAGTAAAAAAATCTCACCTCTTTTTCTCTCTCACCCTGCTGCAGTGAAAGCCCTCTCTCTTAAACATTTTCTTGATTTTTCAAAAGCATACATATACACTATATTGTCAAAAGTATTGTGACACCTGCCTTTACATGGCAGTGTAGTTCCAGTCAAGTTCCTCCATCCCAAACTCAATCATCCATGTGTTTATGGACCTTGTTTGTGCATTGGTGGGCAGTCATGTTGGAACAGGAAGGGGCCATCCCCAAACTCTTCCCACAAAGTTGGGAGCATGAACTTGTCCAAAATGCCTTGGTATGCTGATGTCTTAAGAGTTCCCTTTACTGGGACTAAGGGGCCAAGCCTGAACCCCTCCACCAAATGATTTGCAGGGGTGGCCCAATACTTTTGGCAATATAGTGTGGATAAGCGAGTTTAGGGTGGAGGAACTTGACTGGCCTGCACAGAGTCTTGACCTCAACCTGATAGAACACCTTTGGGATGAATTAGAGCAGAGACTGCAAGCCAGGCCTTCTCGTCTAACATCAGTGCCTGACCTCACAAGTGCGCTTCTGGAAGAATGGTCAGACATTCCCATAGACACCCTCCTAAACCTTGTATACAGCCTTCCCAGATGAGTTGAAGCTGTTATAGATGCAAAGGGTGGGCCAACTCAATATTGAACCCTACAGACTAAGACTGGCATGCCATTAAAGTTCATGTGTGTGTAAAGGCAGGCATCTCAATGATTTTGGCAATATAGTGTGTGTATATATATATATAGGTGTGTGTGTGTGTGTGTGTGTGTGTGTGTGTGTGTGTGTGTATGCTGTGAATATTGATGGCACTAAATAAGTACCTGTAACAAATAAATTATTTGATGTGTAGATGAACAGGGATTTTCTTTTTACATGGTATAATAATAAAAATGACTTATCAAACAATATATTGTGTGAACATCCTCAATTTATTGAGTAAATCAGTTTCAGCATGTTTTCTTAGAGTTATGCCTTGTACACATGGTGCAACAGTCATACAACCGCACGTTCAACTTTTGTTCAAAATTGGCTGTTGGCGGTTGTGTCTTGCGTACTGACATGAGTCAAGTAGTTGTACAACAAAGCCGAACGTAGTGACGTGTTACGAGCATCTAAAGAAGAAGTTCAGGTGAATGCGATTTGTTTATTAGGAATGCAGGTTTACATGACTGAACACTTCTGGGTGTTCCTGACTTCTGAGCATGCATGTTTTGCACGTACAACTTTTGTTGGGCCAACTTCTGTACACACGATTCAACAGTAGTACAATGGCTTGTTGGCCAACAAAACTTTTCTAGTTTGCTCAGCCAACTTCTTATGTACAACTGTCAAACGTCGGCTGTTGTAATCGCGCGCACTAACGGTCGGATTATCGTACAACAAGCTGTTGTAAGACCGTTGTTGTACTACCGTTGCATCGTGTGCATGGGCCATTAGATTCAAGTTGAATCTTGTTTTTATCCAGTATGTTCAGTAATCATAAGAAATAGTTTACTTTTTCCCATTAGACTCCAATAAGAACTATTGATCATGGAGTCTAGGAGAAGGGTGAATAAAAACGTACGCAGAGAACAGCCATCTATTAGACCATCATATGTATGTTGTACAATCGCTATACATTAATCACAACTCCCCAAAAGCCCAGAACCTGACAAAAATGGTTTATATATGCAGGTAGATTGACATAAAACAACAAATATGTCAGATTTACTTTCCTATGCTAAACAATGACTGCTCATTGGAAGGAATATTAGTTATCCAAAGTGTCACAGTTAAATAAACAGGCCTCCTACCATTTTTAAAAGTAACTCTAAGCAGATCCTCTGCATGAGACTCCCATATGCTCACTGCATTCCCTTGCTGGCATATGTGGTTTTTCACATTATGACTGCTAAACAATATTGACTTTACAGAAAACTATTTATAACATCCAAACAATAAAGACAAACCTCCGCCAGGTATTTTTAGCCACAAAAATATATATTTAGACATTTTCTCTGGTTGATACAAAGAATAGTACCGTACTTAGTGATGCATGATCTAAATACTGCTCCTTTAAAGAAAAATGCCAGGAATGGATATTTTATACATAGTTAGCTCCCCTCTCAGCCCCTCTAATATTTACCTAAGCCTGATCTCCACCCAGAGATGTGCACGAGACCTGAGGCTCTCCCGAGTCTCTCCCTTCTGATGGGCTAAGATGCCGCAGCAGGAGGCATTGTCTGCCACTGCTGTCATTCACAGCCAGTGAGGTGGGAGACGGTAGACGTGGGGCTGGGCCACGCTCTCTGTGTCTTATGGACACAGAGAATTGGGTTCTATCAAAAAATGCCTCCCATCGAAAAATGCCTGCGCAGTACAAAACCTATGTTTTTCAGCTGTCGTGACACCAACACAGCGCATGCGCAGATCATCAGAGGCAGTATCCAACGATTTACAAAGAGCCGAGGGAGAACGTACTTGTTAGATTGTGCCTCACGGTTGCGGTGCAGGTTTTGGGTGTGTTAAAGGGTGGGTTTTGGGTGTGTTACAAGCTGCACTTAGACACAGGCACACAAAACACACCCTTCAGCACACGGAAAACACACCCCGCAACAGCGAGGCAGAATCTGACAAGTACGTTCTCCCTCTGCTGTTTGCATAGTGTCCGATAATGGCTCTGACGATCTGCGCATGTGCTGTGTTGATGTCAATCCAGCTGATCAACATATTAGCTGGAGTGATGTTTGGTACTGCACATGCGCAGACCCATCGGGAGCATTTTTCAAAGGGAGCGCCGTTTGGTACTGCGCATGTGCAGACCCATCGGGGGCATTTTTCGATGGGAGACGGTATTCGATAGAACACAGGCTCGGAAAGGAGCCCACACCAGTGTCCCCATTGCAGGCAGCTTGCTATGGGGACACTGGAAAGGGGGAGTGGCCCACAGCACCAGTGGGGGAACCGAGAAGAGGAGGATCGGGGCTGCTCCGTGCAAAGCAATTGCACAGAGCAGGTATGTACAACATGTTTATTTTTTAAATACAAAAATAGAGATAGTATTCCCGCACTCCAATAGTAGATGGGTCTCTATTACCTGCGCCTAATATGCTTCATTCAACAATTTCCGTAAATGTAATATTTATCGACGACTATTTATAATGTAAATGCCTTTAACAACTTACTTCGTATAATCCGCGTCCATTATCTCTGGGTAGATGATAACCTCACGCCCTTATGATAGAGATAAAAACATAAATTTTTTATTTGTACAACATGTATGGACGAGACACGTTAACGAAACGTGCCTCGTCGGGGCTAGGAGGAGAAGAGCCAAGGGGGTGACCACGACACCCGGTGAGGGGGAAAGGTCACAGGGGTATCGTTCGACGGACGTTACCCCTGTGACCACACCCGAGGAAAGGCTCGGACACAAGATAGCTTATGGCAGAGGGTAGCTTTTTACGGGGGCTACCCAGACGTGTACGCGTCATGGTTTGCCGCGAGGGAA
>BLSH010158602.1:529258-568134 GCA_018402905.1 Glandirana rugosa | reverse complement strand
ATTTCTGCTATCTGTCCTCAGAGCAACAGCACAGACAGCAGTAGTAAAGTAATCTATCTCAGGATGCAGGATCAGGTCTTAAAATGTCTCAAATCTGTCCCTCAAGCTTTCAGCTTCCTTTCCCTACACTAACCCAAGGAGCATGTGACTGCAGTACTGTGACTCCAGCTTATAAAGAGGCTGGGTCACATGATGCACTGGCCAATTACAGCCATGCCATTAGTAGGCATGGCTGTGATGGCTTCTAAGGGCAAACCAGTGAAACGCTTGTTGATTGGCTGCCCTGCAGCTTCTCAACACGTGGAGTAAAATAGCAGAACCCCGGACCGAACCCGAACGATTTTTGAAATGTCCGGGTCCGGGTCCGTGCCACGGACACCCGAAAGTTCGGTACGGACCCGAACGTTACAGTCCGGGTTCGCTCAACGCTAATTATGAGTGTTCAGCTGCCTTGAGTGATGTTGGGCTTCTGATGTGTTGTGATGTGTCTTTACCAAAGGAGAGGCTGCCTCTAGGTAAACTTGCTTTCAATTTATGCATTGTAAATAGTTCTAAGTTAAAGGCCATACTTGGTGGAAGTGTCTTGATGGGGCAGAGTGATTTCAGATGTATTGGCAATTATATGCAAAAAAAAATGTTTTTACTATGAGAATTTTTATTAGTTTCTTTTTGTGCCGACTAGCTGTGTGTTGGGGATTTTTTGTATTACCCTTATGCTTACCAAGCTCTTGCTCACAGTCCTAATCTTAACCTGAATGTTTTCATGTTAAGAAAATTTAATCTTGAATGATGTGCTGGAAACCTATACTGCTAGTCCTAACTAAATAACAATTACACAGAGGCTAGAACTTTTATAGCAACACTATATCCATGGACTATCATAGCAGACACACATTACACAACCTTCTCCCACAAAATGATGCAGCTTTGCATGGCATAATAACCACAATTCTTTTATCTTGTATGGCTGCAGTCCAACCCTCAGCAGCAGTTCATTCCATGCTTGTTTGCCTTCAACAACACCTCTTTTTATTAGAAATTACAACACCCAGATCATGGAGTCCAAAGATATCAGTTCTTCTCTGCTTTTGGTCAACCCAGTTGCACCTGACTTACCAAAGGCTGCTTCAACTATGTATCAACATAACTCACTTTTAACAGATACTGAGATTATGAGGATCTATCCCATTATAGGTCAATTCTTTGATCATCTAACTCACAACCCTCCTGGCGATTTTTTTATCTGAACTGTTGAGACTCTTGTTAAACCTTTTAACAGCTTCTAGCTGTAGTTCTACTGCAGCATTTACCCACTGTTGTCTAGAGATTGTTGTGGAAAGTTTTATTAATGTATATTGTCAGATGTCTCCTAGTGTCAGTCTTGCTGCAATACGCTCATGCGAGCGTGTACGCACATACAGACACCATTGGAAGGAACGTTGGTTGCGGAAACCTTCCCATGGATGCGGGAGTTTCACTGTTTAACCTCCCTGGTGGTATTCCCGAGTGTGGCTCGGGGTGGAATTTCAGTACCATTAGCGGTAACCCCGAGCCACACTCGGGATTGCATTGCTGGATCCAGGCAGCGCTACTTACCTTGTCCCCTGGATCCAGCGATGTCCCCCGCCGTGTCTGCGGGCTGTGTCCGCCGCCAGATAACTCCTGTGTGCCGGGCTCCGTTCCCTGCGAGCGTTGCATCGCACGGTGACTGAGACCAGCGGGAAATTCAAAAAGTGAAACACACACAGCACATACAGTACATTGTAATCTTATAGATTACATTACCGTATGAAAACATTTCACAGCCCCTTTGTCCCTAGTGGTTTGCCCAGAGCCCTGCATGCACTTTTATATTATTTATGTCATTCTTTCTGCCTGGAAACATGAGAATGTCCATAGCAACCAAAAAGTGTTCCTTTACGTCAAAAGTGGTTTTTGATCAGCTAGAAAACAGCGATAGTAAATAAGAATCATTTGCAGAATTGAGTGATACTGATTTTTGGGGAAATTTATCATCAGAAACTGATGATAAACTGATGATTGCGACAATTCTGCAACTGAGCAAATTTCAGTGTGTTTGGTTTGATTACATTATTGAATACATTTTATTACTATTACGGTATTATTTTTGATACTTATTTTTAGTTATTTATTATATTATAATTTATGATTTCATTTTTCAAACCTTATCATACCCGGGATGTCTACTAGACTCTTGTTTGGACAGATTTAAGTGAGTTATTCCTAAGAATTACAGGCCTACAATATAAAAAGCCAAATTATTATGCAAAATAACCGTACCGCTTTCAGCACCAAAAATCTGAAATAATCATACCGCCAGGGAGGTTAAGGGATGTTCCCTTATGCCTCACCAAGAAACTGGCCACCTCATGGTAACTTCATGCCGGCAAACAGACCCAAGTACATGGGAACAATAGTATAACCCTATACAAACCATGGCTCGCTGAGCTTCGTGGAGTACGGTTCGCGCCAATGGTAAAAGCGGGAGTGCGTGCACACGTTGAAGAAACACGTGGGTTTCTTTGTTAACTGTGGAGAGCGGTGTTTTAAGTACAAACTGCGGGAAATCATGCATATTGCTCTGTACAGGAAAGATCAGAACTCCCCTAGTCATTGTTCTGTATGAATATAAACATGAATGTAACATGCTTGATTGGCTGATTGTGAAGCCACCAATCCCTTTGTTATCCCTATTCAGCCCTATAAATAAAAGCAGCTCCCACTGTCACACAGGACTGTTTGGGGGCTTCCAATGTGAGAACAGCTTACTGCTCTCACATTGCATTATCCAAAAGAGCTGAAAAGTATGCTTATTAGCGCAAGCAAAATATAATGCGCACATCGTATTATAATTTCTACCACAGATGGAGAGCCAGGATTTTCGGAGCCAACAAGAATTTTCTTCACAGCAGACCGAGAGGGAGGAAGCCAATCCAGGGTCCAAGACAACAAAAAGGCCAGGCATTGGTAAAACCAATTTTATTTTCAGCTTTGAAATTTTTTGTTGTCCTGAGACCAAGATTTTGTTTTCTCTGTCCGCTGTGATTTTATAACACTAATATGGCTTTATGTGGCTACATAACACTTAGTGAATGGAGCTTGGAAATGATTTTATAACACTAATATGGCTTTATGTGGCTACATAACACTTAGTGAATGGAGCTGGGAAATTATTTTATAACACTAATATGGCTTTATGCTGCTACATAACACTTAGTGAATGGAGCTTGGACAAGATTTTAGAACAATAATCTTTCCCTGAAATCAACAGCTGGAAACTTTCCCTGTACAACTTGGAGATGATTTCTTACACAAAAATAAAAAAACAGTGTTGGCTACCTCCTCCTCCTCCACTGCCACTTTCCTCCCCTCCTCAACTACCAACTCCACATCCACCTCCATTTTTGATATTTTTATGTGATTTTAGTTTTAAAAATATTTTAAGTTATTTTCCTATCCCCATTTCTTTCTTTCACTTGTCCAACTCTTACCCCCATTTTCCTTTCTTTTGCAGACCTCTAGGACTTGCCAGGACTTTGTTACAGCCATTTTTGTGCCTAAAAGTTCAGATCCCCATTGATTTCAATGGGGTTCGGGGTCCGGGTCAAAGTTCGGGTCAAGTCCGGACCCGAACCCGGACTTTGTCCCGAAGTTCGGCCGAACCAGCAGAACCCGAACTTCCAGAGGTTCGATCAACTCTAGTAGAGACAGTCAACAATTTGTGAGTAGACGGTAGGAGGCATTCCCCATTGTTGTTGTAATATCTAGGTACAGATAGGTACAGATAGAAAGAAGCAACATTTTTAATTTTGAATAGCGGAGGATTTCATTGTGCTTTGTGGTTGTCTGACAAACATGTTTATGGGGCTGCCGGGGTACGGTTGTATAGCATGCCAGACCTGGGCAAATTTGAGCAATCTGGCTCCAATCGCCTCCCCCTGGGAGGGTCTGGCATCAAAAGGGCTTCTGGGTACCTGAGGAAGCCGCAGGGGCCTTAGCTCTCTGTGATCTTAAGAAGGTTGATTGCATACCCCTCCAACCCCTTCTACAGTCCTTGGATGAGCAAAACCCTCAGAAATCCCAGTACCTGTTTGGCGCACCCTCTGGTTGGTCACCCCCTCTGGTGTCTGGAGCTTCGATCTTGGGGTAAAAGGCCTGATTTTCCTCCTGTAACCCTGGAGATGGCAGTCTCCAGTTTGTGGCCGAACAGTGCCTTTCCATCAAAAGGCAGCTTGCAGCAGTTCTGCTTTAAGGATGAGTCGGCCGCCCAGGGTTTTAACCACAAAGCTCTTTTGGCTGTGACTAAGCTAAGCATAGCTCTGGAAGACCATCGAATGATGTCTATAACTGCTTCTCCTACAAAGTCTGCCGAGAGCTTTATCTCATCAAGAGCCTTGATGATTTTCTCTTTTGGCAACTGGTTTTTGATCGCATACTCCAAGTTCTGACCACACATTCGCATAGCCACTGATGTTAAAGCCACCGCAGGCTTACAGGCAATACTTGCCGCAAGGTAAGACTTTCTTAAATCCGAGTCCATGTGCCTATCCAAGACATTCCGACAGGAAGAAGAGTCTTCCATTGGAAGTGTCAAATTCTTGGCCAGTCTAGTAACTGCCGAATTGATGGGTTAGATAAAGGCACCACATCCTCTTCCATGAGTGGATACAATTTCTGCAACCTGTTGGTTGAAAATGATTTTCTCTCTCCTTTCTCCCATTCCACCTGAAACAAGCCTCTTATTTCTGTCATAAGAGGAAAGGTAAAGAGGAAAAGTAAACCTGTAAAGAGGAAGTAAACCCTGATAGGGTTTACTTCCCCTATATTCCACTGCAAAGTACAAGCATAATGGGCTACTATGCATTGCATAGTAGCCCATTATGTGTCACTTACCTGCAAACGAAGCCTGCGACATCCAGCAATGTGCCCTGTGCTGGCAGCATCCATCTTCAGCCCCTCTTCCTTCCGGGGCCGCAACTCCGGCTCTGTGACTAGTTGGAGTCGCGTGACATCACTCCCGCGCATGCGTGCGGGACCCGCCAGTCACAGCACAGTCTCAGTGGAGAAACGGCACGGAGGCTGTTTCTTCACTGCGCATGTGCCAAAATGACGTTGGCACATCTAGTACACTGTATATTGCCTAAACCGTGCAGGTTTGGGAGATATGCAGGGAACCAACAGGTAAGCCTTATTATAGGCTTACCTGTAGGTTAAAGTGGTTGTCACGGGTTGACAACCACTTTAAGTGGGGATAATAAGTCTTCTCCTTCTTTGGAGGAGGTTCCAGGTCTTCCCATTCCAGTGCAGCTTTTACTGCCTTAATGAATGGTGGCACCATTGCAAATTCAAAGCCTGAACCTTCAGGATCCTCTGCCAAAGAGGAGCCGGTATCTTCTCCCTCTGCCTGGAAGGTTAGCTGTAATACTGGGTCTTGGGAATCAGCCCACCTAATCCACTGTGCTGGAGTCACCCCTGAAGTGCCTGGCCCCTCTCTAACTAGAGAGGGTTGAATGGCTTGGCTTAGACCTGGTGCAGGGCCTATACTCTGTTCGTCTGCCTCTGTCCCTGGTTGTCCAAGACGATTGGAAAATTCTGCCAGGGAGTCGCGGGCTACTTGCTTGAGTAAGGTTGACACCTGCTGACTCTCGTACTCCTGGTCTCTGGCAAGCTGCCTGAAGCAGTTGCTGCAAACTAGCTTTCCCGGCATAGGGTCATCTCCACATGACCAACATTTGCCTTTCAGGCACCGAGCCCTTGGAAGAGAAGCAGTGCGCTTTCTCTTAAGCGTGCATTTGTGCCCTTTGTCCTGGGGTCTGCCAGGACTGGAGGAGTCACTCTCTGCCCTGGAAAATTCCTGATGATCCAGAGGAGCTCTGGACCTCCTAGAGCGGGAGTGTGAGCGGCCGGGGCTGAAATAGAAGAAGGCACGCTCATCAGGGCATAATGCACTCTTTTCTCCCACATCTTCTTACTTACCCAAAGATAGCCCTTACCTGATGCAGTGGTCTTGATTATGTGGTGTTAGGCTCGTGCTGGCGGAAGAACTGAAATGTGCAAAGGGGACTGCAAAAAAATAAGGGAAGCGTGGGAGGGAAAAAATTACATATACACCCACAGTTTTTTTGGCAAAGAGAAACTAAATTAAATAAAAGAAATCTGGACAACCCCCTCCATCCCCTTGTAACACATTCTTCCTCGTTCCCCCCCTTTTCTACCCCCATTACCAGAATAGCAAGACTTACCTGTCCTTGAGTGTTCTTCAGAATGAGATGCTGCCTCTCTGGATGCCTGAATCACAAGGCATCCATTACCTGGCCATTTTTGCCCATAGAGCACCTGGGAGAGAGACTCAGCCCTCCCCTGCCTCTGTTCTAATCAAAAAACGGCCAGCACAATTGGAGGGAAGCCAACGCCTATCCACACAAAAGGACACTTTTAAGCTGGATACACACTATGCAATCTTCTGCAGATCTTCCCCTTCAGATTTACCAAAACCACACAATACAGGGTCAAACCTTAAGAGCCTCAATTTGTATGCAATCAGGCAAGCTCCTGCACTACATGCTCCCAGTAATTACAAAGCAAATCAGACAACAAAAGCTGTACAGTGTGTGGGGTCTTAGAGACATGAGAGTAAGAAAAAGAAAAAATGTTTTATAGAAAACTGACAGACCTGGAAAGAGTTCCATAGGAGAGAAGACATCATGTAGTCCCAGCTGCTGGATCCGTACCCCACAGAAGTCATGCCAAAAGAGGGATATCATCTCTGATTAGAGAACACCTTGGCCCCAAAAGACCACCAGAAGGGTCTCCCCACCTTGTTGGTGCATTTAACAGCCTAAGAAGTGGGACTGCGTTCTGGGAGAGGCTTGAACCCAGACGGACTCTGAAGTAGTCGGCAGGTAATAGATCATCCTGAGTGTAACGGTCTGTAGGTGGGGATCTTTGAGGACAAAAAGGAGAATGGGGGCGGTAGCTCTCAGTCAGACTTTTATAGAGCTAAACAGGTCCTGTGGGTGGATATAGGGGGCGGAGCTATATCATATGTATGCTGCCATGTTGGTGCCAGGAAATAATAATGTTTCAGATGTCACTGTGGAGTTTCTCAGTGGTAAGATAGTTTATGCTCAATGCAAACCAAGGACCTACTGCTTTAGGATGATATAGGAGCTATAAGGTAGCTTGAATCAGCCAATTTGCATTAAAAACATATATAGATCCATGCACCCCGACATGGGGACTATAGGGGGTTCAAGAAAGAGGCCCTTTGTCATATATGCAATTTGCTGAAGACACAACAAAGTTTCTCAATATTTTGGTCAAACTTGAAGAACTCGCATCAATCCAGAATATGTGTGAATAATGGCAGCTCTTAGCGAGGATTCCTAGTGGCATCCTTTAGACATTCAATACTGGGTGATGTCTGCCAGTGTGGATCCAATTACACGAACTGACAATTGTGATCGCTATTCAATTCAAATTGTTCACCCACATCATCCACAGATGTAGATATAATATTATTGATGATACGTAAATCATTAATCATTTACCAGCCTCCATCCTTCCTGTGACAGTTAAAAACAAATTCATGCAAAAATTATAATTGTTTCCTCATTCTTGTTTACTGTCAGGGGCTACTTGTGTTTACTGACAGGGGTTAACAAGATGTTTCCTATAATTGCTGTCTTCCCATGAAAAATTACATGGTACAGCATGGTAGATTTGTCCTTAAAAATGTATTCCTGGAGAAAAAACCCATAGAGATTCCAGACTTCATTCTGGAACACAGCCTCGTTAATTCTTGTCTTCCAGGCCAAATCCCGTATAACTATCTGAAGTGCCGATGATAGTTTATGAATCTGTGTTTACGACTTGCCTTTCCTAAGAAATTTGATTCATTTTAGATCCAAATAATCACAAACAAATGTAAAAAACATAGAACTTGCTTTTTCTATTTCAGGACATTATTTTTTGCTTATTGAAGTGGAAATCAAATGTGGTGCAATGTGACTTATGGAGGATGTTCAATAAATTTTCCTTAAGGTTGTTGATGTAATCAGGAGTTATAACTGCCAAGAAGTCATGACAACATGCCCAGATTATTGGTGTCCTCTTTTATTGGCACTAAGGACTACACCGCAGGAGCGAATAAGGTTTCAAGCCAGTAGTTGGCTCACTTATCATGGATCTGGTTATACTATTAAGTATGTTAACAAAATGTCATGTAGGTATCTGTAAAAGTAGAAATCACTTCCACGAAAGATAACTAAGCTGACACTAACATTTTCTATATTGGCTCTCTCTGGGCAACACATTGCCGCCTCATTAAATATCTGTGAACTTTTATTTACAGGTAAAATTGTTGATGCTTTTAGAGATAGGGTGCATGTCAAAAAAGATAAACTAAATGTAAATAATTAGATCAATGTCTGTAAATTTAAAGCAATAGTAAACCGCTGCAGAGTTTAAAAAAAAACACCTGTAACAAAATGGCATAATGTGCTAGTATACATTGCATACTAGCACATTATGAAATACTTACCTTAGAATGAAACCCTCCAGCGGTGCACTGTCACCATTGATAGGACTGATATGTTCCCCCGGTTTATCTTCAGGGTTTGCGGGCTCTGGTGCTGTGGTAAATTATACCACAGAGGCCGCCCACTGTAATTTACAGTCAACTTCAGGTGAAGAATTATTTTGGACTTATGGAAATCACAGAAGCTGCATCACAGATGAAGCCCAATCAGAGGGTGTAACGCCTATGGGTGGGAGGAGCCGAAGCTCGTGATGTCACATCGTTACTACAAGTATTAGCGTGGTGAGCTGATGATTTTATATGCATGTTATCCAGATTTTTTTGTGAGTGTTTTTAATCCTTATTGGTTTACAATAAATGTGTGAAAACAGAGAGCACTATGTTTTTTCCGCTTTGCTTTATGGTATATTATGCTGATGACTGAGGAGTGAAGAGGGAAAGGTAGCAGCTATATCCCTGGATGGGAAGAAAAGGAGTCCTTTCTGCACCTCCTATAGGAGGAATCGTTCTAAGGCGCATTTGACTCTGTAGTGGGGTCAGATATTTGAGATGAGGAGACATTGCACCTGAAGGTGGTGCGTCACCGAAAGCACTGTGAAGATGTATGAACTGTCACTACATTAGTTTTCACTATTTATATATGACTTTCTAGATATTTGCTGCATTTTGTTCACATTTATACATGGTGTTTCTGATCATGAGTCCAGTGGAATTTTTATCCGATCAACAAGTAGCCTTCACATGCATGTGATAATGTGGTACACCTTATTGTAGCACTCTTTTTTTTTACTTCATTTTGTTTATTCATTTCATTATTTATATACCTGATGCGCTGCACTTATTTTAGATATTTTTCAGTAGACTTATGTGTTGGTTTTAGTGAACACACTGAAAAAGTGTTAGCAGCAATTTATGCCTGGTTTATAAGGCATAGTTATTTTAGCACTTTAGTAGCAGGGTTGAGTTGGTGGTTGCGCTGATTATTTTTATTATTATATCTACACCCATAAGTCTCATCTATTGTATTCACGGGCCTTCTCAGCAGAGACTTAAGCCCTGTACACACGGTTCGACGATCGCATACAACAGATCGTACTCACAACCGTTGTATGCGAAATCGATCGTTCGTATGCGCGATTTGAACAGTCGAACATACAATGGTCGTACAAGGGAGTTGTATGAGCAGACCAGAAAACTTGGTCGTACCAACAAGCTCAGAGCAGTTGGTACAACAAAGTTGTAATGTGCAAAAAACGCATGCTCCAAAGTCAGGAATGGCTGGATGCTAATTACATGCACCTGAACGTTCTTTCCCCGGCCGTACGATCGTGTAGTGCAGTCAGTATGCTGCATACAACAGCCAACATACAATTCGACACGATTGTACGTGCGATCGTCGAACCGTGTGTACGAGGCATTAGACATTCAGAATCAACAATGGTTTTCACTGAAAAAAACTTGTATGCACACACAAAATACAAAATTACTGCAATACAATGCTCATATAAATGATGTGTCTCTAGTATAAAATACACGGATCATTTTGGATTCTGACATATAGCAGGGAGGATCTCCCTCCACATACATGTCAGTAACATGTCAGAAAACATTGTTGCCACTGTTTTTGTAACTGACTGTTCATTCACACGTAGTCAGGAAGATGAGTGAGCTATGAACAAGGGTTTAAGGCAAATAAGGAAAATTGTTATGAATAGATATTTTATTTGACAAGATCATAATTAAAGATAGTCTGCCATGACCAATTTAAATGAGCGAATGTCAAATCTAAAGTATCCTGGTTTCTCTCCAAGAATCATAAATGTCATATCTTTTTATAGAGCTATGCCAGCTTCTTCCAGGTGCAACAACTAGATACAATAATTAAAAATATCCATGGTTGCAAATTATAATCATGGAGAGTAGAGTTTTAGCTTTTCTTACTAACTGAACAAGTCCTTAATACATGATTTGCCAAAAATGTGCAGTAGAGTTGTGAAACACATAATCTCTGACCCCTGCTTAAAGTGCTGCTGCATTTTCTCAATTGTATATTTGCATAACAGTCCAAAAGTATAATTTTTTTCTTTTATAAGAATAAGGGCCTTTTCACACAGGGGTGATCCAACTTCAGGCGCGGCTTTGCTAGGCGATTTGAACGCGACTTCAAGGTGACTTCAGTGTGACTTTGAGCGACTTACCACGTGACTAAAGCGACCTCCATGCCAGGCGACTTTGCCTGTGGCCAATGAGAGGAGGGAGGAGGGGGTTGCCTGGGTAATTTGTGGGGAGTACCTTTGTAAACTCTTTTCTTTTTCCTGTAAAGTCGCTTCAGTATAGATGGGGATCTGACTTGGAGGCGACTTCCATTGAATTCTATGGGCACAAGTCGGATAGAAGTCGCCTTGAAGTAGTACTTTTTTTTTTTTATTTGATAAGCTTTTATTGAGAAGAGGTTTTCAGGACATAGTCATGTTATTCAACAGTGTTATATATAAAGTTGTCCATACAGGGTTAGAATACAGTTCAAACATGTAAGAATCATTCAGTAAAGAACAGGGTAATTCCAAAGAGTGGTTGCCGTTCATCGTACAAAAATAAGTAGTACTTTTTTTAAGTTGGAGCGACATCAGTAGTGTACATTAAGATGGCTCTCATTCATTTCAATGGGACTTCTGATGTCAAGCGACTTGGGATGACTTGGGGCGACACAAGTCGGATCCCAAATCGCTGTAGTGTGAACCGGCTTTAACTTCCTATAGACATGGAATAAATATAGGACTTATTTGAAAGTAAGAAAAAAATAACAACAATCTCCTGAGCTCAAGGTTGATGTAATGGTGGTGAATGTATCACAAGTCTTTAATAGTTTCAATGGAAGCACTGGCTTTGCTGCCCTCTAAGGGTTGAGGGAGAAAACCCAATGAAAACACTGTAAAACAAACAAGAGAGGGTGCACCAGCCTATTGTGCATTAAAGCGGAGTTCAACCCAAAAGTGGAACTTTCGCTTTAAGTGTAGGTGACCCCCTGACATGCCACAATTGGCATGTCATTTTTTTTTGGGGGGGGGGCGGGAACCCAGCTCCCACTTCATCTCCTGGTGGCGCGGAACTGCAAGGAAGTTCACCTCTCCCCCATCCCTACCAGTAATCTTCTGGGACACGTCACAGGTCCCAGAAGACTGCCTGGCCATTCACAGTGTGCTGCGCGGCTCGAAGCCAAAGCCGGGCGCCCAAGCCTGCTATGCCGGCGCTGCACGGAGGAGGGGGAGAGGAGCGAGGCAGTGGGCAGCCACATCGCTGGACCGTGTGACAGGTGAGTGTCTGATTATTAAAAGCCAGCAGCTACACTTTTTGTAGCTGCTGACTTTTAAAAGGGTGGAACTCAGCTTTAAGTGGTATCTTTAACAATAAGTAAGAAGAAGTATACTCACAAACAACTCAATGATATGTTGGTCCATAATGAACACAAAGCAACCAGGTCACGAGACTGCACCCAGCAAGGAGGAGGACCTTCCAGATGGCTGACGTGTTTCAAGGGGAGATCCCCTCTTCCTCAGATCTAAGATGTTGCAATGACAGTCTTAAAGTGGTTGTTAAGCCACTTCTATAAAATGCTCTCATTCCCTTGGTAGCAAGGGAAAAAGGAAAGCAATCCATCACGCGGTGCAAGGAGTGAGCAGATGGGTGCAGTTGCCTGTGGCAACCAGTGTTAATTTTGTTGACTAAAACATTTTAGTCAACTAACTTAATACCATTTTAGTTGACTAAAATATGACTAAAACTAAAACAATTGAGATGACTAAAATACGACTAAAACTAAAATGCAATTTTAGTCAAAAGACTACGACTAAAACTAAATTGAAATTTGACGTCAAAATTAACCGTCTGTAGTGCATGTTCATACCTCAATACCATAAATAATAACATATTAGACTTTTCATTCCAGCAGTATATTAAGAGTTTGGAAACTGTAAAGAACTCCTTAAATGATGCATTACAATTTAATTACACCCATTTGATTTTAGTTGACTAAAATGTCCTATAGATTTAGTCGACTAAATACAACTAAAGCTAAAACAATTGCAGAAGACTAAAATGGGACTAAAACTAAAATGCCATTTTAGTCCTAAGATTAAGACTAAAACTAATTAAAAATTTACTGCCAAAATTAACACTGGGGGCAACAAAGGAGAAATCCATGTTGCTGACTTCATACAGCCTATGTTGCCTTCTGAACATGTTGAAGACTTTTTGGCTGAGTTTGCGATGATTGATTCCCACAGAGGGTGGCCCAGAGGTCACTGGATTGAATTGGTGCAGCCTTTTCTGACAGAGGATTACCAAGGGGTGTACCACTGCATGGGTCATAACCAAGACGACTACGACAATTACCTAAAAGCAATCCAATCTAGAGAGCGCTGGAAAAATTCAGCAGAGAGAATGTGGTCTCTAATAGCAACAGGAGAAAGTCTGTTTGCAGAATGGAGGTGCTACAGCAGAGATGTGGCTCAAATATTGAGTGAAAATGTTTGTGCAAAGGTGTCTGCTGTTATCCCTGGCAACCATGGAGAAAATTTGGTTCAGCCTGCAGGGGGTGGCAGAGAGCGTAAGAAACTAGTGGTTTCACTTTGTGGCTGCTTGTGTGAAGTGGTCAGCCCAGAGAAGAGGGCACAGTATCCAGCATCCTGCAAGGAGTCTGACCATGTCTGTGGGTCTGCTGTTACCCCTGGCAACAGGAACTTGTTCGGCTTGCATGGGATGTTGGAGAGTCCAAGAAGGCTGCAATGTTGCCCCGTGTCCATGTATGGGCATTGTGAGAGCACAGCCAGGAAAGGACTACACCCTCAATTGAAGTGTTCATCACCTGCCAACTGGAATGGTAAGACTGTTCCGATTTCATGTTTTAGAGAGACTGAGTTTGTATTTAATGCTGGTGTAGTAGTTGCAAAGCCGGTGAGGAGACACGCTACCAAGAGAGACTTGCTGCTTTGCAGGGGGGAAGCATGGGTTAAAGCGGAGTTCCACCCATGTAAGTCAGCAGCTAAAAAAGTGTAGCTGCTGACTTTTAATAATTGGACACTCACCTGTCTCAGGCTCCAGCAATGCGGTCACCGGAGGGCTCGCTCTTCGCCCCCTCCCCTCAGCAGCACTGGCATCATCAAGTGCGAGTTGCGCTGTGCCTTGTGACTGGCCGGCATATCTTCTGGAACCTGTGACGTGTTCCAGAAGATCACCGAGAGGGGGGGAGGTGGACTTCCTTCCGGAGCCGCAGCTTCAGGGGAGGAAGTGGACCTGGGACCCTCTGAAAACAGGGTCCCTGGTCACTCCCCCAAAAAAAGACATGCCAATTGTGGCATGTCAGGGGGTCACCATCCCTTAAAGCAGAAGTTCCACTTTTGGGTGGAACTCCTCTTTAATGTTGAACCTGCAGCAAGACTGAGATCTGATAAGGACTTGTGGTATTGCATCCAGATATGTCAGGGGAGACCACTGAGAAATGTATGCCATTGCCCACAGCAACCATGGCAGGTGCAACAGAGGTGTCCCTGGAGACCACAGAGGAAGTCATGGTGTCTGAGCTTGGGGTTTCCTGGGACAACTGTGTCGCCGCCCCGAGTGACAAGTGTGTTTCACATGAGGTGAAAAGTAATGCACTAACGCAGCCTATGCAAGTCAGGAATGTGGATAATGATGATGTTGAAAAGTGTATTACTGACAATGTTGATGGTTTGATGTCTCCCAAGGCAACCACAGGCAATGCCGCACAGTTGTCCCTGAAAATCACACAAGGACTCCCTGTGTTGGAGCCGACAGTGGTCCAGGACAGCTCTGATACTGCTCAAATGATGGAGCTTGAATTATCACAATCTAATGTGGTTGACAGCGACTGGTGCGACTCTGTCCAAGGAGACACAGATGGACAGAGTGGTTAAGTGCTATGGAGTGCTGGTGACTGGAGCACAGACAGGATAGACTGGGAGGGGTGGCACAGGGAAATACTCACAATATTTAATGAAGTAACTATGCCCCACCAGGCTATGTTGGGTAAGAGTGAGGTGGACACTATTGCTGCTGTGACCAATGGAAAGACTGCAGAGCCAGTAGTCACAGGTACATTGGCTGTTGCAGAAGTTAACCAACTCCAGTCAGAAGGATCAAATAAAGGCACGTAAATGGCAGTGGTTTTGTCCACAGCAAAACAGATGAGTAATGTTAAGTGTCAGAATGACAGTGTAATGGATAAAGACTTGGAAAGGCTCAGTGTTGCTGAAAATGAGAGGATGAGTATGACACATGCATTTTGCAGTGCTAATGGGGAGCCGCAAGTTGTGTCAGTTACCTCTAAGGTGGAGCAATACACAAGGAGAGAGGCGCCTCTAAGTGCAGACTTAAAACAATTTATTAAAAGCCTAAGCTGGAGGTCTGAAGCAGCCATGTGGCAAGAGAGTAAGCCAGGAGGCTGATGTATTCTGCTTGTGCAAGTCACAGTAATGGTGGAACCCCCTGCGTGGGTTACTGATGTCTTTTGTGAACTTTTCCATATTTTTTAAATAAAAGTGGACTACTGTGCCCTTGAAAATACAGTTTTGGACTGGCGCACTCATTGAAAACCACCTACCGCTTGAGTCTGATAATCCCAATCGTACAATATATACAGTATATTTTATACATTTATTGTGCATGCACTCATGTACAGCAACTGGCAGAATAATGTAGAATCATCAGGCAAAGAGAGTAATCCGGGAAACAGGCAGAGGTCAAAGTCCAGAAGTTCAGTAACTCAGCAGTATATCACACACCCAGGAAACAGTTCCAACAAATGGGCCCAGTACACCGGAAGTCCTGCAATTTAAGCTGGGTTAATTGTGGATCGACTGCAGCTGGAAGGCAGGTAGAGCTAGAGAGTCCTAGAAGCAGATGTACTAAGCAGGGTGTAAGCTGCAGAGAGTCAGGTTTCCCAGTGGCATATTGAAAAGGACCACAGCACAAAGCCAAAAGAACCCAGGTTCAAACCCAGGCACATGACAGGAGGAGGGGATTCTGAAGCCAGAGGGAAGGGCAAGAAGCAGCAAATTTAAATGTAGCATCCCATTGCCATAATAAAATCAGGGTTGCGCTAAAGATTAAAGAAGTCCAGTGAGGAAAATAATACAAATAATAAACATTAAGTCCACATATATAGTGATGACGTCAATCTCAGATATAATAAGTGCAGAATTATTCACAAATGCTGTTTTTCATCTGACGTGACACCCGGTGTATTGATAAACTAAGTGAATCCACCACCTAATAAAAGGGGGCTAACCAGACCCAGCTGGATATAGAGCATAGCTATTTCCTAGCCAGGGGTATATGCTGAATCCACCCGCCTTCCATGACAATAGCTCAGGCTCCTCCAAAGTTAGGCACCCTCATGAAGCTATTCGTCAAATAATCGCTCCCAGGTGTCCTCTGAAATTTACTCACTCCCTTTGATCAGGACAGCCCAGTAATGGACGTGACCCCACAAGGAAAGAAAACCCCAATAGTGAAGTACTGTTAACAAAGATTATTGTGCTAAAAAAACAGGGTACTCACATAAATAGATAGTAGTAAGCTTAAAACCGGCCGGCTCGGGTAAAAACAAACAGATGGTGACATCAGCGCGACCTCCCGATGGGGATTGCCATAGGCTGAACACCTTCCTCCATATAAGGGGAAAAAAATGACAGGCATGAAAGGAAAGATAGAGGTGCTGCTACATAGAGGTAATAGGCGGTGAGGTTTGCAAATACAAACTCATCTTCCTTCAGCGCCTCCTCTTCCCTCTACTTGTCTAACCTTGCTCTGGGCAGCTGGAATTATAAGGGGATCATTGCTAATATAATATTTTAATGGAATCATTGCAGTCTTCAAGTTCATGACATAGGCAGTCCCACATTAACCACTTCCTATGAAAGGTATGTACCTGTATGTCCTTGGGTTTCATTAGTTATACCGGGATGATGCCTGCACCTACAGGCATCAACCCAGTATCATTCTTTTCAGCTGGCTATTGTCTTTCGGGCAGAAGTGATCTGAGTTGCTAATTAGCCACTCAATCACTTCTGCAGGTGGCGGAAGGGGGTCCCAACCCACTCCCACCGCCACCTCTCCCACGCTCTCCTGTCCCATTGCGGAGCGATGCAGCCGGCGGTGATCGCTGCCCTGTACAGAGTTCCTCTCTCTCTGTAACCCTGGAAACCGGGAACGGCGTGTAGTTTGTCATTTCCAGTTCCACCCCTTTGTTTATCTGGCCACCAGTGGCCAGAGAAGCAGCTGATCGGACCAATTTCTGTCGGATCGACTGCGTGGCGGGCCAGAGGAGAGATTTGGGGTCTATTGGACCCCAAATCTCTCCATAAAGAGGACCTGTCACGGCTTATGCTGTCACAAGGGATATTGTCCATCCCTTGTGACAGCAATAAAGTTAGTACAAAAAAAAAGTGTAAAAAAAAATGTGTATAAAATAAATAAATAATAAAAGAAAAATTAAAGCGCCCCTGTCCCACCGTGCTTACATGCAAATGTGATGGCATACGTTACTGCTGCACCCATATGTAAACGGTGATGGCACCACACATGTGAGGTATTGTCACAAACGTCAGTGCAATAATTTTAGCACCAGAACTCCTGTGCAAATCTAAACTGGTAACCTGTTAAGGCATTTAAAGCGCCGCCTATGGAGAATTTTAAGCACCGTAGTTTGCCACCATTCAACGGGCAGACACAATTTTAAAGCATGTTAGGTATCTATTTACTC
Source organism: Glandirana rugosa (assembly GCA_018402905.1). NCBI lineage: Eukaryota > Metazoa > Chordata > Amphibia > Anura > Ranidae > Glandirana > Glandirana rugosa. The sequence continues at coordinate 550,792 of BLSH010158602.1, read as the reverse complement.
TACATAACATCATCTTTCACATTATACAAAAAAATTGGTCTAACTTTAATGTTCTGTTTTTTTTCCAAAAAAATTGTTTTTGAAAAACCGCTGCACAAGTACTGTGTGACATAAAAGATTGCAACACCCACCATTATATTCTATGTGGTCTCTGCTAAAAATACATATAATGTTTGGGGTTCTTAGTAATTTTCTATAAAAAAAGTAGATTTTTACATGTAGGAGTGAAGTGTCAGAAATGGCCTGGGTACGAAGTGGTTAATATATTTCTTACCTGCCATCACAATTTTTTCATATATTTTCATAATGTTGTTACTAAAAAAAAGAAAGCAATACTTATCTCATCCCCAGCTTCTGATGCTTTGGCACAAGTGCCTTGTTGGATAGCTGGGCACTTGCAGAGGGATATTCTTGAGGAATTTTAGCTAAGATTGGCTAGAAAGCTATTAGCATTGGAAGCTTTAACTTATATCAGCTTCTCGTGTGTGAATTTTCATTTACCACATGGCTATGGTGTTTATACGTGAAACATAATAATCATACTGAAATACTAAACCTCAGCATTCAACCTAAGCACTAATGACAAACCTTAACCTGCTCCTTTTCTCACCTTCATACTAATCCCTTATCCGTAGCCCATAATCCTAAACCCTTAATTTACATGATGTAATCTCGCCTAGAACCTAAAAAAAATGTATATCCTGGTAACAGTAGCTATTGTAAGAGCAACTGCACTGCAGCCTGTATTCAGACAAAATTTCCAGTGGAGTTCTTCTTTAATATAAGGTTGCTTCTAGAACAACTTTTTCCCAAGATTTTGCAAAAATATTTAAGTATCAAATTAACTACCCAGGCAAAGAAAAACAGATCTATAATCATTTATGTGAAGTACCCATATAAATTGACTGTAAACACATTTTTCCACATAATTTAAAACACATCATATTTCTCAGCACACTTAACTTAAATATGTGGATAGGCTATTTCTTAAAATCCTTCCTGAGCCAAATATTCATTTGATTGTTCCATAAGATAGATTATGTTCCAGTGGTGGGAGGGTGTCCAAATGAGGTTCTGACAGTTTCTCCTTCTACACTTCCATTAAATAAATCTTCTCTGTCCTTATGAGGGCAGTCTAGAAACTATATGATTTGGGAAAAATGTGCACCCAAAGGCAAAAGGACATTTAATAGAAACTTGTCTTACACATTTTTTTCCCAATGTATTTGTCTGGGTTATTATTACCTTTGGGATTTACTGCTATGGTAAAATGTCTATTGGTCTCACAGACAATAAAACAATCCTTTGCCACCAACCCTGTTTATGAAATGTTGTGGAAAGAACTATTACACTAAACATCACAACCAATTACTGCCCATTTATGATTTTTGTAACATCAATCCCTACAACAGGGGTCAGCAACCTTTTCCCACTTAAGGGCCAGATTCAATGTATGTACATGCATGGAGGGCCGCATTGCTGTGCCTGCTAATAAATGAAGATAACATTATACAGCCTCTGCACCTCTGGCCCCCTTTACATTACACAGCCCCCGCACCTCTGGCTCCCCTTTACATTACACAGTCCCCGCACCTCTGGCCCCCTTTACATTATACAGCCTCCGCACCTCTGGCCCCCTTTACATTACACAGCCCCCGCACCTCTGGCTCCCCTTTACATTACACAGCCCCCGCACCTCTGGCCCCCTTTACATTACACAACCCCCTGGACCTCTGGCTCTCCTTTACATTACACAGCCTCCGCACCTCTGGCTCCCCTTTACATTACACAGCCCCCTGCATCTCTGGACCTCTTTACAGTACACAGCCTCACACCTCTGGACCCCTTTACATTACACAGCCCCCCCCATACCTCTGGACCACTTTACACCCCTTTACACAGCCCCCTCTCCGCATTACACAGCCCCCCTGCACATCACTCGCTGTAACGATCGCAGTGATACCTGTGTGGTTTGTGTGGATTGAACACTGTTTACATTTGCGGTTGCGACTTACATATGCGTTCGCGTCTGCGTGCGAGCACGGAGGAATGGGGCGCTTTAATTTTTTTTTTTCTTATTTATTTTTTTATTTTTTTACACTGTCCCTTTGAAAAAAAGTTTTCTGATCACTTTTATTGTTGTATTAATGTAAACATCCCTTGTGACAGTATTAGGCAGTGATAGGTACTCTTTATGGAGGGATCTGGGATCTATAAGACCCCAAATCCCTTCTTTGCACTTAAAAGCATTCAAAACATCAAGTTTGGCTGTTTTGAATACTGTAATTTTTTTTTTAATTTGCCACCTTTAAGTCTTCTGTAAACCGGAAGAGATGTCATGACATCGCTTCCGGGCTACTAGATCCGAGACCCGATCAAAGACGATTCTGGCTTCGTTCGGCTCTCTGGCCAGCCAGTGGATGTGTCAGCTGGTCGCTCAGGCCTCCTGGTGGAACGGGAGGGGGGGATGTCCCCTTCCGCTGCTTGGGATAACAGCTGAGCATCTTCTTAGATGCATCAGTTGTTATCCCAAGAAAGCCAACCGCCGGCTCTAAAAAACGGTACCGGGATGATGCCTGCAACTGCAGGCATCACCCCGGTACAACTACTTCAAGCCGAGGCCGCATATTTGCGTATGGTCGGCATGAAGGGGTTAAAATGTCCACGGGCCTGGTGCACGTGAATTTATTATGTGCACTGATGGGACAGTTAGCGGCAGCAATTAGGTTGCCGACCCCTGCCCCACAATCTAGTATGAGCTTTTTTCCCCAAGTCATTTTAAATCTGTAGTTTTTATTAACCACTTGCCGACCACCTCGCATACAATTACTGCGCCAAATTGGCTCCGCTGCCAAGATCGCCATCTATAAATGGCAATCCGCGAAGCCGCAGTTGCGGGCGGGCACACTCTGCGTGAGTGTGGCCGCAGGTCGGGCGGACTCGATGTGCACCGACAACCCGCGATCACCTTCTACAGAGGAAGAACGGGGAACTGCTGATGTAAACACGGCGGTTCCCCGCTCTGTCAGTGGGCAATGAGAGTGATCTACTGATCTCTGTCATCGGGATCAGTTTGATCTGTCATGCCCCTGCCAGTCCAGCTCCCACACAGTTAGAACACGCCTAGGAAACACAGTTAACCCCTTGCTTGCCCCCTGCAGGCTAGCCCCTTCCCTGCCAGTGACATTCATACAATAATCAGTGGCTATTTTTAGATGTGATCGTTGTATAAATGTCAATGGTCCCAAAAAAGTGTTAAAAAATGTCCGATCTGTCCGTCGCAATATCGCAGTCCCAGTAAAAATCACAGATTGCCACCATTACCAGTAGAAAAAAAATAGTAAAAACGCCATAAATGATTTCTCATGGTTTGAAACGCGGCAACTTTTGCGCAAACCAATCAATAAACACTTTTTGCGATTTTATTTATCATAAATATGTAGAAGAATATACATCAGCCAAAACTGATGAGTACATTTGTTTTTTTATATTTTTTTTGGATAGGTATTATAGCAAAAAGTAAAAAAATATTGTCTTTTTTTCAAAATTGTCGCTCTTTTTTTGTTTATAGCACAAAATAAAAACTGCAGAGGTGTTCAAATAGGCCAAAAGAAAGTTCTATTGTGGGAAAAAAAGGACGTCAATTTAGTTTGGGTACAACATTGCATGACCATGCAATTGTCAGTTAAAGCGACGCAGTGCCAAATCGCAAAAAGTGCTCTGGTCAGGAAGGGGGTAAACTAATTCCTGGTGACCATGCTATAACTGTCCTTGTTTATGCAGTTCCCGTTAAAGGGCATACAAACAAACTGGAATTCACATCTGATTAAAGTGGTTGTCAACCTGTGACAACCACTTTAACTTACAGGTAAGCATATAATAAATCTGCACGGTTCAGGAAATACGCAGTGTACTAGATGTGCCGATGTCATTTCGGCACGTGCTCAGTGAAGAAACAGCCTCCATGCCGTTTCTTCACCGAGATCGTGCCGTGACTGGTGACTCCCACACGCATGCGTGCTAGTGACGTCACGCGACTCCGGCTAGTCACAGAGCCGGAGATTGCGGCCCTGGAAGGAAGATGGGCAGAAGATGGACACTGTCAGCACAGAGGACAGCGCTGGACGTCACAGGCTTCGTTTGCAGGTAAGTGGCACATAATGGGCTACTACTGCCTGTGTAGACAGTGCACAGGCAGAACAGCAATCTGCCTATGTAAGCAAGGCCAATTTCCATTCTGTCAGAAGGGAAGGTATTGATCCAGTGTTCCTGCAAAGCAGGAACATGGGTCAGTGCCTTCCCCTAGTCAAATCACCTCCCATACCATGAGAAAGCACAGGCAAGGCACCCAGTTAACCCTTTGATGGACTGATGTTATCCCCTTCCCGGCCAGTGTAATCATTATTACACTGACAATGTATATTTTTAGCACTGATCACTGGTTTCACTGGTCCCCAAAAAGTGTTAGGTGTCCAATTTGTCCTCTGCAATATCGAAGTCCCGCTATAAGTCGCTGATCGCCGCCATTACTAGTAAAAATAAATAAATAAAAATATCCCATAGTAGAAGCTATAACTTTTGCGCAAACCATTCAACATACGTTTATTGGGATTTTTTTTTACCAAAAATATGTAGCAGAATACATATTGGCAAAATTGATGAAGAAATTAGATTTTTTACATTTTGTATTGGATGTGTTTTATAGCAGAAAGTAAAAAAATTTAAAATTGTATCAAATATATACCGTAATTTTTCTTTCCTGATGCCAATACATGGCAATACATGGCAGCATACATATGATATAGCCCCGCCCCTGTATCCACCCACAGGACCTGTTTAGCTCTATAAAAGTCTGACTGACTACCTCCCCCATTCTCCGTATAAAGCACAAAGATCAGAGGGAGGGTGCATATGCTGCCATGTATTGGCATAAGGAAAGGAAAATTACAGTAAGTATTTGATACAATTTTCCATTTTCCTGACGCCAACATGGCAGCATACATATGATGAATAAGGAGCTTTTGAGAGGGAGGGTTTAATCTTGCAAACTTAGTCTTTATTTGACAATAGACATAGAAGCTTGGATAGTCTTCCTCCCAAACTCTACTGCAGTAAGAGCTGCTGTATCTACCCTGTAGTGTTTTAAGAACGTATGATGTTCTATAAAGTTATAATAACCTCTGGAGAGCATCCTAACCCTTGTAACCCCTGCCTTTCAATCTCCAGGCTGCTAAGGCCAGTCGTGATGGTTGCAGATGTAGGATTTCTGCCTGCGACAGAAAATGAATAGTCACCAGCAGAGTGATCAGTGGGCACGCGCTGAGATCCATGGTCTGCAAGGCCAGTAGGGCAGTACTGTAATGACAGTCAGATTCTCTGCCAACAATCTCTACAGGAATTTCAAGATTAAAGAAATTGGTGGGAAGGCATAGACCATTTGCTCAACCCAAGGATGGTACAGTGCCTCCGTCCCCTCTGCTAATGGATGAGGGTAGCATGAGAGGAACCGGCGCAGTTGGTTGATGAGGCAAAGAAATCCAGTTGCGGACACCCCTACTCGCAGACGATCTGCTTGAACACTTTGGGTGCAGGGACCATTAGTTGGGATCCTTGAATTGTCTGGATAGGCTATCCGCTTCCAAATTCTGATGGCCTGGAAGATATATGACCCTCAAATCTGGGAGATATCGCTGTTCCAATGTCATGATCGGTTCTACCTCCCTCAAAAGGGATTGGCTGTGCGTCCTGCCTTGTCGCTGTATGTAGGACACTGCTGCCATGTTGTTCAGACAGAGCAGGATTGGGTGACCCTGTATGTGAGGCAACAAGGTGGCTAACGCCATTAATGCTGCTCGAAGTTCCAGAATAGTGGAAACTAGGCCCTATGTGGGGAATTCCCATGTGCCCTGGATCTTGAGTTGTTTACAGGTGGCGCCCCATCCTGCTGCACTGGTTTATGTGGTAACAATGATCTATGGCAAAAAAATGGAAGATGATGTACTAGCATTTCCTGTCGTGTCCATCACCAGAGACTCCGGTGCATCCAGCTAGTGATCCTGATTGTCTGAGCTAGACAAACCCTCCTCCACTGCATTAGGAAGCTTTGTTTGAAAATTCTGAGTTTCCAGTGAGTCCAGGGGATCATCGGGGTACATGAAGCCATCGTCCCGAGAAGACTCATGCACTGGGATGCTGACATCACTGACGCAGCCAATGCCTGTTGGAACTTTTCCCTGATTTTGGGGAGCTTCTGAAGAGGCAAAGAAACTGTGGCCGCCTGAGTATTGAACGGGGCCCCTAGTTAGACCATATTCTGTGTAGGCTCCAGCTGGCTCTGGTAATGCCTGTCCCCAACACAAATCTGAGGAACTGTTGCTATGACTGAATTATTGGGATATGTCAGTAGGCATCCTGCCAGTCCATTGAAATCCTCCAGTCTCCTGGTTGAATAACCTGGATTATGGTATATCCGAATAAATTGATTAAGCCTCTTAAGGTCATTCTGGAGGCTTCCGTTTGAACAGCCAAAAATGGCCTTGCACCACTGTGGACTGAACCCACTAATCTTGGCAGTGGTCTTGCCAGAATTGGGCAAATTTGGGCAGCCTGGCTTCAACCGCCTCCCCTTGGGTGGGCCTGGCATCGAAAGGGCTTCTGGGTACCTGAGGGAGCAGCAGGGACCTTAGATCTCTTCGATCTTATGAAGGTTAAGTGTGTACCCCTCCAACCCCTTCTGGAGTCCTTGGATAGGTGAAAACCTCCGAAATCCCGGTACGTGTTTGGTGTCCCTTGGATTGGTTGCCCTCTCTGGCATCTGGACCTTTGACCTTGGGGCAGAACACCTGATTTTCCTCCTGTAACCCTGGAGATGGCAGTCTCCAGTTTTTGGCCAAACAGCACCTTCCCATCAAAAGGCAGTTTACAGCAATTCTGCTTTGAGGATGGGTCGGCCACCCAGGGTTTTAACCACAATGCTCTTTTGACTGTGACTGAGCATGGCTCTGGAGGACCATTGAATGATGTCTATAGACACATCGCCAACAAAGTCCACCGAGATTCTTATCTCATCAAGGGCCTTGATGATTTTTTCTTTTGCCAGCTGGTTTTTGATCGCATACTCATCTGCGCCCACACTCGCACAGCCCTTGCTATTGATGTTAAAGCCATGGCGGGCTTACAGGCACCACCTGCCGCGTGGTAGGACTTTCTTAAGTCCGAATCGATGCGCCTATCTAAGATATCACAAAAGGTAGAAGAATCTTCCATCGGAAGTGTCACATTCTTGGTAAGTCTAGTAACTGCCGCATCCACCGTTTGTGGGTTAGATAAAGGCGCTGCATCCTCCTCCATGAGTAGATACAATTTCTGCAACCTACTGGTTGAAAACGATTTTCTCTCTCTTTTCTCCCATTCCTCCTGAAACAGGCCTCTTATTTCTGTCATGTTTCTTTAGGTGGGGATAAAAAGTTTTCTCCTTCTTTGGAGGAGGTTCCGGATCCTCCCATTCCAGTGCACCTTTAACTGCCTTAATGAATGGTGGCACCATTGCAAACTCAAGGCCTGAACTTTCAGGATCCTCTGCCAAGGAGGAGGCGGTATCTTCTCCCTCTGCCTGGAAGGTTGGCTACTGGGTCTGGGGAATCAGCCCACCTAATCCACTGGGCTGAAGTCACCATTGAAGTGCTTGGTACCTCTCTAACTAGAGAGGGTTGAATGGCTTGGCTTAGACCTGGTGCAGGGTCCATGCTCTGTTCGTCCACCTCTGTCCTGTACCTGGTTGTCTGAGCAGGGTTGACACCTGCTGTCTCTCATACTCCTGGTCTCTGGCAAGCTCCCTGAAGCAGTTGCTGCAAAGTAGCTTTCCCGGCATAGGGTTATCTCCACATGACCAACATTTGCCTTTCGGGTGCTGAGCCCTCGGAGGAGAAGTTGTGCACTTTCTCTTAAGCGTGCATTTGCGCCCTTTGTACTGGGGTCTGCCAAGACTGAGGAAGTCACTCTCTGCCTTGGAAAAATCCAGAGGGCCTCTGAACCTCCTAGAGTGGGAGTGTGAGCGGCCGGGGCTGAAATAGGCAAGAAGGCACGCTCATCAGGGCATAATGCACTCTTTTCTCCTTATGTACCCAAAGGTGGCCCTTACCTGATATTGCGGTGGTCTTGGTTATGTGGTGTTAGGCTCATGCTGGCGGAAGAACCAAAAGGTGCAAAGGGGACTGCATAGCAACAAAAAGGAAAATAAGAAAAGAAAGAGAACGGAAAGAGTGAGAGAAAATAAAAAGCATGCCCTACGAATGCACATATCTATATGCATATCCATATCCTCCCGTTTATATATAAAGTACATACCCAAACATTTAACAACAATTTTTTTTTTCGCCATATAAAATACCTAATATAATAAAAGAAAAAGAGGCTGGAAAAAAAATCCCCCCCATCCCCACCATAGCCTGACTTACCTGAAGTCTGCCTGCTCCTTTAAGCTGCTGCTGGTCCAGATGCCTGAATCAAGTGGCATCCATTATAGACTCTTCCTGTCCTTTAAATAGGGCACCTTATGAGCGACTCACCCCCCCCCCCCATCCACCCATCCTACTATCCAGGAGGCCTGTGTCGTCTGAGGAAAGGCTTTTCCCTCATCCAAGATGGGCGCTGCATCTTTGTGGTGCATCACGCATACACCAGCGTCTCTAGACCCCAAATACATGGCCACCAGAGACCACAGCGCATGCATGGAAGAGCAGGACCACTCAAGGCTGACGCGGCCAATCCAAGAGGAGAGGAGAGCTGCGCACACGCTAAGGAGAGCTGTCGGGAGGGAGAGGGGAGCAGGGGAGCCCACTACTGGCCCTGGACATCAAAAAACAAACTGGAGCAAAGGAGAGAAAGAGAGAGAGAGAGACAAAGGACATTTGAAAAGACAAGAGAATCCTTAACAAAGAAAGCCAAACCTGTGACAAAACTCCATAGACAGAAAGGGGGCCATGCTGTCCCAGCTGCTTGATCCAGACTCCACGGCAGGCATGCCACAAGAGCGATATTGTCTCTGATTAGAGAACACCTTGGCCCCAAAAGACCGCCAGAAGGGGCTCCTCACCTTGTTGGTGTGTTTAGCAGCCTAAGATGTGGGACTGCATTCTGGGAGAGGATGAACCTAGATGGATTCCAACGTAGTCAGCAGGTAAGAGCTCATCCTGAGTATAAGGGTCTATAGGTGTTGATCTTTGAGGACAAAAAAGAGATTGGGGGAGGTAGCTCTCAGTGAGACTTTTATAGAGCTAAACAGGTCCTGTGGGTGGATATAGGGACGGAGCTATGTATGCTGCCATGTTGGCGTCAGGAAATATTGTTTTTTTTTTTTTTTAAATTGTCAGCCTTTTTTTGTTTATAGCACAAAAAATAAAAACTGCAGAGGTGATCAAATACCACCAAAAGAAAGCTCTATTTGTGGGGAAAAAAAAGAACAAAAATTTTATTTGGGTATAGCGCTGCACGTCCACGCAATTGTCAGTTAAAGTAACACAGTGCCGTATCACAAAAAATTGCCTGGTCATGAAGGAGGGGAAAATCTTCTGGAGGTCAAGTGGTTAAAAAATGTTTTTGATACCAACCATGGATGAATACAAACGCTTATATACCAAGAACCTAATAAATTTGGAGTGAGAATGGTGTGATGGAAAATAATATTTTCAGCACGTTAGGGTCTAGTTCTCCCATTCGAAATAGTTGGCGATGAATTGTAAGATTTCAGTTAAAAATTTCAGCTAAATAGGCAGATTTTTATATAACCTCAAAGGCTTTCTTGTCCTTCAAGTTTCTCTTGATTACTCTTTTAGTCAACAAGATGGCTGCATGGACTGTGAGGTTTTGTTTAATGTTCCCCAGAATATTGTAATTATGATATATAAACAGGCATATTAAAATTGTGTTCAAACAGGTTCTGAATAAAAACAAGTGCTAATTTACTTCATGTTTGGCTACACTGTATGGTTCTTTGTATCACTCTGCCAGATATGTTTATGATGGCTCCAATACAACCTTAATAAACTGCAATAGAGCAAGTTGCAGCTATGGAAACTTCAAAATTAAAAACATTTCAAGCAACTCTATCAAGAAAAACAATCAGGATTGAGTTTGTAGAATTAAGCATTTGCTTTATCCTTCAATGAGAAGTTAATTATAACTTAAAAATGAAAACCATGTAAAGCAACTCTATGAAGGAAAATAAAGATGTCTGTCACTATGACGGGCTACCTTAAAGGCAAATAGAAAAGGGCATTATACAGTATGGAAGAGACCAAGCTTTGGCCTTCAGAATAGCCTGGCAATTGAAAACAACAGACTAGACTTGGTCCTCTAGTGTAGAGGACTTCACTTTGTACCTGACAGAATTTTTTTCTTTTTTTTTGTCTTGCTTTAAAGTGCACCTGTGCTTAGATGATGGAGAAAAAAGGTATTGATTGCATATTCTAATCGATCAGTAAAAGGGCTTTAAATATGCTACCTCTTTAAATGTGACCTCTGTGGCTGCTTGTACTGTGAAGTAATTAGAGATCACAACAAAGACTTTAAAGTCAGAATTCAATTGGTTTCTACCAACTCAGAATAGGGCAAGAGCTGAGATTTCAGTGTCTCTGTTGTAAACTGCAATGGTTTTTCTTTTCTTTTTGGAACCCCTGCCAGTGGTTCTGCACCCCCCCCCCCCGCCTCTTGCTATGGGGGCACTTGAGCAGGCTTCTGTGAATGGACATTGTCATGCACATGCTTGTCCACTGCATGCAAAATGATCCAATGTGCACCCTTTCACCAATAAACAAGATTGCACTTAACAGATCTGTATGCCTATCTTTATTAAGGCTGGGTTCACACTATTTGCTGAGCGGCTCACAGCAGGAGGTCCGGTGCCTCCCTGTTCACCGTTCCAGGGGCAAATCAGGTCCAAATTTTCCCTGAATTCGGACCTGAAACGGAGCCAAAGATTCAGGGCCTCCCCGGAGATGTGTGAACCGAATCCATTGAGAGTCGGTCACACTCTCCTGCCATGCAAATTAGATGCGGGGAAACCCACATTCAATTCTCACTAGTGTGAACCCAACCATTCAGGCTTTTTCCTACTCCCTGGGGCACAGTCTTGGTCAATATGTAATCTCCTTTCAGGATGTCAAATTGGTGAAGTGTACCACAAGGAAAGAGGAATCTCACATAGTGAAGTATGTATATAACTATTTTATTAAAAAGCAAGTAAACATGCTCACATACGCCAAACAGATGACTGCAATATAACACTTAGGTTGTTTCCACCATGAGCCAGGGGTTCACACTGATGCGGTGACGGATACCACATGTAATTCGCACAGGAATCGCAGCGCATTCCTGTGTGAATTACATGCGGTGTCTCTGTGGTGTGATTTTAACCATGGATTTGTATGGCTCAAATTGCACCGCATTTACACCAAACTCGTGCAGGACCCTTTTTTTGTCTGCACCAGAATCGGATTGCATGGGTGTAAACACCCATGCAATCAGATTCTGCAAATCACACTACGTTTTGCAAACCAATTGCGGGGTGTCGTTAACATTTGCTGTGAATTCGCACCTCATGTAGTGTGCACTGAGGCTTAAGCCTGAAGTTTGTGCTGCCACACATGCACCAGTTCAAGCTCCGGCCACCCTGTCTGTATCTCGGCAAATGCCTATTCTCCTGCGCTTCCGCTCTGCAATTCCACTCTGCCCCCATGCATTTTGTTTTGCTAATTTTTCAAGAGGAATGAAATGCATTGAGGTGTAGTGACAGTCCAGAAAGAAAGCAGCAGGGGAGTGTGTACTGTAGGGCAGAGTGGGTGAAAATAATAACCACTTTAAGGTTCACTGAGCTTACCCAAGCTGTGGGCCCTGTTGGGGATATCTCACTTAACTTCCTGTCAGAGGCGGCCCGTAATGCAGGGAGCAGGCGCGCCACCCCCTAATCCAAGCGTCCGGCCCCCTAATCTACATGTGGGGCTCTGGAAGCATGGTATCCAATGGGGTTTTTTTTTTAGAAGCACGTGATTAGAGCCAGAGGCTCCAATAGGCTTTAGAAAAGGATGGGCTCGGGGCACAGAACACTGCGCCCTGAGCACACCCAGTGGTGTGACAATAGCAAATAAATATTCTTCCTGATTCTTCCTGCCCCATCACCCAACTGGCTGAGAGGAGAAGCAATCCTATTGGCCGCTGAGGAGGAGGAGGGAGGAGACGCAGGGGAAGCCGACGTGAAGCACAAGAAGGAGGAGACGCTGCCCACCACCTGGAGGAAGTGCTGCCATGGGTATATTGTTTGCCGCCCCCCAAAAAAAAATATACCACCAGCCACCACTGCTTGCTGTCCTTGAGCAACAGAAAGATAGTATGATGATAAATACTGCACCTTACATTTTTGGAAAAAAATATTATTTAGGGACATTTTTCCCAAACTTTCCAGTCAGTAACTTGAATAATTTCAAAATTGGTTGGGCTATTTGAGTTTCAATTTTGGAGGCAGTGCCCAGAGTTGAAACACATAGAGAGATGAAAGTGTAAGCATTTGCAGGAAAATTAAAAAGGCTTTCTTTAGGGAGTTGAAGAAAAGAAGTTAGTATGGTTACTTAGAGCAACTGCTGAATTTCATCTTTTCTCCAGGATAATCTCAGCAGGAAAGAATGTTTTCTCTTTGGTGTCTACAGATCATGTTCTCTGGTGTCTCCTTATATAAAGACCATACAATGCAAGGACACTAAACAGAGCATAGAGAAAACAACACAGGCCAGGATAAGGACAAACACTGTACATTTAAAAAAAAAAGCTCCTGAACCAAATCACAATATAAATTAGGATGACCTAAAATAAAGTAATTATTTTTCATTTATGTAATCTCATTGGAGCAATAACTTTATAGCAATCTGATTACAGAGGGGAAATAAAGCATACTGCGTATGTGCATGCAAATCATAATGTAATTTAGAACAAGGCTCACTAAAAGATATTGTCAGTACATATGGTATGAATGCAGACCTGGTTTTCATCAGTAGTAACATCAGCTATTTACAAAAGACATGTTATTGAATTTAAATTCACAATTTAGTGTTATTTTTAGTGTACAGTCAATTTTTTTCTGTTGATTGATTTATAAGAAATATTTCCTGTAGGCAACCAGGATTGAGTGTGTAGAATGAAGTATTTGCTTTAACCTACATTGAGAAGTTAATTAGAATGCATTCTGTTATATTGACTGTGTACATCTGTTGTATTCCTTATACAAATTCTCAGTATTCATGATATATACTGTGTTTATTTTATGACATATATTGTGTTTATTTTGCCAGCTTCTGTCAAAGGGTCATGAACGAAAAATGTCTGCCAACCTTCCTCCCGGTCAGTGCTCTGGTGGGGGCCGTCCCCCCTGTCAGAGCACAATAGCACAGCAGGGGAGATCACTGTACTAAAATCAGATTGTTAGTACAGCAGCTCTAACCTGAGCTGTCAGGTTTTTTTTGTTCAACCCGCTGGGTTGAACAAAAAACACTAGTAGAGTTTACAAGGCTTTAACTTTCATTATTGGTAGGCTGCAGAAATCCTCCTCTGGCCTACAGTAGTAGAAGTCAATTTAAAGGACACTATTAGAAAATGTTAAAAAACGTATTTAGGTCTTGAGCAGACTCAGTTTGCTCTTTCTGAACATGCTAGTTTCCTGGCTGCCCTGTTGATATAATGGCTTTAATACCTGGAACGTTCACAAATCCTGAGTTCACTGTAACTATGGGGTTGATTTACTAAAACTGGAGAGTGCAAAATCTGGTGCATAGATTATTTCAATATAGGTCAAGTTTCAGTGCTCACCAAGACAGATGGTTATTGCTAATTCCCTATCTATTTTTCTTACAGAGCAAACAAATGTCAGGGCCCTCAGCGAAAAGGGCTATGTCAGAATTGTTCTGTGCATAATTTGATTCTGGAACATAGAAGACGAGGGATTAACTTACAACTTTCTAAATTCATTAGAAAAAATGGTGGCCCTGTTGGAGAACTCAAAGGTGACAACTCTGATTAATTTATAGGTGATGATGTTCATTTGAACAATGTTCGTTTCAATATATATATTTATGGACTACGGTCTTGCATAGAGATAAAGTAGACACTAACTTTGGTTGGGTGCTGTGTCAGGTAATGCTGTCGCGTGTTGCCAAATTTAATTGGTTTCTGACTCTAAGCCCTCTGAAAGCTCTAATTTGTTCTACACCTGTCTTAGAACTTAAGGCGAAGACACGTTTAGACACCATTATAATATTGTAAAGGTATTGGGTGCTCACAAAATGACAAGTATGGATTTAGGATGATTTGATAAAGAATTGCTTATTAAATATGCAGTTTGAATCCAATAAAGCTGCGTCCTTGACCTTCCAAAGAATGTTTTATTTGGAGAGCAGGACTGTGGTTTGAACATTGATTCTCAGGAGCCATGAAGGTCTCTTCACCTTTAAAGTATAGGGACCCTGGCAGCTGGAAGCATGGCCATGGGTTTAGATTAATTGTGCAACTCGCCCCTTTTCTGGGCATTTGAATGCCCCTAATGATTGGATAGCTACAGTTACATAGAGAAGAGGAAGCAGCAAAAAGTTATGAGGGGCAGGAATACTGTCTTCTTGGATTCTGACAAGCCATCTAGAACATGACCACCTTTAACCACTTCAGCCCCGGAAGGATTTCCAGCTTTAGGACCGGAGCCCTTTTTGCGATTCGGCGCTGCGTCGCTTTAACTAACAATTGCGCGGTCGTGCGACGTTGTACCCAAACGAAATTTGCGTCCTTTTTTTCCCACAAATAGAGCTTTCTTTTGGTGGTATTTGATCACCGCTGCGTCATTTCTGATCGCCGCTATAAACAAAAGAAGAGCGACAATTTTGCAAAAAAACCCAAATTTCTTACTTTTTCCTAAAATACAAATCCAAAAAAAAAAATATAACAAAAAAATTTTTTTTCACCGTTTTTGGCCGATTTATATTCTTCCTTATATTTGCGATAAAAAAAATCGCAATCGGCGTTTATTGATTGGTTTGCGCAAAAGTGGTCGCGTTTACGGATGATGAGAATTCATTTTTGGGGTTTTTATTTTTTTTTTATTTTTTACTAATAATGGCGGCAATCTGCGATTTTTGCGGTACTGCGATATTTCAGCGGACATGTCGGACCATTTTGACACTTTTTTGGGACCATTGGCATTTATACAGCGATCAGTGCTATAAAAATGCACTGATTACTGTGTAAATGTCATTGGCAGTGAAGGGGTTAACCTGCAGGGGGCGCTCTAAGGGTTAACTATGTTCCCTGGGCGTGTTCTAACTGTATGTGGCTTGCCTATCTGGGGAAGGGAAGTGGTCACAGCCTTCACGTACAGGAAGGCTGTGATCACAGCCCTTCCCCCTCACACAGAGCGGAGGTCCGTGTTTACATACACGGACCTCCGCTCATTCGCTCCGGGGGGGCCATCGCGGGTAGCCGGCGGCAATCGAAGCCGCCGCACCCGCTCCCTGGCCCCCCCTGGACACAGTGAGCGCGCGCTCACTAAACTCGTTCCCGCAGCCGCCGTCGTAAGACAGCGTTTTGCGGGAACGAGCCACTTTGCCGCCGTCAGATGCCGATCGGCGGTCGGCAAGTGGTTAAAGAGTTCTTAACAATTTTATTGGTGGTTTTTCCTTGCCAGCTTTGCATGGTTGTGCATTGTTACTGCTCCTGGAACTGTCATATTAAATATGTCTGTATGTTTTACCATCTTAACAACTGTCGTTACTTATTATTCTTGTGCTTACTTGTATAAAACATACATTATGCATTTCTGCCAAACCAATAGCTTTCAAGGTATAAAAATACCCCTTGTCCAGTGAAAGGAGAAGTGTATATTCTTGTACACAATTATGCTATTTTGATTAGAAATTGTGCTTTTTCAATTGCACAATAGGCTTCTTAATGCTTTCTCCTCTTGTATGTTGTATGTGATAGCTGCCTGTCATAACATGATTTTGGTTTGAATGATAAGTTCGTTTGTAGGGAAAATAATAAAAGAACTTTGTGTGAAGAGTATGTTAGTGACGTACATATGTCTTTGTCCTTGTTTGCTCTGTGCTGACATGCTCCATCACTTCCTGTGTGTTTGCATTATATTTGTGGGCCTACAAAGGCAAATTCATGCCATGTTACATGAGAGAGGTTTATTCTGTATTGAATGTGTCAACAATGAAATTATTTTAGTATTTTGAGCACAAAGATGAACAGAACAGAGGACAAGTAATATACAGTATCTCAGGAAAGTGAGTACATCCCTCACATTTTTGTAAATATTTTATTCTATCTTTTCATGTGACAACACTGAAGAAATTACACTTTGCTACAATGTAAAGTAGTGAGTGTACAGCTTGAATAACAGTATAAATTTGCTGTCCCCTCAAAATAACTCAACACACAGCCATTAATGTCTAAACTGCTGGCAACAAACGTGAGTACACCCCTAAGTGAAAATGTCCAAATTGGGCCCACTTAGCCATTTTCCCTCCCCGGTGTCATGTGACTCATTAGTATTACAAGCTCTCAGGTGTGAATGGGGAGCAGGTGTGTTAAAGCGGAGTTCCACCCTAAAGTGGAACTCCCGCTGGTTGGATTCCTCCCCCCCTCAGGTGTCACATTTGGCACCTTTCGGGGGGGAGGGGGAAGAGGACACCTGTCTTTAGACAGGTGTCCTTTTCCACACTTCCGGGAGTTCTGGCCGGCGGACGCGGCAGATGACGTCAGAAGCCGGCTCCCTCCTCCCTGCTCGCTCTGCTACTGGCCGCCTGGCCAGTAGCAGAGCGTGGCAGAGCTCGCGCATGCGCGGTAAGGTGCCCGGCGTGAAGCTGTACTGCTTACACGTCCGGGTTCCCTTACCCGCGATGGAAGCGGCTGCACCCGTCCCCCGATCCGAAGATCGGCGGCGGGTGCCGACATCGCTGGAGTCCAGGACAGGTAAGTGTCCTAATATTAAAAGTCAGCAGCTACTGTATGTGTAGCTGCTGACTTTTAATTTTTTTTTTTAGCCCGGACCTCCGCTTTAAATATGGTGTTATTGCTCTCACTCTCTCATACTGGTCACTGGAAGTTCAACATGGCACCTCATGGCACAGAACTCTCTGAGGATCTAAAAAAAAGAATTGCTGCTCTACATAAAGATGGCCTAGGGTATAAGAAGATTGCCAAGATTCTGAAACTGAGCTGCAGCACGGTGACCAAGACCATACAACGGCTTAACAGGACAGCTTCCACTCAGAGCAGGTCTCAACATGGTCGATCAAAGAAGTTGAGTGCACGTGTTCAGCCTCGTATCCAGAGGTTGTTTTTGGGAAATAGATGTATGAGTGCCAGTATTGTGGCAGCGGTTGAAGGGCTCGGGGGTCAGCCTGTCAGTGCTCAGACCATACGCCGCACACTGCATCAAATTGGTCTGCATGGCTGTAGTCCCAGAAGGAAGCCTCTTCTAAAGATGATGCACAAGAAACCCCACAAACAGTTTGCTGAAGACAAGCAAACTAAGGACATGGATTACTGGAACCATGTCCTGTGGTCTGATGAGACCAAGATAAACTTATTTGGTTCAGATGGTGTAAAGCGTGTTTGGCGGCAACCAGGTGAGAAGTACAAAGACAAGTGTGTCTTGCCTACAGCCAGGCATGGTGGTGGGAGTGTCATGGTCTGTGGCTGCATGAGTGCTGCCAGCACTGGGGAGCTACAGTTCAATGAGGGAACTATGAATGGCAACATGTACTGTGACATACTGAAGCAGAGCATGATCCCCTCCATTCGTAGACTGGGCTGCAGGGCAGTATTTCAACATGATAAGGACCCCAAACACTCCTCTAAGACAACCACTGCCTTGCTAAAGAAGCTGAGGGTAAAGGTGATGGACTGGCCAAGCATGTCTCAGACCTAAACCCTATTGAGCATCTGTGGGGCATCCTCAAATGGAAGTTAATTCTGATAAAAGAGGGTTATACAAACTAAGCTATCAGTGAGCCAGATATAACCCATCCCACTCCCATTATGCTCCAATTTTGTGGAAATGAAATATCAGGAGTGGATCACAAAGACCTGTATCCCCAATGAACTGCAAGTCCAAAACTGTTTTATTTATCATTCATTAGGCGACCCACAATTCATTCTAAAACAAGAGAATTGTCCAAAAGCAGTCCTAATGAGGAGCAGGGAACTAAGTAAACAATATGTCAACAACCCCCACCCCCAACAACAGAGTGCAACTGGAGCTTGAAGCTCAAAGAGTTGCCTTAAGACCCTTAAGTCCAAAGATGGTATCATGCAAGACCTGAACATCCACCTGGTAGATATTAGCAAAAGTGTGAACAGACAAGCAAGTGGCAGGCTTGCAATTATGAGAAATAGATGTCTAATGCTGAAGGCCTAAGAGGTACTCACTGATCTAGCAGAGTGTGTCTTGAGAGGAAAAAGTGGAGCCTTGTCCTTAAGCCTATAGGTTTGACTGATATGCTGCCTAAGTCACCTAGCAATAGTGGAGCAAGAGGCAGGATGTCCATTCGAGGCACCCTTGGGAATGATGAAAACTAAGTTAGAGGAGGAAGCTGTAGTCAGGGCCGTCTTTAAGGCAGGGCAAAAGGGGCAGCTGCCCTGGGCCCTGTCATTGTTGTGGGGCCCAAAGCAGCTGCCTCATACTTGCCAACTATCCATTTTGGGTAGATTTAGACATGTGTCTGAATCTTACCTCTGAAGCCCAATCTGCATTTGGACTGCACTTCAGAGGCTACTGACAGGTGGTGAGGAAATAATGCAACACTTTTCACCGCCTGTTTTAACGTTATTTTTGCTGACTATTGTGCCACACTCGTGTGCATTGCATGCAGTTGCGGTTGTTTGCGGCACTTCCCTGTTTACTTGAATGTGTATGATTCAACGGGCTTGCTCCCTGCAGTTCTCTACATGTTGGGTAAACTTTGTCACGGGTATGAAGTGAAGCATTGTGCCTCTGGCATGTAAGCATACCAATCTGATGCCTGCAGTTTGAGGGGAGGCGGTTGGCAGGCGGCAAAAATGTGGCTTAACCACACAGTTTTGCTACCCCAAAGCCACAAATCTAAACAAAGCCTTTGGTAATACTTTGTAAAGTAGTGTGTGTTAGGAATCATTAACACTAGCGGTTGGGGGGCAGTAAAACCCCTTGGCTGAGTGGCAGTTTTACCACCTCTCAACCACTGCAGAGGCAGCGGCTGGAGGTGTACACATGCTGCAGCCACAGTGCTTTGGTATGTGGCTGCTGCAAGAATTATAGCTTATTATTTTGGTCTTTCTAGTAACTTTCTTTTTCTAAAAAAATAAAAAGGCTCACCCCGGTGATCTTTGATCTTTTCCACATTGTTCAGGTAGATCTCCATCTTTCAAAGGTTGCCTACCCCTGACCTAGACAGTCTTCGCCCCCTCTGGTTTGGCATACATAGAAACATAGAAAAGTGATGGCAGAAAAAGACTGAGTAGTCCATAGAGTCTGCCCCTTTTTATTTATTTATTTATTTTTTTTATATATTTTTTTTTACATTAACCTTGTTGTCTGACTATAGATTTATGTTTATCCCAAGCATGTTTGAAGCCATTTACTGTTGACTGTCTCACAACCTCTGTTGGTAGTTTATTCCAATCATCAACCACCCTTTCAGTAAAATAATACTTTCTAAGATTAGTTTTGAACTTCCCCCCAGTTAGTTTGAGGTCATGTCCCCGTGTTCTTGATTTTGGTTTCATATTGAAAAGACTGCCCTCCTGAACCTTATTCACCCCCTTGTTGTATTTAAAGGTTTCAATCATGTCTCCCCTCTCCCTTCTTTCCTCCAGACTGTACATATTAAGTTCCTGAAGTCGCTCTTGATATGTTTTATCCCCCAGACCTTTCACCATTTTTGTTACCCGTCTCTGAACTTGTTCTATTTTATCAATATCTTTTTGTAAGTGTGGTCTCCAGAACTGGACACAGTATTCTAAGTGAGGTCATACTCACTAGGTCTTCAGGGACAAGGTTTCCCTAGCAATTAAAATTGCGTCCCAAGGCTTGTAAAGCGCCTCTACGTCTGACTCACACAGTACACAAGGTGAGTTGGACAGGAACAGCGCCCTAAGGTCACATGACAGGCCGGCCACGAACCGTTGTAGGGTCCAGGTGCATCCTCCAAGGCTATACCAAGGATCAGTCAATCCAGATAGAAGTAGAAGAAGTTTGTCAGAAAGGGTTTTGCTTCTCTCAGATAAAAAAAGACATCTATTCTCCCAAGACACTAGTAAAAACTGGAGCATGATGTGAGGTCTTATAACTGGCTGATTAACAGCATTGTTTGCTAGTGTCCTATATCCTGTAGGCTTAAGTATAGCCATCACAATTAAACCCCAAACCAAAAATATAATATATTGCAGCTTGCCTATCCTTAGATGTGGTAGCTGCATTAGTTTTCTTTTTTTAAGGCTTTTTTTCCTTCTGTTTTCACCTGGATGAAGGAGCACAGGAGGCACATTTGGACAGCAGTAGGGATGCACCGATACCGGTATCGGAGCCGATGCTAGCAAATGCTCCCAATCCCAGGAACCGATACCGGAAGTGACATCACCGACCCCCGCACATTCCATAACCAGGCTGAAGGCACGCAGGCAGAGCTGCAGCTTTGGGGGATTTCAACCTCTCTGCTTCTCCTCCTGAGCCGAGCAGCTTTCTTGCAGCTCCAAGTACCATTTCCACATGGCGAGTGGCCGGCCTCACAGACGGATACTGATGGGAAGGTGAGCAGTAATGGTGGCCCAGAGGATAGGCTTACAGGGGGCCCAGAAGACGAGAATGTGCGGGAGGGGCTGGGACAGTCCGGCTATCACAGGATCCACTGGAAGGAACTCAGCACAGCACCCCCATCATCACCAGAATGAGAACGGATCGTGCCTGCTGATGGTTATGAATGTCCTCCTATTGCTGGCAGGAAGGTAACTGGGCTTTACACACGGACTGGGGCAGGGGGGCACAGGAGGGAGGGACTGCAGACACCCCCTCCCTCTCCCACCCCCCTCTCTCTCACCCCCCTCTCTCTCTCTCACTTACCTCCAGGTCTCCCCCCACTCTCTCTCCCCCCACCCTCTCCCTCCCCCACAGACGTCAGGGAGGGAGGACACGGGGGGACGGGGTCAGGCACACATTTCGGGTCAATGGAAGGACGGTCGTTATCCTCCTGTAAGTATTGGTAGTCGTCCGTGCTAGGCAAGAGTAAGACCACTACTACCCCCACGACACGACTCAAGGAAGGTCACCTAGGACACTATCGGCCTGACAGGGTCGGGGAGGGCGTGTAAGAGCAGAAGACCCGGGGGACATTCGGATAGGAGACCCGGTGGTAATGACGAGTGGAAGGGTAGTCATAGGCAGACACTCCGGCCGGTGAGCGGTACACCTTTACCATGAACCTCGACGTTCTTTCGACGAGCCGAGTCCTCCTCTTCGTCTCT
>BLSH010158602.1:500738-529248 GCA_018402905.1 Glandirana rugosa | reverse complement strand
AAGGGGATGAGGTGGCAACCCTACTGCTCCCCCTGTTCTCCTATCCACCTGGCTGCATCCACTCTGTCCTCCCCTCAAGGCACTGTGGATTGATGTGTGTGTGTGTGTATAATAGCATTTTAAAATTGGCCCCCCTACTCTTATCCCTGTCTCCCCATTTGCCCCCCCTAAATATGAAAGCTGGAGATGTCACTGGTGCCACGCCTGCCTCCTCGTAGTGGCATCGCTGTCTTTGGCTGTCTCCTGTACCATGCAGTCTCTGGCTGCCTCCTGTACCAGGCCTGCAGTCCCTGGCTGTCTCCTGTACCTGGCCTGCAGTCTCTGGCTGTCCCCGGTACCAGGCCTGCAGTCTCTGGCTGTCACCTGTACCAGGCCTGCAGTCTCTGGCTGTCTCCTGTACCAGGCCTGCAGTCTCTGGCTGTCTCCTGTACCAGGCCTGCAGTCTCTGGATGTCTCCTGTACCATACCCGCAGTCTCTGCTGTCACTTCTGCCTGTTGCCACCTCCTTTCTTCCACCAGCTGTCACCTCTGCCCCCATGTCTCCCAATAACCCTCCTATCCCTATCCTCTTCCCCCCAGCGATCACAGCCTTTTCCATCCCAACTCTCCTACCCCACAATCCCAATTTCACCCCAGCCTCAACTACCATGCCCTCGCTTACCCCTCTACTCCCCCCCCCCCTTCAATCCTGCCCTCACCCAGCTCCCTAACAACCCCCCCTCCCAAACCACCCCCCTACCTACGCGATAGGTATCGGTAATTGGGATCGGCGACTACCAAAGGTAAAGTATCGGTACTCTGTGGTAAAAAAGTGGTATCGGTGCAACCCTAGACAGCAGCATTTTCAGTCTGAGGGGGGAAGTGTTAGATATACTAGCAGATTTAGACACACTAACAAATTGAAACTGATCTCCAGCTAACACTTTATGAGCAGTTAGGCCACTTTCCAACTGAGGCGTTTTTCAGGTGCTTTTGCGGTAAAAATAGCGCCTGTAAAGAGCCTGAAAACTGCCTCTCCTGTGTCCCCAGTGTGAAAGCCTGAGTGCTTTCATGCTGGGGCGGTGCACTTGCAGGACAGAAACACCACTCCTCCACCGCCCCTGCCATTGAAATGAATGGCCAGCGCTTCCGAAGCAGCTGAACACCACTTTGGAAGCCCCGCGCACTGGTGCTTTTATCCCCTTTTTAACCCCTTCAGGGGGGTTAGACGTGCCCCGCCACCGTCCCAATAGCGACGCAAAAGTGTCGCTACAACAGCGGTAAAGCACCGATTAAACTAGCGGCGCTTTACCGCTACCGCCCCAGTGTGAAAGTGGCCTTACAGCAAACAGTTTTTTTTAAGATAAAGGTTTTACATAAATAAATAAAAGCTGATCATTGTAAACACTCTTGTCTGTGGTAAATGGTTTGTCTTAACTCTGTAACTGGTACATCTGCTGCATAACTTGTTCTTTTGAAAAACAACAGACTTACTGGTTGAAGCAACAGATGAAAATAGAAGAACGAAAGCCTTTAAAAAGAAAATGAATGCAGTCATCACATCTAAGTATTATTAAAGTATAAATAAAGGCAAATCTTTTTTTTTTTAGTTTTGGATAGAATGGAGAGGGATTAGAACAGCTATTAGGTTTTTGTTGCTCTCTGTGCCCCCATTTGGGAGATTTTCTCTCTCTATTTGTCATGATTACCATTATCATTGAAAGTGAAAGTAAAAGAAAATCCCAAAGTTGTCCCCAAAGTACAAGAGGGAAAATCTTCCAATGGGGACACTAGTTCTAGTGACCTGGGGTGGCCCTAAGGGATTCCCTTAATTTGCAGGGATTGCCTCTCACTTCCTGTTTTGGCTATGGGACAGGAAGTGAAGGGAAATCTCCCCAAAGGGACACAGACGGCAAAAAATAAATGACAGGGAGTTATAACCCTTAAACCAAAAAATAAAAAACAAAAAACAGAGGCTGTACCAACAAGACGAGTCAACTACAGCTTATTGAATAATGTATGCAACATTGCATCCCACATGATCCAAACCTCTATCCGCCACCTCAATCCCCAACCTCCCACTACTCTATACCCGAGCCACCCTGCTCAGAGGGATGGGGTCCCTAGGAGCTAAAACTACCCCCTCTCTAAAACTCAACCCAAGCCCCCCTACTGGGGCCCTATATAATCTAAACAGGGGCCCGTGGGTGTCACAAACCACTGGGTGTAGCACTCCACCTTACAAATCTTAATGGGCGCATGGAGGCTACCACCCAACAGCAGTAAACACCCCCAACCAAATCAATCCCTCAAGAACACTATGGGGTCCCATGTAAGCCACTGCACTCCAGAGATCACACAGAGTTGGCCAAAGACATATTCCTGCTCACAGTCCTATGAAATGGTGCAAATGCTGAAGCGTCTGTATCAGAGGATCATGAGATCTGAGGCACTGAACAAACCAGCTGGTGATCAGTATGCTAATGCATGAAACAATCCATGGCTAGCGATCAATGTCCTATTCCTACTACAGCCAGTAAAGATCAATGCAAACTGAACAGTCTGTATCAGATGATTGTAGTCTGATCACTGGAAGGACCACTGATGATCAACATATTAGTGCCTGAAATAATCCATGATAGAAGGCCCTAATCCTGCTGATAGTATGCCATAAACGCAGGAGTGAGCGGATTGTGTATGAGATCTGATAAGCACAGTGCATGTGCCATGTGTGGCAGATGATGATCAACACATGAACTCTGTGGCAGAGGACACAGGAGGGCAGCTGAAATATATCCAGGTGGGGGAAGTGAAAGGTTATCAATAGGCCCTGCAATGTGCTTGACACTTTATAAAGTGGAGGACACGTGTTTACATATCATACAGATGTGAAATAGCACTAAAACAATTTAAAACAAAGAGCAACCTGTTTACATGTGTTCATGTACATTGTGTATTACAATGTTAGTATTAAACACATAAGTGTGAATGGGCTAATGGATTACTTGATAAATGTCAACGGATGATCACTTAGTGAAGTTAAAGCGGTTGTATACCTATTTTAGTGAGTTTTACCTACAGGTAAGCCTATAATAAGGCTTACCTGTAGGTAAAATGAGTATCTCCTAAACCTGTACAGTTTAGGAGACATTCACCCTTCATGTAGGTGCTGACGTCACGGCGCATGCGCCGTGATGTCCCGGCGCATGGCGCCGGACATTACCGGAAAGTCCGCCGGAAAGATGGGCTTCACAGCGCCAGAGCCGTGAACCCGGAAGGATCCCCCGAGGGATAATGTCAGCTCCCTCTGGGTTCACGGCTCTGGCGCTGTGAAGCCCATCTTTCCGGCGGACTTTCCGGCAAGGTGGACCGAGCAGATCCGTCAGAGCTTCGTTCTAAGGTAAGTATTTCATATTAAGCTAGTATGCGGTGCATACTAGCTCATTATGCCTTTGCCTTACAGGTTTTTTTTTTTGTTTCATTTTTTTTTTTTTTTTGTTTAAGTATACAACCGCTTGAAGTGGTGCCCACTTTGAATACCCAATCATATATATATGCAAGGAAAGTAAGA
Source organism: Glandirana rugosa (assembly GCA_018402905.1). NCBI lineage: Eukaryota > Metazoa > Chordata > Amphibia > Anura > Ranidae > Glandirana > Glandirana rugosa. Next base: position 525,698 of record BLSH010158602.1, on the reverse strand, counting down.
AAAAAAAAACAGGATTTTTTTTTTTTCTTGCACACGATTGGGTGATTGAAGTGAACATAGTTTTACCTTATTTACTAATCTCACACTTTTTTTTTTTAACAAAAGGTTCACACTTACTATTTTAATGCACAGAACACTGAAAAGATTTTCAGTGTTTGAAGCCTCAAAATCCTACGGTAGGCATATCAGATATCATCCTCACAAATTCGACATCAGTGTATATATTTGATTTTTAGAATCAATTGTGTTTCACAGATCATGTATGTAATTTGCATTTGTTCACATATACAGTACTAGAGCGCCATCTGTAGGTTCACATGTGCCTTGTAGCTTCTTCATTGCTCTATAAGACATTGGGCTTGCTTACCTAGACCGAAGTATAAAAAATTCTTGCACCAAACTATGCATCCAGATTATTCAATGTAGCAGCATTATTATTATTATTTTTATACAGGATTTATATAGCGCCAACAGTTTGCGTTAAAGATGTTTGCAATGGCTCTTGCATGCATGTGTTAATAATGTACCCCGGTTTAAAAATATGCACTGCAACTGTGCTAACACCTTCAGTTATTTAAAGAAATGACTTGGTTAGCTGAGTATGTTTTTTTTTAAGTATTTTGTCTCATACATTTTTGGGGTAACAGCAGGATGTAAGGGTGGTCAATGGCAATGTCTCACTCTATTGCGTTTTAGGCCATAGACTATCCATTTCACCATGGTATTCGATCTGGTTGTGAATGTTCTGCATAGAACAATTAGATCTCTTATGATGAGCAAAACAATGCTTTTGGTCACAGTCAGAAACTGTAAGCCTACTGCACCTAGGGTTGCCACCTTTTCTTCAAGCCAAACCCGAACACTTTAGCGGCCTGGGACACCTTTGGGTGCCCCAAGGAGAGCAGTAATGCAGTGAGCATAGCGTACCACAGCGAACAGTGGGTGTGGCAAAATTGCTCTTACTGACATCAGCACTCTCAGTGATGCTGAACCTGCCCCTAGACAGCAGCCTGCAGCTCCCGGATGGCAACAGATTTGTGTGTGACTATCTTGGTTACTTGCGGGGCCACAGCCTGGTCTGAATAATGTGTCCGGGTTTCAATCTGCCTGAAACCCGAACACATGATTCAAAACCTGAACTATCCGGGTGAATCCCAAACAGGTGGCAACTCTAACTGCACCTGATAATTTGGACATCAACTAGTGATTCTAATTTGAACTGTTGTTCTTTAGGCCTACACACACACAAGGCATTTGAAAAAGCCCCTCTGAATGCAGGAGGCTTAAAAAGCAAGCTAGACGCTGTGTATTGCACATGTTTTTATGCGCTTATAGCGCTTAAGCGAAATTGCATTCTACTGACCACAATATTCATTTATTCTGGCCACTGGAATGCATTTACGCACATATGTTTTACATGTGTATCGTTTAGGCACATTTAGGTGCATATAGTGTTTTTTTCTGCTCATTAGCTGGGACAGGGGAGGGATCTCCAGTGGATTGACAGCCTCAGCTCTGTTCCTGTGCGCTGTGTGGAGGGTGAGGGGGGGTGTCCCTTCCCTCCAATCAGTTCTCAAAGCCCTCCTCACTAATGTAACTTTAGCTCTCTGTTCCCTGCTTTTCAGAGTTGAGAGATCCTGTGCAAATTCTGCACTTTAAATGGATGTAGAGGAAAGATGGCTATAGATAAACAGGTACAACTTATGTAGGAGGATTTTTTTTTTATCTCTGTGTATCACCTGAGGCCAGTCATTTCACTGGGTATATGTGAGTGTTTACAACCACTTTAAGGTTCCTCTTAACCTTCTCTGTGCAGCCCCTCCCCCCTCATACTTACATAAGCACGATCTGGATCCAGAGCTGTGCATAGGAGCAGCGTCTCTCTCTAATCTTGATCCATTGGCTCCCACTGCTGTCAACCACAGCCAGTGAGGAAGGAGTTGAGCCCGTGAGAAAGGGCTGAGCTATGCTCTTTGTGTTTATGTCTGTGCATGCACGAGTGCCCCCATAGCACCTTGCTATACTGGGCACTCAGTGGTAGGGGAGGAGCCAGGAGCACTGGCGAGGAACCAGAGAAGAGGAAGATCGGGACTGCTCTGTGCGAAATCATTGCACAGAGCAGGTGAGTACAATGTTTATTTTAAAGAAAAAATATATATATATTGTGCTATAATGTTTACAATCACTTTAATAAGTTGATAATTTAATGTGCTAGAGTCAGACTCTAATACATTAAATTATCAACTTATTAAAGTGACTGCTAGACTGAGTGTGCTAGACTGTCATATGAAAGTTACCCTATCAAACCACAATCAACAAAATTATTTTGACCGCCTCTTCAATTGTAATATAACACTTAAGTCAAACAAGGAAACCCCCATTTATATTCAAAACATTTTTGCATCATAATTACCTTGATAGTACACACGTATGTAACACTATCTATTATGTAATATTTATTGTTGGCTAATTTGTATTTGTGTTTTTTTTAACTGCATTGGTGTTTTTTATCTGTAGAAGCATGCAAGTTTCTGGGAACAAATATATTTAACAGTGATTCTTATTGCATTATCAACAAAAAGTTAGAGTACTTTTTTAAGAAGCCATGTTAAATTTGTGATATATGACCGTTGGTGAAGGTGCACAGAATTATAGGAAAATCTGACTGTATATTTAACAATACATGTTTGATAAGCAATCATCTCATTCATGAACGTTTATTCAGTCTTGTTGGGAACATAATCATATACCTGTAAATCTCAGCATCATGTATGTACAATGCAATTAGGGTTGCTACCTCATCCCTTTAAACCCGAACACATATTAATTACACTGGTTCTGAGGCTAATTTAATGCAGATAAAGCACTAAATGAGTTTAATTAACAACTCAATCAGCCACAGAATCTGTGCAATTAATATGTGTTCGGATTTAAAGGGATGAGGTAGCAACTGTAAATACAATAATACATTATGCTAACTCCATATAGCAGTGCATAGGAGCAGTGCATCCTGCTAGGCGCACCCCATGGTTTCATGAACACAATGAGTGCTCCTGAGTTCTCTTTATCCCATTCCACCCAAACCACACTGTAAATATACACTGACACATGGGACGTTACAATGGATATGGACCCGAGTCACTATATTTATTGGTGGCTTGCTACATACTATGGAGCTTAAGTTTACTGTTATTAAACCCATACAAATAAAAAGACTATGCTTAGTAATCAACAGCTTCACAAGTTCCATAAACAATATACAGATACAAATCATTTTTTGTGAGCTATTAATCAAGAGAGAGTAGTACCATGCATACATTAATTGCTCCCTGTGCACAGTATTAAGTAGGCAAATACCCTACTATTGCCCTTTACATGCACTTTCTACTAGTAAAGAAGTGGAGAGTGTACACAGTAGAATAGTTCTCAAATTCTTAATTGATTTAATAACTATATTTCCCATAATATGATTATGTATTTTCCTTGGATAAACAACTTATAAGCAGGTAAGAAAACAGCCTAAATATCTGTACTCACTACAACTGCATCATGTTCCTTAAAGTAGAACTATAGGCACATTTTTTTTAATTTTGAATGAAGCAAGGAAGGGTTATAACCCCTGTCAGATTTTTTTTCACCATCTTTGTCCCATTGTGGAGATTTCCCTTCACTTCCTGTTCCATGGCCAAACAGGAAGTGATAGGAAATCCCTGCAAATTAAGGGGATTCCTTGGGAATCCATAGGCCACCAGAACTAGTGTCCCCATTGGAAGATCTCCTCTCTATTACTTTTCTGGGGACAACCCAAAATTGGGGTTTACTTTCACTTTCAATGATTATAGTAAACAGAACAAATAGAGAGAGTGAATCTCCATAACGGGGGCACAGACAGCAATAAAAACTGACCAGAGTTTTACTCCCTCTCCACTCTATCCAAAACTTAAAAACATTTTGCCCTTAGTTATACTTTAAGAGAAAAGCAAGGAAATCTCTTACTGCATTTTGTGGTCACTTTGTACATATACACAATATTACCAAAAGTATTGGGCCTTCACATGCACATGAACTTTATTCACATCCCAGTCTTAGTCCATAGGGTTCAATATTGAGTTGGCCCACCCTTTGCAGCTATAACAGCTTCAACTCTTATGGGAAGGCTGTCCACAAGGTTCACAGTCTGCCAATGGTGTTCTTTCGGGTTGAGGTCAGGACTCTGTGCAGGTCAGTCAAGTTCCTCCACCCCAAGCTAACTCATCCATGTCTTTATGGACCTTGCTTTCTGCACTGGTCCAAATCCCTGGTGTTGGAGGGGGGATTATGGTGTAGGGTTGCTTTTCAGGGGTTGGGCTTGGCCCCTTAGTTCCAGTGAAGACATGGATGAGCAAGTTTGGTGTGGAGGAACTTGACTGGCCTGCACAGGCCTTCTTGTACAACATCAGTGCCTGACCTCACAAATGCACTTCTGGAAGAATGGTCAAACATTCCTGTAGACACACTCACTAAACCTTGTGGACAGCCTTCCCAGAAGTGTCAAAGATGTTATAGCTGCAAAGGGTGGGCCAACTTAATATTGAAACCTATGGACTAAGGTCTTCCAGTGAAGACATGGATGAGCAAGTTTGGGGTGGAGAAACTTGACTGGCCTGCACAGGCCTGCTCGTCCAACATCAGTGCCTGACCTCACAAATGCGCTTCTGGAAGTGGAAGAATGGTCAAACATTCCCATAGACACACTCACTAAACCTTGTGGACAGCCTTCCCAGAAGAGTCAAAGCTGTTATAGCTGCAAAGGGTGGGCCAACTCAATATTGAACCCTACGGACTAAGACTGGCATGCCATTAAAGTTCATGTATCCCAATACCTTTGGCAATATAGTGTGTGTGTGTGTGTGTGTGTGTATATATATATATATATATATACACACATATAGTAAATAGTGGAGTTTTTTTAAGCTCTCTTAAATACTCTGAATTCTGCTCCAGTTGCTGGACTGGTCCCCCCAAGGTCCATTGGGAAACTGACATCTCTGGGAGTGTTGATGTCCCGGGTCCCCTGCATATCTCACTGGTTCTTCCTGCTGATCTCACGTCACTGCTCTCTCCTGCAGTGACATAAGGCTAGAGGGAGTACCTACCCAGTGAGAGCTAGGGGGAATCCCAGAGGTCGACATTCCCAGACATGTTATGTTTCCAGTGCACCAGTTGCATTGACAGAAAGCAGAGTTGATGGTGGTATGGGCACTGAAAAAAAGTGAGTATTTATTGCCTTCTTCTGCAGGAAAGCAGCTTTTTAAAAAAACTGAACTTTGCAACTTTTAGGCCTCATACACACGGGCGTCTGCAAAAAATAAGCAAAACGCCGGGCCTGATGGCAGGGAAATATTCGCCGTTTTTCTCTGCGTTTTGCATTGATGTCAATGCACGCTTTTTCACGTTAGCTTTCAGCGACGTTTTCTGCCTCTATTCAAAATCAATGGTTCCCTATGGGAGCCCATTGATTTGAATAGAAGCCGCACCAGAAGTCGGATCACGATGATCCGACTTGCGGCGCGACTTGTGTGCTAGGTGTCTTAAAGGGGAGCCCCCGCAAAAAATTTGCGTGGGGTTCCCCCCCAAGAGCATACCAGGCTCTTCGATCTGGCATGGATTTTAAGGGGAACCCCCATGCTGAAAAAACGGTGTAGGGTCCCCCCAAAATCCATACCAGACCCTTATCCGAGCACGCAGCCTGGCAGGCCAGGAAAGGGGGTGGGGACGAGCGAGCGCCCCCCCCTCCTGGACCGTACCAGGCTGCATGCCCTCAACATGGGGAGTATGGGTGCTTTGGGGCAGGGGGGGCTCTGCCCCCCCACCCCAAAGCACCTAGTCCCCATGTTGATGGGGACAAGAGCCTCTTCACGACAACACCTTCACGACAACACAACGACAGCGGCAAAAGAGCAGAAGACCGAAGACCCCGCAGAAGACCCCTCAGAAGACAGAAGACCCCGCAAAAGAGCCGAAGAAAGAAGACGAGGGAGAAGAGATATTTTAAAAAGCTGTGTAGTGTGTTTTTTTTGTACACTTTTTTTTTCCAGGTAAATGGGTAGGGGTACGGTGTATTAAAGTTAGAGTTATTAAAGGGGGCTTCCAGATTCTGATAAGCCCCCGCCTGCAGACCCCGACAACCAACGGCCAGTGTTGTCGGGAAGAGGCTCTTGTCCCCATCAACATGGGGACAAGGTGCTTTGGGGTGGGGGGCGCAGTGCCCCCCCTGCCCCAAAGCACCCATACTCCCCATGTTGAGGGCATGTGGCTTGGTACGGTCCAGGGGGGGGGGGGCGCTCGCTCATCACCACCCTCTTTTCTGGCCTGCCAGGCTGCGTGCTTGGATAAGGGTCTGGTATGGATTTTGGGGGGGACCCTACGCCGTTTTTTCGGCGTGGGGGTTCCTCTTAAAATCCATGCCAGATCGAAGAGCCTGGTATGCTCTTGGGGGGGAACTCCACGCAAATTTTTTGCGGGGGCTCCCCTTTATGACACCTAGCACACAAGTCGCGCCGCAAGTCGGATCATCGTGATCCGACTTCTGGTGCGGCTTCTATTCAAATCAATGGGCTCCCATAGGGAACCATTGATTTTGAATAGAGGCAGAAAACGCAGCTGAAAGCTAGCGTGAAAAAACGTGCATTGACGTCAATGCAAAACACCAAGAAAAACGGCGATTATTTCCCTGACGTCAGGCCCGGCATTTTTCTTATTTTTTGCAGACGCCCGTGTATGTGTATGAGGCCTTAAAAAAGAAAAGCTGTTGACAGGTATGAAGTGGAATACTTCCTTGAAAACCAAATACTGGGCTGCTGTGTTTGGCTGCAGTACGGCCTTGCTGATAGTTTTCTCCTTGCGGTTTTACATTTAGAACAGTGTTTAGTAGGAATAACCTTGAAATTCCTTCAAATAAGCTTTCCATCTAGTTTTCTTATGACCCTCCGCTTTCTATTTACTGTCATTAGTATCCATATGGACCAGAACAGCTGGGCTTTGCCCACCCTTTTTGATAGTACATCATCTCAATCCAGCACATATCAAAGCTATTGCATACAGTGTAAAGAACTTGGCTGGGTTTACTAATGCCTTCATGTCACATACTTCCTTTAATAACAAAGGGGACAGAGAATAATCATAGAGCCATCCAAGGGCCACAGTTGGGGGCGTCTTGTCTGTAGCTGTAAAGTTAAATCTGTTTACACATTTGTCAGCTGTTGTGTGCGCTAAAGTGTCTGTGAGGGTTTAAAGTATCACGTAATGGTGTCTTTCAGGAAGAAACCTTTGCTGGATATCATTAAAAAGACATCCCTGTCTGCTATTATACCATTCTGATCTGTCTGCAATATACTGCTTTCATTTAATGAAAATCTAGGGAAATAACGATAGTTCATTTGTGAGCATATTCCTATCTATGTAAGCTGCTTGTGAGGTTTCTGTGGCAGCTGCTGACTTCCATGCTTTCTGTGAAGAAACCTTAAGACAGCATATATTCTTGGCCCAGCCTGGTGAAACTTGGCAGCCCCCAACCATTATCTAGTCAAGTAACAGGTGGCTTTGAAGCATACAGAAAGATACTTACTAATTTTGGGAAAGGGTAACATGTGTTCCATTGGTTCCTCCACCATAATCATATATATATATAATGTTTTGAACCAATATATGAATATACAAATCAATATTTTGATGAATTTACATAAATTAAGGCTGGCATTTGACACCTACAAGCCTTTTTTTGAGGAACTCTAACTTAAAAACATTTATAAAAGTTTCATGTGCTTTTTGAAATGGACAATATTTTAAGAAAATGGAGGTTAGGATGGAGATACTCATATTCAACAGCCTGTCAAGTAACCCCATGAAAGAATAATATTGACTGTCAAAATGTGTGCCTTTTGTAGCCTAAAATGGCTTTCAATTTAGAACAACAGGCTGCGCTGAAAAGTGACTATCAAATATCTTACGTAATTATAACTATTTTTTATATCTTTTTGTGATGCCAATTTTATATTTGTGACTTGATTGGATCAACTTATAGGGAGAGGGCCATGACACATACATGGTGGCCACTGGTAGAGGTACATTTTCTGGCACATCACCCATAAGTGTACACTTCCCAGTATTTTGTTTTGTCAGGTTAAAATGCACTGGGGAAATCAAGCCAAATGCAAAGATATAACTAAAGCTTTAGATTTAATTTGGGGCTTCATATCAAAATTAAGTTATGCTGTTAAAATATTTAACAATGTACTTTTTTAAATGTATTTATTATTTATGTATTTAATTGTAGGAGCCCTTGCCATTATGTGTAAGTAAACATGGTATACTTGCACAATATAGAAAACCCAGCCCTAGTTTGTCTTACTTCAGTGGTGACTTGACTACTCTCTGAGCTGCAGCTTAGTCACTGCTCTGCTATCTTCTTGGATTCTTCTTCTTGACCCAGTATCTTCCTTTTCCAGTCACTGGGCAGTTGTTGATGTTATAACACTGGTGTATGCACCCTAAATTTACATTATCCTGACACTTAGCAGAACACTCTGTATCTGTTGAGAGTGTACACTGCCATCTGAAGAAACAAACAACTGTTTCAGCTGGAATGACATACAAAATGCTTTCGCCAAAAAATTCTGTCTATTAGCAACTTTTTAGAAAGTTAATTTCTTTTTTATTAATACTGTTCCTTTTTTCAGTACGGTAAGTTTTTTAGGGCTGGGGTTTTTAAACTGTGAGCTACAGGCCGGATGCCACACCTTGCTTGCCTTTGACTAGCCCTTGGGCATTATTCCTCCCACTAACACCAACAATGGGGAACTATTTCTCTCAGTGACACCAATGATAGGGCACTATTCCACCCAATGACACTAATTATGGGGCACTATTCCTCCCACTGACACCAATGAAAGAACACTATTACTTTCTCTGACACCAATGATTGGGCATTATTCTCCCTCCTACCAACCACAGACACAAAGGCTGTACACAAGGGCTGGAAAACCTGCATCCGATCAGCTTTGACAGCCAATCCTGCCAGCATTAATCAATGTTTTCTGGTGGAGGGGTCCCGCTGTCAAAACACAAAGGCGCAGTGGGGGAGATCGCCGCACTAACATTGCTTAGTTAGTATGGTGATTTTTCAGGTTTTTGTTTTTGTTAAGCCCACTAGGTTGAACGAATAAACTTCTAGCGTGTACCGGGCTTAAGGCATTTTTTTTACTCCTGCTGCTCACCAACCCTGGGGTATTTTTCAATCCCAATCACCACCAATCTTGGAGCATTATGTACCCCCACTGACTGCTGATGTTGAGGCATTGTCTACTCCCACTGACCACAGCCTGGCGTCCTGAGGTCTGAAGGGCAATAAACAGGCTCTTTGCTTAAAACGTTTGAGGACCCCTGTTTTAGAGGTTCAGAAAAGAGATAACAATGTGGAATAAAGATTATTAAGAAAAAGAGAAATGCTTCTGATTATATGAAAAAAGTAATACAAACAACTGGTAAAGACAAGGGGTTGATTTACAAAGGCAAATAAGCTGTTCACTTTGCAAGGGAATTGTCCTTACCTTAGTGAATGTGGTGAAAATTATCAATAATTCCCAGTCTTGCAAAGAAAAAAAAATGAATTTTTCCTTGCACATAACTGGAAGATAGAATAGCTTCACCACGTTTACTAATCTAGAAGAAATTTATTTTGAAAAGTAAACAGCCTATTTAGTAGAAATCAACACCAGACTATAGGGTTCTGGTTGGGTTTGTCCCATAATGGGAGGCAAGAAACACCACTACTAAGACTCTACCTCTTACACTGTTAAAAAAAGGACTCTACCTTATGGACCAAGAGATGACATCCAGAGATGCAGAGAAGGTGTTTGACTGCCTCAGTTGGAAATTACTCTCTGCAGCCTTCTCACAAATCAGCATTACCCCTTGTGTCATTACAAAAATCCTAACACTCTACCAGGCATCAGCGGAAATGCTGAAACGAATCCCCTATTCCTCCAACCCCCCCCCCCCCCGGCTTTATTAGTCCTAACTCCTACCTAATGTATATTAGCTCATTAATACACATTCATTCTCTTCTTACTTGGTCCCTATGACTCGATATAAAGAAACCCAGAGTTACCCACCAGTCAATTGTGCTCTGAACTACCTAAATGTACTTCTCATACCCTTTTGCCCATATATACTGCACTGGTAAATGGGGACTTGCAATCACTTAGCTCCCTAACCAAGGATCTGGTTTCCTTCCCTGGGGCACTGGTTGGTCTATTTCCACCTAAGGGACCTTTACCATACCTTACGGTGCAAAGGCCCCTTGCATAGAACTCTTACCCTCTTGGACAACTTTGTGCATACAAAACAGAAGACCCCCACATACACTGTCTCCATACTTTACGTCCTCCTTCTGTCATACATATTTCCTGGCCTGCATTATTGTATGGCAGACTTGTAGAGGGAATTTAGGTGTACTATTGCTGACTTGGTTCTACTGACATATAGCTTTCTGTAGCTAGTCTTATACAGCAGAGGAACTTTGAGAAACATACCAAATGTTATCGCTGTCCCCACAAGCTGTACTCCATTTTTCTTCATGTTCCTGAAGCTTGCTGGAGGTATAACATTCACATGAGCACAATGCTACATCTATGATGGATTGCTACTTTCTGGTACGTGATTGTTGACACATATGTTCACCTAACTTTATCTATAGTATACAGATCTGCACAACTTGCCCTACTCTCTAGTCTTAGACAGGAGAAGACTACTTCGTTTTTTATCTCATATGGACCAGAGCAGTAATTACAGACATCGCATCTACCTATCCCTTGAAGGGATCTAATGTGCATTGAAGAACTAATGGCTAGATTATATAATCACTATCTTCAGTTTGACACACTGCGGGGCCCTTAAATGTTCTACTGCACCACAAAACACTTTCAAAACATGCTAGTCCTCCAGTCTGCCTCCTTGCTAAAACAGCCATAAATGCTCTCTCCCTCCTCATAGCGAGACACCCCCCCCCCCTCACCTCTCCCGAGGGCCTTTTCCCGTTCTCTCCCTAAACTCCTACCTCAAACCCACCTTTACTTTCTCTTCTTTCTCTCACTCCATGCTTGACTTTGCTGTTCTGCAGTAGGACATCTGACCATAAGTGACTGTTACCCAGAAGTACCTACTTCTTTCAGAACCCACTCAGGAGACTAAGGATTGCCTCAGGTGAACAATACTGCTAAATTACCAGATTGTGGTCTGTGTACACCATGAAACCACTATATCTGTTTATGTTTGGTCTGTATTAGCATATTGTTTTCATCTCTGCACCGTTTGCCCTTTGATTTGTACAGCTGATCTGCAATCCTGTTCTGTATTAAAAATGAAATAAATAATTATAGGTCAGCTTGCATTACCATTTCAAAAACATCAAAATAATAGCAGTGCTTAGATCAGGAGAGGGGAAGTCAGTATTCTAAACCATTCAGGGTTTTATGGCTTTGCAAAGTGCAGTAGAGAAAGGCATACCATGTTCTTATGAGTCTACCATTGCTCCTTCACTGAAAAGGGGCAGGCCTGCACTTTTTGATTGCACTAAAGGCTAAAGATTTAGTTCTACTGTCTAGCAGTGATGCCTGCATAACAAGGCTGGCTTAACAGTATTATAAACTTTTCAACAGTCAAAATAGTTCAGACATATGCATTTATGAATACATATGTGTGTATATAAAGATCATTAGTCCTTCTACTTTCGCTGGGGAAGCTGTTTCCTCCAGTTCCAGACCCCCAGAGGAATGGGAGAGCCTGGGAACCACCATGGATGTCACTGGCAGGAGGGCGGAATGCCCATTGAGAGCGCCATAAAAGTGACTGGCAGCTCCAGAGCCACCGGATCACTTTTATCGGAAAGCACTTTGCTGGCCCCTAAAGCCGGTACAAAGCTCATAGCTGCAGCAGCAACTGTGAGCTTGATTTAACCACTTGTCTACCATGCCATTTATAAATGTACCTTGGTAGACAAGTGGTTAATGGATGTTACAAAATGTTTCTCTACACAAATTCTGTCATTAGCCTTCGCTATCCGAGGGGTGGTTTTGTCGTACTATGATTCCCATTTACAGGTGGCGCACTGAAGATTTGAGGATGTTATTGACTATATTTCATCAGTTCACTCAGCCATCTGTTATAGCTGAGCAGTCTTGGACATTTAAACTCACATTAACTACTTTTTGTCATTTTCATTAACATTTGATGTACCATGGTTCTACACAGTGCAGAAGGTACCTTAATTAGAACCATAAATGTCAATCCTTTAACTCTGCCTCCATTGATGTGTGCAGCCTATTAGATTAGGCTGTGCACCCCAGAGCACAAATACACATGCGTATATATCAGCAGAGCAGTGAACGGTATCAGTAGAGCAAAGATTGGTGTCGGTAGAGCAGTAGACGGTGTTAGAAGTTTTTTATCTTTATAATTTTTTACAATGTTATATTTTTAAACAATTTTTTTGCAATATTGCTTTTTGTTATTTTTTTTAGTTTTTTAGGAGCCCCATTGGGGCTTTAATGAAATACCTAGGGTCTAAACAGACCCTTGATGTTTCATTTTTCAGGCAGAGAAAGAATCTGAGGACAGAGATTCCCAGTCCCTTGTCTCTGCAGCCTGCAGTAAACATAGTTTACTAGGCTTCAGTTAAGAATGAAGACAAGAGTGATCAGTACAGATCACTCATTGTGTTCATTCTGTAAAGGAAGAGACCATGTAATGAAATATTTACCAGGCCCTCCCCTGCTCCTGAGAGAAGAGAAGGGAAGCTGGCAGCACTGCGGGGGGGAGACAGGAAGCAGGGGGAATCAGCACCACATGATTAGGTTGTGCCCAGGTTGTGCCTATGTCTGCCTCAAAGAATATTGAACTATGAAATGCATTGCTTCACAGGTAGTGTGACATGCCATTCTTTAGTAGATATGTCATCATGGACAAGATGTTTACTTACTGTATGGTTACGCATTAAGAGATGAGTAATATTAAGGCTTTGCTATAGGCCTTATTTTTATTCTGTATTCCACTTAATTGCAAATCATTTTGTAACCTAGCTTTACTTCTGAGTAAAGGGCATTCTGGAGGGTATTTAAATGAAAATATTGAGTTTATATAATTTATTGTATAGACTTTAGGGAATAGTTAGTATAGTTATATGAATTCTGAACAGATTGGTTCTAATTAATTCTGTGGTTAGCAATTTTTTTAACAGATGACCAATTTGCCAAGTGTACCCTTTAATGAGCAGTGAGTAAGCAATTCCAATTTATTCCCTGACAAAGGGCAAAGGTGATTATAGGGAGAATTTCCTGCATCCTCTTGTGATATAATTGTCCTAATATAGACTTAACAACCTTTCTTAAAGTGGACCTTCAGTCAGTTTATAAACTGCAAATGTGTGTAACCAATCCCCTGCCTTTTAAACGCTACTGTTAGACAGGTGAATTTGTTTGGTGGCAGACTGGTCGGTAAGTTGAGCTTGGAATTCTGTGTTTTTTGTTTGTGGATGCCCCTCCATAGCTCCTTGCTGTAGTGGCCAGTTATAGGTGGTGGACAGTGACCTTTGTTATGTATTGTATCTTTGGGCGCACACCAGGTGCACACCAGCCATTAGGCCAGGGCTGGGTGTCTGGTCCTGTACCTTTTTGAGGGGGATGGGCTCCTCCAGTCACCTGTCCTCCATCTATCCATTAAATTGCATGTGCTTCCATTGTGAAGCCTCTCATATATAGAGTTAGGACTGCAGTATACAGGGAGCCTTGACGAGGCCTGCAGCTTATGCATGCACTTGCAAATGTGTGTAACCAATCCCCTGCCTTTTAAACGCTACTGTTAGACAGGTGAATTTGTTTGGTGGCAGACTGGTCGGTAAGTTGAGCTTGGAATTCTGTGTTTTTTGTTTGTGGATGCCCCTCCATAGCTCCTTGCTGTAGTGGCCAGTTATAGGTGGTGGACAGTGACCTTTGTTTTGTATTATAAACTTGTTTCTATAGGACCTGTCTCCTCCTCCTCCTTTAATATCATTGGATAAAAGTGTGCTGTGCTGCCTCTAAATACCTTTTTCCCTAGTATTTCCTGTCCTCGTCTATGTCATTCTCTTAGGCGAATGACATAGGCACTTCTAATCCTCTTATCTTCTGGGATAATATCATCATTAATCCCAGAAGTCAAGGGTTTTTTTCTCGTGAGAGTTACATCGAGGGGAGGAGGGTGGAAGAGAGTGGAAGAGGGCTGGGAAGGATGAGGGTGGAGATGGGCCGGCGATGGGCAGAGACCCACTGGGGTTTATCTACTAAAGCAGGATCGTGTAAAATCAGGCTCACTTCTGCACAGAAACCAATCAGCTTCTAAACTCAGCTGATTGGTTTCTATGCAGAAGTGAGCCTGATTTTGCACTCCCCAGCTTTGATAAATAACAACTGTGCCCTTTTTTTACTGTGGGCAAGTGAAGCCACGACTGCTTGAATCCACTCTGCATTCAATGCAAAATATCAAGAATGCACACTAGGTCCATATCTCGGCCGCACTAAGCCCAGCCCTTCCAGCCCTTTGTTTACATGTTGTTATAACAGGGGTCTCCAAACTCCGGCTCGGGGGCCACATGGGGGGCCTTTGGTTGCCCTTATCTGGTCCTTGAGGCACTATTCGTCCCACTGATATGATACAATATTCTGCCCTCTGACACCAAAAATGGGGCATAATTCTTGCCACTAGCATCAATAATGGGCTTCCATTTCTCCCACTGACACCAACAATAGGGCACTATCCCCCCACCCCTCCTAACACCAAAGACAGGGCACTGTTTACTCCCACTGATGTCACAACATTTTTCAAATCCTGCTGGCCACAGTCTGTCACCCCTAAAGTCTGAAGGACAGTAAACTGGCCCTTTGTTTTGAAAGTTTGGAGACCCCTGCCCAATAGATTAACCTATAAAGGGGTTTAGGAAGTATTTTATTGTTCTAAATCTAACAAATGTACATTTCAGCTGGTATTCACTAGTATTTGAGCTCTTTTTACTTCACTGCACCTGAATTTGTCAGCCTGTAGGGAATGCTGCTAAATGCTAACAATACATAATTTAAAGGACCTCTGAGGCAACATTTTCAAAAAAGCAAACTTTTTTGAAAATGTTGCCTCATTTAGAAAAAAGTAAACTTGACAGATGTAGCACATACAGTGTTAGAGGCTGCGGAACCAACAGGTTTTGAAATGGTTCATTCTTTCTCATTTACACTTTGTAACAGTGACAGAAAACAATTTTTACACCATGTACAACTGTAAGACGTGACCCACTGATGCTTTATTAGAATAGGTTTATTTCCTGGCTGTGTCCCAGAGAGATGGACCTTTGTAGTCTGCATGGCAGACAGGCACTTCCTATGGTAACTCCAACCAACACAGTGGAGGCTGAGGAAATGCTGCGAGAAACTAGAACGTGCTAATTTAATTTGGCTCATTTTGTTTTATTGTCGGATCATTTGACGGAAAATTAGTGCAGAGCTTCTCAACAAAGACCATGGTACACAAATATGAAAAATCATCAGTCAGTGTCCAAAGAAATTATATTCCACAGTCTATGGCAGCTCTACACAACCCTGTATATAAGTGCAGAGGGGATCATTTACTAAAGAGGTAAAGGTAGGTCCCTTAGCAAAGTGAATGTTCAAATAACAAAGTGTATGCTGGTAAATAAGGGGAACCTGTGTTCATTTTGAAAACCCAATCATGTACTAGGGAGTTTTAAAAAACAACATTTTTGCTAGCATATCATTTGAAATTCAAGATAAAGAACACAGGTTCACTTAATTTATTACCATTTACTCCAAAATAAATGGTCACTTTTCCAAGTGAACAGTCTACTTTTTTAGTAAGTCAACCCCTATGTCTAGTAGTGAGGTCCTATTTATAAATATTGTGTTTATCATTGGCAGAATGTGGCTTATGTAATGAGGGTAGGGACTGATGTGAATGTAAATAATTATGTAAAGCGCTGCGTAAATTGGCATGGCTATATAAATACCTGAAATAAATAAAATAAATAAATAATATGCACCTAGTGGGAGATGTCACTGCATACGTGGTCTTCTGTTCTCTAAATACAGTAAAAGTTGTTCACGTAGTTTCTGGCTGCAGTGTTTTGCACATATCAGTTAGAAATTAACATGTTTCCACTACTAATAAACTACATACAACCAGCAAAAGTTACTAGGAGTGTTTAATGCAGTCTATGCTCAACAAAGAGCTTACTAGAACGTCATTAGTAGGGCTCATTAACTTTAATTCTCTTTCTTCAGAGCAGAGAAAGAAATTCAGTGTATATACAGCACAGAAGCATCCAGGCACTAATGAATACAGGAAGTCCCTTAGTTACAAATATCCGACTTACACACGACTCATAAACAGAGGGAGACAACAGAAAGTGAGAGGAAATCAACCCCTTGGAAAGAAAATTTACTCCTGTAAGAATCATCATGGGAAAAAGTTGTCTTCACTGATGCTTTATCACCAATCCTTGTTTCCACAACAACCCAAAATTTTGAAAATCCAATTGTCCCAGGGACAGAAAGTGAGGTGAAATCTTCTGAACAGGGACATAGACAGCAAAAAATTGTTACGGGGTGTTAACTCTTCCCTAGGGTATCCAAAATTTTAAAAAACATTTTTGGTTGGAGCTTCACTTAAAAAATGTACCACTTCCGACTTACAATACAAATTCAACTTAGGAACAAACCTACAGAAACTATCTTGTTGTAACCTGGGGGCTGCCTGTACTAGGAATACATTGGTCTCTATTACATGATATAACATAGCTTATTACAAAAACTTTATGGCTGGGTTCACACTATCTTTGCATGCGGCTCACAGCAGTGGTCCGGTGTGTTCCTGTTTACTGTTTCAGGTCCAATTTCAGACTGAATTTTTGGCTGAATTTGGACCTGAAATGGACCAAAAGACGCACAGTGCCCCTGTGCAAATTCGCACCGGAGCCGCATCGGAGATATTTGAACTGGCTCCATAGAAAGATGGTCAAAATCTCCTGCTATTACGAATTGGATATGGGGAACCCGCATCCAATTCACAATAGTGTGAACCCAGCCTTAAACTTTGAATGTAAGCAGAAAAAAGAGAAGGCGCCTTTAAGTGCAGTTGTTTAAAATTTATTAGGTAAAACGGGATAATAAAACTCACATGTTACAGGAGATATAGAGCATGTCCTCTACATGCTCTATATCTCCTGTAACATGTGAGTTTTATTATCCCGTTTTAGCTAATAAATTTTAAACAACTGCACTTAGAGGTGCCTTCTCTTTTTTTCTGCTTCCAGTGATCTCGGATATGGCTATCCCTTAGAAAAGCTGCCGATCTGCAGAACTGTTGTTGTAATCCATCATACCCACAGATCCTTAGCCTGACCCTGCGCCTATTCACCTTGTATATAAACTTTGAATGTAGGACATTGTATGCCTAATATTTTTTGCTAAAAGCAATCTACCTGCAAGTGCTGATTGACATCTGATTAAGTCTTATTTACTGTAATACAATTTGCCAACTATTTAAAAATTGCTAAACTTTGTGTATTGTTCAAATCAACAGGTAACTGCAATTCATAATTTGTATGATTCTCAGCGTACAGGAGAAATTTTAATGAATATATTCAACCAAATATAAATATGAATATAAGGAAATGGAAAATCAACATCTGAAAATTCATTCACTTGACTGATCCTCAATGCTTCCAATTTATACTTCATGACGTTATATAAAGAGGAATGCTTCTATTCTAGGATGATCTTCCTTTCCCACATTTTCCTCCCTCACCAAAGGATAGACTTAATTGATTATATCCCTACATTACAGACACTTGTATTTGTGACAGCCACTTTTGCTCTTTCTCCCCCCGTAGCCCCCCCCCCCCCCCACATACCACTCCTCCCAATTGTCCTGATTCCCTTAACCCTAAACATTCCCCCCTCTAGGAATAAAGTTATTGGTTCACACAGTATCTCCAAGAACATTGTACCTAGATTTGTGTTACACAATATTTATATAGCTATTCACCATGTACAGCAGAGCACTACAATAGTAATTGTACTTATGTCATGTATTTTCTTCTACTGTTCAAGATGCAGCTTTGTTGAAAAAAATGGCTACCAAATTGTGAGTCAATCACAATTACACAGTGCAATAACCAAATCTCTCTGTTCTCCTAATTCTGATTCCCTGCGTTATTTCTGAAAAACCCTAATAAGGACATCTTCAATTAAAAAAAAAAAAAAGAGAGAGACAAATTTCTGTTTGGGTTTATAGTAATTATCAAAAGCTGCTAGTTTTAAGCTTCAGTGGTTGCTTTTTGTTCAGGGATTATAAAATATCACACAAGTGCACATGTATATGCAGCCCTCGCTTTTACAATAAAAATAGTCAGAAAACGGATTAACAGTAAAACTTTGCGTACATGCCACAGTGATTATGACTTATCATAGACAGTTTATGCAGTTTAACCTAACTGCAATACTATGATCAACAAGCAAGATAACATACACAGCTAAGTCCTGCAACATTAGCAGCCTTTAACACCAAGATTGTAGTTCCTTTTTTTAGAGATCCGGTACATATCCCCAGTATGTATCAACTCATTTAGACTTAATAGGAAAAATGTCAGCCTGTGCTACAGCTTTTCTAATACTGGGATAGCTCCCATTTTTAAATCTCCAGTATGTTCCCTATGAAAGTGTGCTATGTATGGGGGAAGGGGAGTAAAGGATGAAACCTTCTGACACATAAGGTATTGCTTTCAAAGCATGGTTGTCAAATCTTGAAACTTATTCAGCTGCTCTGATTTCCTCTAAGTGCTGGGCTGCCAAGATGCCCCTTGATGAGACACCTGCACACCAATAAAAGGTATCCTTAGGCTCAAAATGAGGAAAGACCGTTTAGGAGAGAATTGTATTTACAATACACAGCACCATAAGACAGAATTTGTTTGCATGGTTTCTCTCTTTTCATTTAAGTCAATTATTTTTAAATTTACTAAGGTTGAGCCTTTCATGTGATATCTAATTGTTATAGCTTTCTAGCAAATGCTAAAGTCTTTGAAATGCTTTGCTGGGATTTATTGGCAAATATAAAATAAGCAAACTTACACATACACAGTAAGTTACAGAGGCATACATAGTTGGGCACTACAATCAGATATTTTGCTATGTAGTGGAACTTTAAAAATGCTATAGGTGAGTAAAGCAGTTTGACTTACCTCACTTCTGGAAAGGGGTTTCCTGTCACTCTGCATTCCAGTCTTACTCGACTCCCCTCAGCTACCTCCTGACTTTTGAGCTTCTGAATAAATCGAGCAGCTGAAGGAGGAGTGTGAGATTTATTAGTCTGACTTTGCGCTGTCTCTTCTTCAGGCGGCTTGCTTTCATTCTCAGTTTTCGCTAGTGTTTCCTCTTTTGTACTCATCATTTCCATGGTGTTCACCTCTTGCTGTGGTTCAATTTCACTTTCATTAATTGTGGGGTTAATGACAATAGTATTCTCTTTTTTTGGTGACAAATAACCACTATCTGGAGAAGAGGAATCTCCATTAGGGCGCCTATCTCTTGCCTTGTTTGTCTCTCGAAATATTGCAGAGAGTTCCTCGATAAAAGTAGCTGCCTTCTGAGCTATGTCACTCTGAGAGTTTGGATCCTTGCTAAGTGATTTGTTTCTGGATTTTGGAATTGGAAGTGTGGACGAGCCACTTTTTCCTTGAAGTTTAGAAGCTTTTTGGGCCTGCAAGGTTCGGATTATACTCGGGCTGGCAGTCAGAAATGGTGAAACCATTCCCCTCAAATTTGAACCCCCAGGTTTATTGGAACCACCAGCTCTACCCAACTTATTCATAACATTTTCCCTTTTTCTGGAGTTTTCTGATGTTGTGTTGCTTAGTTTTAACTCCTTGTAAGATCTGTCAGGTGGGTTATTATGAGAAGATTTCAAAACATGACTCTGATCCTCCGACAAAGGACTTGAAAATGCTTCCCTCGCAATGTCAAGACTTTTGTTCATTTCCTCTTGACTAAGGAAGGCAGAAAGTTCTGAGAAATTTCCATCAATTGAGTCACTATGAAAATCTGACAGAGTATCATAGAAGGAATCATGGGAAGAAGATTCAGGCATACTTTCAGGCAGAGAGTTCTTTTTTTTCCTCTCATTAACATAGATATCCTTTGTTAAAAGAGACAGGGGCAGAGCTTGATTCAGAGCTCTGTTTGCCATCCTAAGATGTAGCCCTGGAACAAAAAGAAATCATAATTACAGTATGGCCCTCATGTCAAAACAACAACTTCCCAGTAAGTTTAATCTCCAGAAAAAAAGCACCTTAGACTACTTCACAACACAGAAGTATCATGGAAAACATGCCAAACATAATGTATAATTTATATTCTAGGAGAAAAGCATAAATGTTAAACTAAAAACACACATATTACAATGATTTTAGACATCATGATTTATACGTAGCTAATATAACACTAAAACCAAATCCTAAATGTATCATCTGAAAGTTATGTAACACAATAATACACATAGGAACCATTTCCTAAATCAACAATACCGAGATATTAGCAATGTCTTATATGAATCATGCTTTCTCCCTTTGATTTATTAAAAATAGATTACAAGTTTATATATATTTATGATCTATAAAGTCAGTTCTTCATTTTACATATCATCAATTGTTCTTATCTAGAACTTATTTACAATAACAGTATTTAGAATAACAAAGCAAATTTGTCATATTATCAATTTGTTGAATTTATTAATAAAATGTTTTATTAGAAAGAACATTATTTTTTTTTCAAATACTAAATGATATAACGTATAGCAATAAAATACAATGAATATTAAAATTGCTCAATATTTTTAGCATGTATTTGGAAAGAAAATATTGCTCACCTACAAATCCTCTGAGAGTTGAGTATAGGCTCTTATTCAGAAGAAATAGGTGTACAGCTATACATTAAGTATTGCTTTGTCCCCACAGCACTCATGAGGTGAATGTGGCCTGGAACTAGCATCTGTTCCCACAGGACCATGTCATTCTTCCTCCAGTCAACTATATTTGGTAACAGATCTCATGTTTCAGTGCACTGCTATCTGGAATTCCAAGAGAAAGGCTGTTGGGCCTTGCTGAAATAACCTCACCGACACTTGCATCTCAGATATCGGAGGACTCTGTGTTTCATTTTATTATCTGTGCAGCTCTTTTAGTATTACTAGTCATAAGAAAAGCATTAAGCTGGTAAAAGTCCTTCAAAGATATATAAATGTCAAGGCATTAAAGCACATTTGAAACAAATCTTACAGAAACCTACAAAGAAACCTAGTTGTGACAAATCTATTTATGGGATGCCAGCTTTTGTTAAAACAAAATTAAAGCAAAAATCGTTTTTTTCATTTTTGGATATAGTATTTCAGTTTTTGTTTTGCCACCTGTATACCATTAGGAAGACTTCCCTTCATTTCCTGTTGCATAGGCACAACGGAAAGTGAGATGAAATCTCTCCAAAGCGTGGGAAATTCCTGGGTGCCACCAGGATCAGCAGAACTAGTGTCCCATTGGAAGATTTCCCTTCCATTCCTGTTCTGGTGATATTTTCTTTCACTTTTGGTGATAACAGCCAGCAAAGAGAAGGGGGGAATCTTAATTTGTCTATTTTTTTTAATTTTCCATAGAGTAAAAGTTAAAAGTGGTTAAAGTGGAACTATAGCCACATTGAAAAAATTACATATATGTTATAATCTGTTGATGGTATTTTACTGGACAACTTGATCTCTTAACGGAAGCTGAAAAACAACAGACATACTGGTCAGATCAAAGGTGAAAATAAAGGGAAAAGGGCAGCACATCTAAGAGTTGTTAAGCTGCAATATAGTTAATTGTTCTTTTGGGGTTTAACACCACTTTAAAGTGTACCTAAATCAAAAACAAAAAAATTTAATATATTGCAGTTTACCTAATTCTTTTTCAAGTATTCTTCCCTTATTTTCATCTGGTACTGGTCTACACTTATTTCTCCACAGTATCTATATAAGAAGCTATAGTCGTCACACAGGCTGGACTTCAAACATGCTCATCTCTATTACAAAGTGGATTGATGGCATTATAGTTTACACAATATAAATATAATAAATATAAAGATACATTGCTTTTGCTGTTGTAGGGATCTGCTGCCATCTACTGTCTGTATTTTTAAATTATGCTTATCATAGAAATAACTGTGTATAGCACTTCCTGTCCCTGCTAGGCTGGCTTAAAAACCTAAGGAAGGGAAAGTGGATAGAGAAAGAGGAGCTGACACCACCTGTCCACATACAGAAGCTGCATTACTGCAACACTTTTTTTTATCCAGACCAGAAACAAAAATTAGGTAATTGTTCCCGTGTTTTGTATTTTAACTGTAGCTACCCATAATTTCTTGATCCTAGTGACAGACACGTCTCTGCCCTATTGCTAATTTCCTGGTTGTCCTCCCGTCAGCACACTATGGGTTAACTCTCCCTGATTAACCCCCAAGACCACCTTCTTCTAGCGCAATAAATACCTGTCCTCCCCACCCCTTCGTGTTCTTTCTTTTTTGGTCTCCAGGCCACCTGTTGATTGCAGTGGTAAGTACATTGTTTCCTGCATTCCCCCCTGCCGAACCTACCCCTCCATGTTCAGCCTCTCATGGAATTGGAAGACCCTGAATGCTGGAGGTAATTCTTCCTAAAATCTGTGTGCTCTGTTTGTGCCAGGGCTGCGGGAAAAATTATGCTTAAACAGCATTGACAATATACAGGTGTGGCATTATAAAAGCTCTGCAATGTCATCATTGCCTCTCCCTCGGGGTTTAACTAAGATTCCAATTACCTAGTTCACACCTGTGCAGCGAATTCTAGGGCAGTCAACAAAAGTAGGATGTTACATTGTTTTGGTATGGAACACATCTGGAAAGTGGCAAAACGCATTGAGAATGCATCAAGAACATTCATGCAGAAACACATCTGGAACACAGAAATTGTGGGGATCGGGCCATCAGGCTTGTAGAGAATCTATTCAGTGACAGATTTTGCCAGTCAACCAGCAATAGCATTAACTTCGAGGGTGTATACTCTCCTATATTCCTGGTACCCAAAGCATCCAGAGAGCTCAGAACGGTGTTGGTCCTGAGGTCCTTAAATCAATTCATCAGTCCCAGAAGATTCAGGATGGAGCCAGTATATACAATATCAGTAGTGCACCCAGGAGATTGACTAATTTCAATCGATTTGGCAGATGCCTATTTACATGTCCTGATTTACAAACACCCTCAGAGGTACCTCAGATTCGCAGTAGAGGAAGCGCATTATCAATTGAGACTTTTGCCCTTCGGCATCAACACAGCACCCAGAGTCTTCTCCAAGATCCTGTTGGTGACCATAGGATTTATCCATTTACAGGGGCTAAAAAATTTTCATTATCTAGACGACATCCGGGTCATTGCACATTCAAGTGAGCAGCTTGCGCTACAGCGCAACAAGGTAATAGGGATCCTGTCCAACTTTGGATGGCTGATATACAGTCAAGAGTATTTAGGCATGGTATTGGACACAGGACGGATTCTTCTGCCATGTTGAAAGGTGACTGAGCTGAAAGCATGTGTCTACAGGGTGATGGAGGCTAAGACGTTATCGGCAAAAGACTGTATGACGATGTTGGGGATATTCACAGGCTATCACGGCGGTACCGTAGGCAATGTCCCACACGAGAGCTCTGCAGATGTTCTTCCAGAGGCAATGAAATGGCTGGTCATTGGACCAGAAGATCTGGGTGCCAGCATAGGGGTGATGGAGTCTGATCTGGCCAGATTGCAGACCAACTAGGCTGGAGGTTCCCAGCAATGGAGAATGGTCAGTCAACGGACACTATGTTCAGTCTTTGCCAGAGGGGGGATAACCAGCATAGACCTGATGGCAACACCAGGGAATGCTCAGGTGCCAGAGTTCACAGCAAAGTTCAGATATAACGAGGCGATAGCCCAGGATGCCTTCTCAATCTTATGGCAGTTCCCCCTACTGTACCTGTTTCCTCCAATCCCATTAATCATGAGGGCTTTGCTGAAGATTGCGGAGGAGGTGCATACCATCATAATTGTACCCTTCTGGCCCAGGAGACCAGGGTTTCCTTTGCGCTTGCAGAGGGTGTCTGCCCCACCAGTACGCCTACCTCTAAGGAGGGATCTACTACAGCAAGGACAGTGGATTCACCCGAATCCAGGGAGACTGCAGCTGATGGCCTGGCTGTTGAATCGGCCAGATCGCATGCACAAGGCCTCTCAGAGGAAGTAATTGCTACATTACTGGGGGCAAGGAAGGCTACAAAAAATGCCACATACTCCAGAATTTGGAGAAAGTTTGCAGACTTTGCATCGCAACAGTTTCTCCCCATTAACTCGAAGTATTGCGAACATTTTAGAGTTTCTGAAAACGGCTCTGAATGTTGGCTTGGTATATAACTCTATTAAAGTGCAGGTGTTGGCCCTGTCTTCTTTCACCGGACATAGATGGGCTAATGAGCCTTTTAATAAAGCAGTTCCTCAGAGTCACAATAAGGGTGTGCCCCCCAAGGAGGAGCCTCATCCCAACCTGGGACTTGGGCATGGTCCGAAAGGCACTGTTGCAACCCCCATTTGGCCCAGCAGAATCATGTACACTTTGCTTTCTAACAATCAAACTGCTCTTCCTGAAGGCCATTACAACGGCCAGAAGAGTGTCGGAATTAGCAGCCTTTTCCTGTAAAGAAACGTTCTGCATTGTGTATCCGGACACGAAATAATTTTCCGAGTAATCGGGTAGATACAGGCCACTTTCTTCTGTCCCGGTTGTGGACGTGAA
>BLSH010158602.1:474149-492136 GCA_018402905.1 Glandirana rugosa | reverse complement strand
TACTCAGAACCTCCAAACATTATATATATATATATATATATATATATAGCAGACACCCTAGAGAATGAAATGGTGGAATGGTTTTGGAAAGAAACTGTTTCATGAAAAAAAAACCACTAAAGTTAACCCAATTTTTTTTGTATAATGTGAAAGATGATCTTACGCTGAGCATATAGATACCTAACATGTCACGCTTTAAAATTGTGCACACTTGTGGAATGGCGCCAAACTTCAGTACTTAAAAATCTCCATAGGTGACACTTTTAAAAATATTTAGAGTTACAGAGGAGGTCTAGTGCTAGAATGATTGCTTTTGTTTGTGGCGTATGTAACCTGTGTGTATCTGGCTCTGATAGTAACCAGTGCCTCACCAGCCATTGACCTCACTGCGCGTACCTGCTACAGGCTGACAACAAGTGCACCTGTAGCCATAGTATTGAAGCCATGGTCTACTCTATGCATATAACATCACCAATCTTGAGAGTACAGGATAGTTCCCCTTTTTCCTGATGTTCAGGAGGGTGCCTAGATTGCTTATTGACCTCCTGCTAGCAGCGGCGGCTGGTGCATAAGGGGCACTTGAGCGCCACCTCTACACCGCTGAGAAGGAAAACAAGAAAAAAGTCAGCCCGGCCCCCCCTGCAGGAGGCGCCGGTACATTGACTTTTCTTTTTTTTTCCCTTGGCTCCTTGCTGTTGGGTAAAGTCTATGTGTGTGCGCTGAACAGGCGAACACACATAGACTGATTGGCTGCCCCCTGAGCCATCAGAGCAAATGACTCTCTGTCATTGGATGCTGTTGGTGGGGGTGGTACTACGGTGGACGTACTGGCTGCGTGATTACTCACGCAGGCACAGCACTCCCCGGGACTTCCGAGCACACTGAGTGTCAGCATGCTCTCCGCTAGTGCTGCCTCTGCATAATGTCAGCCCGCTCTCCAGCAAGCCAATCTCTGCACCACTGCCAGCCTGAGCCTGCCTATTAGATGGTGTAAGTGCGGGACTTGTCCCGACCTCGGGGAGGGGTGGGGGGGGCTGGTGACTGTATACCCTACCTGGGGCTCTGTATACTGCTATCTGGCACCCTGTATACTGCTACCTCTGCTACCTGGCACCCTGTATACTGCTACCTGGCACCCTGTATACTGCTACCTGGGACCCTGTATACTGCTACCTGGGACCCTGTATACTGCTACCTGGGACCCTGTATACTGCTACCTGGTGCCCTGTATATTGCTACCTGGGGCTCTGTATTCCCTATCTGGGGCCCCTGTATACTGCTACCTGGCACCCTGTATACTGCTACCTGGGGCTCTATATACTGCTACCTAGGGCTCTGTATACTGCTATCTGGTACCCCTGTATACTGCTATCTGGGACCCCTGTATACTGCTATCTGGGACGCTGTATACTGCTACCTGGAGCTCTGTATACTGCTACCTGGCACCCTATATACTGCTACCTGGGGCTCTGTATATCCTATCTGGGACCCCTGTGTATTGCCACCTGGCACCCTGTATAGTGCTACCTGGCACCCTATATACTGCTACCTGGCGCTCTGTATACCTTATCTGGGACCCCTGTATACTGCTACCTGGGGCTCTGTATACCCTATCTGGGACCCCTGTATACTGCTATCTGGGAACCCTGTTTACTGCTATCTGGGACCCTGTATACTTCTACCTGGGAACCTGTATACTGCTACCTGGGACCCTGTATACCCTATCTGGGACCCTGCATACTGATATATGGTGATTCTGAATACTGCTATCTAGGGCTCTGTATACTGCTATATGGTAACTTTGTATACTGCTATATGGTGACTCTGTATACTGCTATATGGTGACTCTGTATACTGCTATCTGGGACCCCTGTATACTGCTATCCGGGACCCTTGTATACTGCTATCTGGGACCCCTGTATACTGCTATCTGGGACCCTGTATACTGCTACCTGGGGCTCTGTATACTGCTACCTGGCACCCTATATACTGCTACCTGGGGCTCTGTTTATCCTATCTGGGACCCCTGTATATTGCCACCTGGCACCCTGTATACTGCTACCTGGGGCTCTGTATACCCTATCTGGGACCCCTGTATACTGCTACCTGGCACCCTATATACTGCTACCTGGGGCTCTGTATACCCTATCTGGGACCCCTGTATACTGCTACCTGGCACCCTGTATACTGCTACCTGTGGCTCTGTATACCCTATCTGGGGCCCCTGTATACTGCTATCTGGGACCCCTGTATACTGCTAACTGGGACCCTGAATACTTCTACCTGGGACCCTGTATACTGCTACCTGGGACCCTGTATACCCTATTTGGGTCCCTGTATACTGATATATGTTGATTCTGTATACTGCTATCCAGGGCTCTGTATACTGCTATATGGTAACTCTGTATATTGCTATATGGTGACTCTGTACACTGTTATCTAGGTCTCTGTATACTGCTATCTGGTGGCTCTGTATACTGCTATATGGTGACTCTGTATACTGCTATATGGTGACTCTGTATACTATCTGATGATGCTGTATATACCACTATCTGGTGATGCTGGGCTGTATAATCCTGACACAAGGGGTGGAAACTATAAGGGGTGGGGCTTATGAGAAGTGGGAGGGGTCAAAAGGAAGGGCGGGGTCTGGCACCCCCCATCCTAAAATTTCACCAGCCGCCACTGCCTGCTAGAAGATATCACTGATTTCATTAGTTATCAAAGTCCTCACCAATATGTGGCTCCCCTAAAAAGACACCCTCAAGTCTGCTTACCTTTTAGCTGAAAAAAACAAACAAAGCATAAATAAAGAAACAAAAGAAGGTTTGATCTCCATGCGAGACACAGAGATTTGAAACCAGGCGACCAAGTCCTGCTACTATTTGGAAGCTTCTGGAAAGAATGAGCTGGCCAACCAATGGTGATAGGAGATTGTTACAGTGATGAACAAATTGCCTGGGATCCCAGTATACAAGATAAAGGGATCAGAAGGTAGAATCAAAGCCTGGCATAGAAATCATTTGCTGTTTATTCCCCGAGTCAGTGATGAAGATGGCTCAAGTGGCATCTCAGGGACTAACCCCCGCTTCAAGCAGATCTCTCCCCTGATCTTCCTAATACCTGAGAGTGATTGAATAGTAGTTCATGGGGTCTCTAGCTCAACGGTACTTTCTCCTCCAAGAGATCCACTGGACCCTGAATCTCCAGAGGTTGTGCCTGAAATGGTGAGCACGTCTAGTCAGGGACCCAATCCTTCTACACAGCCAGTGCCATCCCTTCCCATGACTTATAGTCCTATTTCAGCACCTGAAAACACAGGATTACCTTAGAGGGAAGTGCAGAGAGGGAAGAGAGTCAGACATCCTCCACTTGTTTTGACCTATGATCATTTTTAAGAGCCCAGGTTTGACACTCAGCCACACTTGTATCATGCTTGGGTAGCAGCAATCTCCAATTTAGTCAACATATTGCCTCTTTTTGTTTTTGCTACTAATTTGTTGTTTTCCCCAGCAAGCCATTGTAATAGGGAGAGGAATACCCTGTTTTCTTAAAATGTTGTTTACCATGCATGCAGGGCCGGCTCTACCACTAGGCGGAGTAGGCGGCCGCCTAGGGCACACTGCCGCCCAGGGCGCCCTGCCCCTGTCCATATACTACCCTAGCCTGTCCATACACTACCCCAGCCTGTCCATATACTACCCCAGCCTGTCCCTATACTACCCCAGCCTTTCCATATACTACCCCAGCCTGTCTATATACTACCCCAGCCTGTCCATATACTACCGTAGCCTGTCCAAATACATGCGGATCACGGCTGGCACGAGGAAGCGAGCTGATGCCGCCATTAATTGTCTTTAGGCCGGGTCCAGAAGCACAGGTGCGGGCCTGTGGACCACGGCTAAAGAAATAGGTAGAGAGTCCCTGCAAAAATCTCTACCTCCGCCACCTCCATTGTATACATGGACAAGGCAAAGGGGGTGGAGTCAGGGGCAGAGCCAAAGGGGGGGGGGCGGCAAAATGGGGTTTTGCCTAGGGTCTAAAAAATCCTTGCACCAGCCCTGCATGCATGTTGTGATATCTTTGACCAGACGTAAAGATTTCACCAGGGAAAGTGTGTAGGGATATGCTGCCCTTTAATATCTGGATTTGTAATTGCTGATTATAAAATAATTAATTGCATTTGGAACAAAAAAAAATAATAATTGCGTGTAGCACTTTCTGTTACTGCTAGGCTGGCTTGTAAACCCGAGAAGGACAAGGGGAGAGAGAGAGGGGAGGAGGGGCTGACACTACATGTCCATAAAAAGAAGCTGCATTACTGCAATACTGTATTTTTCCAAACCAGAAGCAGAGACTATTAGGTAACTGTTCCTGTGTTCTGTGTTTTAACTGTAGCTACTCGTAACGTCTTGATCTGAATCCTAGTGACAGACAAGTCTCTGTCCTATTGTTAATATCTCACATGCACAGAGCCAGATAGCTAGGTCTGTGCTATTGTATTTATGCAGTTTTTGCCTTCCAGTATATTAGTAGGTGAACATGTTTATTGCAATAGAGTTTATACGCAGCTCCTGTTATTTTAGTTCTATGCCTTTCCTGTTATTTTAGTTAACCCTGTCCCTTCTGATCTAGCATAGGCTAGAGTCAGGTTAGGCATCCGACAGCCAAGTCTGTAGTTAGAGTTTTGGCTGCATGTCATATTGGGGGGGAAGCTACGTTCCAGACTGGTTGGACAACAGTTGGAGGATTTCCCCATTACAGCTGATCTTGTCTTCAGGTTTCTGACACAAAGATGGATGCTGCAATGCGATCATCCTCAGGAGGCCCCTACAACAGAACTTTACTGCAACATTTATCAGGAGGTATCTCTATTAATGATTATATAGATCCTGGTATATGTGCACCAGGACTCTTGTTGTGCCCTTTACAAATAACATCTGTTTTATTATTTCCTTACTGGTATTCATCTATATACTTATGGTTCATGTCATATGCTGGTTACAGTAATTCCTGTGATCCCAACTACTTTCATTAGATTACTGGCTAATTTGCCAGCAAGGGAATCCCCTCTGTTCACAGGCTCTGGTTCTTTTATTTAAATACAGGTTAAGCGACAAATCCTGTGTGGGAAGGGTCTTTGGCAACCCCCCCCCCCCCCAAAAAAAAGGACTACACTGTGTTTTCAGGGCACATGAAGCAATATGCACAAGACAATTCTGGCAACTTACTAAACATTTTCTTAGCCTGAAAAATTAAAACAAATGCAGCCAGAAAGCAGCAGGCTGACAAGCCTCATTGTATAAAATTTCTTTTTTTGTAGGTTTTAAAAACATGGTTCAGTGAATGAAAGATCACAAAAAGTTTTTAATTACTTCAGGCATTACTGAGGTACTAGGGTATCAGGCCTTATGCCCTGCCACTATTCAAACTATTCGTTACAAATATTTTAGAATATAGCAGTCACTACTTAATCCAGGATCTCTAATAGGAAATTAGGAGACTTTAGGCTGGGTTCACACTAGTCCGATTCTCGGACCGACATTGTGAGCACAAGTCGCATTACGTCACAAAAACAATGATTCCCTATGAGAGCCGTCTTAACTGCTCCGACTTGTGTTTTTCAAAGTTGGGCCGACTTTGAAAAAGGTTTCTGTACTACTTTTGTCCAACTTTGATCCCACTTTAGCTTATTGAAAAGCATTGAAGTCGATGAAAGTTGGATCATTGTCTTCACTGATCTGACTTTGGCAAGCGACTTATGCTCTGAGGATCTTGAAGGGGAACTCCACGCCAAATTTTTAAAAAATGGCCTGGGGTCCCCCTCAGGGCTGGCCCAAGACATTGTGCTGCCTGGGTCCAAGAATGAAATGCTGCCCACCCCCCAAAAAAAATCACGCCCACCAAAAGGCCCTCACATCCATTATTTTATATCATGATAATTAAAACTAAAAATGTATTTATCAGGAAGTCAGATTTATATGCAACAGCACCTTGTCTATATGCAAATGTATATGACATACCATTATGTTCATTTCCAAGGGGTGGGCTAGGGTAGTATAGGGGCAGGCGCAGCGGCCCGGGGGTCAGTTGTCATCATGAAACACAAAACTGCTGGAAAAAAAAATCTGGGTGAATAGAAGAGAAGGAGAGGTGGCTGTAGTTAAATTTGCTGCCCCTCTCAAAGTGCTGCCTGGGTCCAATGGACCCACTGGGACCCATGGTGGGCCGGCCCTGGTCCCCCTCCAGGAGCAGACCAGGCCCTTTGGTCTGATATGGATTTTAAGGGGAACACTGCACCAAATTAAAATAAAATGGTGTGGGGTCCCTCCCAAAATCCATACCAGACCAAAGGGCCTGGTATGCTCCTGGAGGGGGACCCCATGCCATTTTTTTTTTTAATTTGGCGTGGAGTTCCCCTTCAAGATCCCCAGAGCACAAGGTGCCTGGTATTGTCGGGATCAAAGTCGGATCCCTGTTCACAGAAAATCGGTCCGACTTTGACCCTATATAGGACCGTAAACCGCGCAGCAAAGTAGGATCAAAGTCAGTCCATTTAAATGTTGGATAGTGTGAACCCAGCCTTAAGGTGTATGTGTGTGATTATAAGAGAGTATTATGAATGTTACATTTGAGGACCAGAAATGATGTGAATGGTACATAAATATGTCAATGCCACATAAACGCAGGAGATACATCATGAAGAAGTTTGGCATGACCTAGCGACTTTATTTACATATAACATTTAAGAAATGTATTTTAACCGCATTTACTGTGTGTGCTCTAGTTACAACAGTTGCATTCTGCGTTTAAAATGGAACTCCCCCACATGGATCATTTTATTTTGGCCCACAGACAGTTGTTTGGTGCTCATATCACATTTTATCACATGACATTTGCTACATGACGATATTTTCCTCATTAGTATCACTGTTATGGGTTTTTTTTCTCCTCAGCAGAAAATATTTCTCCTGTTCGACAATCCTTTTTTATTTTAAATTGCTGTGATTAGATTTGTCATCCTTATCCTTCATTGGTTTTTGACTCTACATGAAGCTGTACAACTTAGGCAATGTACTGATGTGCATATTTTGTGCTCATGCATTCAGATGACCTTAAAGTAGAGCTCGGTGATCTCTATGGTGACTACATTGGTCTATGTTCATTTCTGTTTAGTTGTTTGCAGATATCGCACAGAAAAATAAATATATGTATTTGCATGTACTTGTATTTAAAGCGTTTGTTAACCCAACACTTCATTTTTCTGATATGTGTCTGCTGTACCATGTACTTGTATGAGAAAGTATCCTGTTCTCTTTGTATACTTAATTTGTGTGAAATCCCTGGTGTTCCTGCCAGTCCCTCTGCTTTCCTATTAAAAACTGACCACACTACGCAGAAGCACACTGTGGTCAGTTCTCTAGCTAAGCTGGGAACTCAGTGTGGTCTCCTCCAATGACCAGGCCCTGCTGCATAGCCATTCACTGGGAAGCTCAGTGTGCTGCTGCTTCTCCTCCCCCAGCTCTTATGCAGCTGAGAACAGAGGGAATTTGATTTTATATCTATACACAAATGTTTTTCCTTTCAATTCAATTTTAAACTGAATGAGTTGTTTTACAGGGTGATCATTTACAATCACTGTAAGCTGAGTATGGTCTTGTGATAGGTACAGAGAGTTATTATATCTGCTTTTTAACCAATTGCCAACCGGCCGCTGTCGTAATATGGTGGCAGGTTGACTTGCTCCTACGAATCATCGTAGCTGTACGGCGGTCGCGGGAATGTGTGGTGTGAGCGTTCGCGTGCCGCTGGAGGTGCGCTCGCGTGTTCACTGGCTAGCAGGGGAGCCAGTCAGTGGGTGGGGCGGACTCAATGTCTGCCAGCCACCCGTGATTAATAATAAAAACGCCATAAATCTATTCCCATGGTTTATAGACGTGATAACTTTTGCGCAAACCAATCAATATACGCCTATTGCATTTTTTTTTTTACCAAAAATATGTAGAATACATATTGGCCTAAACTGACTACATTTTTTTTTCTATTTTTTTTTTTTTTATATGTATTATAGCAAAAAGTAAAAAAAATATATTTTTTTTTTCAAAATTGTCACTCTTTGTTTATAACACAAAAATTAAAAACCGCAGGGGGGATCAAATACCACCAAAAGAAAGCTCTAGTTGTAGGAAATTAAAGCAACACAGTGCTCTGGTCAGGAAGAGGGTAAATCCTTACAGGGCTGAAGTGGTTAAACTCTCACTCAAGAGCGGGGAAACCACCAGTCTGTTGGTGACCTAAATTATACACAGTTATCTATGAATTTAAGGTTATGAAACAGCATATATGTGAAGTGTTTTCTTAACACAAAGACTTATGCATATATATATACAGAAAATGATTATTAGAAACAAGTATATCCTCAAACATTTGTGTTAGCTTTTAAAAACGGCAAATGAC
Source organism: Glandirana rugosa (assembly GCA_018402905.1). Taxonomy (NCBI): domain Eukaryota; kingdom Metazoa; phylum Chordata; class Amphibia; order Anura; family Ranidae; genus Glandirana; species Glandirana rugosa. Next base: position 483,679 of record BLSH010158602.1, on the reverse strand, counting down.
AGCACATGGTGTTTCACAGCTGCACACACTTAGGCAAGTCAGGCACTCAACTAAGACTTAAAATAGCCTGGGACACCGTTCAGAAATAACTTTACATCCTACTAAATGTCCCTTGTGTGGCACTGGGTCCTGTAAACCATGTCTCCAATTCCTATCCTAAGTCAGGTGTTCCTGTGGACTAGAGAAAGAGAAAGAAATGGCTAAACTGTATGCCAGGGGCGTTGCTAGGTCTACAAAAGATCTGGGGCTAGAGCCCATAGCAGCGAAGTAAAGAAAGTCATACGTTTGGGCGGGCATACACATGTATATAATATACGTGTGTGCGTGTGTATAAGAAGGCCAGTATGGTGGCCTGAATTTATGGGAGGAGCCTGGAGGGTATTTAAGCAGTTCACTCCCCATGCTCTTTGTCGGTTCCAGTGCACGATTCGTTACGTCACCAGGCCGACTCTTCCCAGCTCACTTGTGTTTGTGAGTCTGTTCCGAACTCAGTGTGTTGCGGTTGCTATTTGAGAGTTGTAGATCGAGCCTTGCTCACTGTTCTCAGGTAGAATTTGTTACCGTTATCGTTCATCTTAAATTCATTTCTGTTTATTGTGTCCCCCATTTCGCATGTTCAGTTCCCATTGCGCAACTTATGAATCACTTGTAAATCTCTAAAGAGCAGTTCCCATTCCACCAAACTTGTTAGCCCCTTGGTTAATTCCCATGTGCGTCATGCACAGAGCTACACCACTTTTAGGTCGCTCTTTCGTAGTTTCCGATACATTTGGGATACCTTGCAAATGTACTAAACAGTCTGATTCGTACCCACTTACCGATTTGTAGCGGGCACAATGGTTACTCGGTCCATGCATTTTCCCTAGTCTGTCATTTACCCTCCCTTTGGGTTCATGTCATTTACTACCGATTCGCACAGGTTCACGGTATTTCCTACGATCGCATCACAACCGAGCACAAATTCCTCGCAGTCACTGCGAGCCCACACAAGTCACTTGCTGATTGTAGCTAGCATGCATACGAGCATGATGTCTTGCAATCGCTGCAAGCACGGGTACTTGTTACTCCCTACATTACGGCTAGCATGCATTTCAATTGCGGCAAGCACATGTTTTTCATAACACTCCTAGCAAACACTGCAAACACGTAATCATGCAAACCCCCCTGCGATCTATGCCAGCATGTACAAATGCAGACTTCTTACAAACGCTGCAAATATGCTTGGCGAAATGTCTTTCAAATCACTGCAAGCACGTATTTAAACTTGAACTTGCAATCGCTGCAAACATGTATTTAGTTAACTCCTGGCAAACGCTGCAAGCCCGCATCACCACAACCCCTCGCAAATCACTGCTAACACTCATCGTCTCAAACTTTACACAAACTCCTCGCAGTCACTGTGAGCACACCATTGTTAGTGGCACTTTATTGGCCACTTGTCTCTAGTGGCATTACACATGGGGCACTCATCGTTTTCTCTGTCATTTCTCCTTTAGGTCAGTCGAGTTCAGGTCCCATCCTGCATCAGATTGGATGTTTTTTTTCCTCAGATAAAGAAAAAAAAAAGAAAAAATCCCCCCAACGTAGGGATTGCTTCTTCATCAGGGCCACCCCCACAACAGGGGTGGGACAGGCTGTTCAGATAAATTAAAAGAGATATAGACTTCTGGTTCCGGCGCCACATGGAGTAGCTGCCTCTCCCTTCAGCTCCCACAGCAATCCCGATAATCGGCCTACAAAATCACTCCAGAACAGAGGCGGCTCTCTAATTAGGCAAATTAGGCGGTTGCCTAAGGCCTCGCACTCACAGGGGCCTCGCAACCGCCTAGCGGCAGCTGACACCAGCACTTTAAAGCTCTTAATATATGCAATTTATGAAGTTAATTTTTTTATCGCTTGAATTATTTTTCCCATTATGGGCATGAGTGGGGCCTCATGTCTAGGTTTTACCTAAGGCCTCACAAAGCCTAGAGACGCCTCTGCTGCAGAGGTATTTTCGGGCCTCCACGTACAAAGGATCGGGTTTCTCAGAGGACCGGGCAGACCCGCATGGACCGTTTCGTGGAGAAAGGTACCTCCCGCCACTCCTCGGAGCATCGAGGCCCGGACGTGCCCGTTCGTTCGGACACGCCCTCACGTTCGGTTGCGCCCACGAGGCACGAACCTTCGGATCGCACGAATCCCGCGTAAATGGAGGTGAGCACTGCGCCATCTCAGCCTTCCATCCTAGGCTCAAATGACACTGAGCGCATAGCCCAAGCAGTAGCTGCCCTGCTGGCACCCACCATCTCAGCCTCAGTAGAACAGGCTGTTCAGGCAGGCATACACAACTTCCAGAAAGAACTGAGGGAACACGCTGAGAGACTTAATGAAGCAGAACAGCGTATCTACAACCTGGAGGATGAGGCCTATCAATCTCATAAATCTGACCAAGCCCAAGACAAACAGATTAGATGGATAACGGAAAAACTTGATTCATAGGGGTGCCGGAATCTCTCCATTCCACAGCTCTGATTAATTTCCGTGGGTCCAAAACTCCAGAAGCCTTAGGCCTCCCTGGGCCATGCACAGTTGAACGAGCTCATCGGCTGGGGGCACCAAAACCTGATCGCAATAGCCCAAGGCCTATTATTGCAAAATTTCTAAACTACGCGGACAAACATGAGATTCTTCGAAAATATCACCAAATGAAATCACTGCGTATAGACGGGGTAAGCATCCTCATCTTTGCCGACTACTCAGCCGAAGTAGCCAAGAGAAGAAAAGCCTTCCAACCGATCTGTGCAGAGCTATTCAAACGGAACATTAAATTTACTTTGGCGTTCCCCGCCATCCTACGTCTAAAAGAACTGAACGGAGATCAGTTGTCCTATCACGAGCCATCAGAGGCAGATCACTACCTGCGATCACTCCGGCTGGAGTCCTATGCAAGTATTGCAGCGAGAGATCCTTCTTCCCTGCGCCCCACGGACCAGCAAAGCCCTCGCAAAGACCCGCCTAAGCGCTTCAAACAGACAGGAGGGCAGGCAGCTGACCAACACCAAGCTTAACTACTTCTTTCCATATCCCTCTCTTATGGAATACACTTATCCAAAGATGAAGACTCAATATGCGCCGAAAGTTCTAGATGGAAACAACGTCACCAATGAATCCGGATCCTACATTAGACCTCCTCACAGACAAGTGCTAACTAGGTACAACCTCAGCCTCAATCACGCCCCGCAGTCGCGGTCGTGCAATTATCCACCTGCTCCCATCTTCCACATGAACCGTTCTTCCCCAAGCCTTAACCTCTGGGACCTCTTTACCTCAACCAATCCAACCTCAAGGAGGACTGCAACACTATGGTCACATGGTATCATTGCTACAGGGAACTGACTTATTGCAGTGAGTACATGTGGAAAAAAGGGAAGTCCCTAATATGGGTTCTGTATAGCTTTATGTTTGAATTGGTTATAATTACTCATTATATACCTTGGTTATTGTTGTGCACACAGGGTTCCTTTCTTGACACTTCTCCTCTCTCTAGCCCTACCTCTCCCCTTTTGTCTCTCCAGATGGTCCAGCATGACACCAGACATTCACCAAATCCCACTAGATCCCTTAAGAGCAAAATTACCTGCTATCTATCCCCACATCCCTCCCTTTCATGAAAATCACCACATGGAATGTGAAAGGTCTCAGGTCCCCGATCAAACATGCGAAAATCCTGCGGCACCTCAAAAGACTCCACACAGACATTGCCCTTATCCAGGAATCCCATCTTCCTCATTCTGAGTTTTACCACATGAAAAAATTCTGGGTTGGGACAGTCGTAGGTTCAGAAGCTATTGGACGTAAAGCAGGGGTCCTTATCCTAATTCGGAAAAACTTCCCAGGTAAAATATTATCTGTTGACTCAGACTCCCTAGGAAGCATTGTCTCAATCCAACTTAGCTGGAATGACAAAACAATCCAAATTACTAATGTTTATGCTCCCAACAACCCTACCAACCAATTCTTCACGAGCCTAAAGGCTTATCTTCTAAAACATCCAGCCCTCCCTCACATTGTAGGGGGCGACTTTAATAGTATCATGTATGCCTCCGAAGATAGATCCCAACCCAAAAAAATTAGCAGACCCCAACAAACCCTCAGGACCAACCAATCTGGCATCAATGGTAGACTCCCTGTGTTAGGAAAAAGAACTATTTCCGGCTGAAATCTGTTGTTTCCGCGGAGGTGCGCACATTTGCGCGCGTGCGCGCGCTCCCGTGCGCGTGCGCGCCCGCGTGCGCGCGCGCTCCCGTGCGCGCGCACGCGCCGGAAACGGCGCCAAATGGGCCTATTTAAGCCTGGAGACTGCTGGGACCAAGTGCTGCTCGCCTACAGCGTTCCCGACCTGTAAGCCCCAGCTCTGGATACCAGTTCCCGTGTTGCTCTGCCTCCTGTTGACCCGGCTTGTCCTGACCTGCTGTCTTCTACCTGCACCGACCCCGGCTACCCACGACCATCCGATTGTCTGCTCCCTTGTACCTCTGCTGCCCGCCCGTTAACGAAGCTTGCTTGGACTTTGACTACTCTTTCGCCTGATCCTTTGTACCTTCCTGCCAGCCTGTTGCCGACCCAGCCTGAACGACCATCCTTCTATCTGCACGTCTCCTGGAGCATCGCTACGTCATCAGTGACCCTCCAGCCCTCGTGCCATCCCGCACTCTTGGGCCTCTGTCTCCACTACCAGGGGTCCTTGAATCGGGTGCGCAAGAGCGGTTGTTCCCTGCACAAGACAGACTCCACCGTCAGGTACGTGACACCCTGGGTCTGCAAGACCTCTGGAGACTTCAACACCCTACTGATAGGGAGTTCACCTTTTACTCCCCTCCCCATAAAGTCTTCACGAGAATTGATCATATATTCGGTACTGAACACCGTATCCCCCTTATGGATCAAACCAAAATTGAGGAAATAGTTATCTCCGACCATGCCCCAGTGTCTCTATCGTTATTGGACCACCACTCAAATTCATCCCCCAATCTTTGGCGATTCCCAGCACACTTAGCCAAAACAGCTGATTTTCAGTCGTTCATCTCAAAAGCCTGGAAGGAATACTACCAGGTAAACGCCGAGCACTTGGACAACCCAAACTTATTTTGGGACGCAGGCAAGGCCTATCTGAGAGGGCGAATTATCTCTTATGCCTCCTCTCTCAAAAAACATAACATATCCAAATACAGGGAGGCCAGCCAGAGACTTAAATTGACCCAACGGGCCCTTTCTGATCTCAACTCAGATGCCAATTCGGTATCTTGGATGGCGGCCAAACGGGAATTCGATCATTGGGCAGATACTTTGGAATTGTCAAAAAAAGCACGTTCAGATGCTGTTTTTTTTAAATTTGGCAATAAGCCTGGGAAACTTCTCTCAAGACTATGCAGAGGGCCCTACACACCCACACACATTAAGTCACTACGTGACCCCCTAGGCGTCATCAAAACCCAATCACAAGAAGTAGCCAAAATCATGCACAATTTTTACACCTCCCTTTATGCCCTAGACCCCATAAACACCTCCAAAGCCAAGGCGTTTCTAGACAACCTGGAGATACCTCAAATTACCCCCCTGCAACTTGAAAAATTAAATGCCCCAATATCGGCCGAGGAATTAGAAGCTACCATTCAGAATCTAGCCCCAACTAAAGCACCAGGCCCCGATGGTTATACAGGCGAATTCTATAAATCCCTGAATGACATACTCCACCCAGCCCTGCTAGCCGTATATAATCATATCTGGAAAGGAGGACCCTACCTCCCATCTGGCCACCAAGCCATCATCAAGTTACTGGAGAAGAAGGGAAAAGACCCTATGGAACCAGCCTCTTACCGTCCCATCTCTCTTCTCAACCTAGACGTTAAAATTCTGTCTAAAATAATAGCCACAGGTCTAGCAAATATCCTCCCCTCGCTAATACACCCAGCTCAATCGGGCTTTGTCAAAGGCAGGACTGCTACTCTTAATATACGCAAGGTAATGATGGCTCTGGACTATGCAAACTCACACAGTGAAGCCGACCTAGCCATCATTGCCTTAGATGCGGAAAAAGCCTTTGACAATGTCAACTTTGACAGGCTTTCCATGACACTAAAAGAGATGGGCTTCAATGGTCCCTTCATGCACCTGCTAAAGGAGATGTATTCCTCCCCTACAGCAAAATTAGTAGTAGCAGGGCTCTTGACAAATGAATTCAACCTTTTTAAGGGTACAAGGCAAGGGTGTCCTTTATCACCTTTGCTTTTTAACCTAGCAATGGAACCTTTATCAAGATACATAACCTTTAAAGCTCCCCTCCATGGCATCCCACTGGCAAATTTAGAAATTTGATCGGCATTATTTGCAGACGATGTGCTCATTTTCACCTCAAATCCCGCCTCAGATATACCTAGCATTAAAAGTATCTTCGAAGAATTTAGATCATATTCTGGTTTACGAATAAATCTTAGCAAAAGAGAAGTCCTCTGTCTAGGAAAACACCGGACTCCTGCCTGGGCCTCCTCCTCCCCCTTTTCCATGGCTAAGTCCTTTATTACCTATTTGGGTGTAAAAATTGGTAAATGCCCCTCTTCTATATACACTCTCAACTTTCCTCCCCTAATCTCTAAGATTGCACGTGAATTGGAAGGCTGGATGGATCTCCCCCTCTCGCTCCTAGGGAGATGTTACTTATACAAAATGGTCAGCTTCGCCAAACTTTTATACCCCCTACAAACTATTCCATTACTCCTTAAACATAAGGATGTCCAACTATTACACAGGGCACTCACCAAATTTTTATGGCAAAAGAAAAGGGCTCGCATTGCCCTAAACAAACTTCATTTGCCTATGAGCGCGGGGGGGATAAACGTACCAAATCCTAGGCTGTACAACTTGGCATGTTTGAATTGCATAGGCCTTGATTGGATATCCAAATCCTCCAAATACACATCTTACGACCTGGAATCCCCCATGGTCTACCCCTATTCACTGGAAGCATTACTCCACATCAATCCCAATCTTCTACACCAGAACCTAAAGCATAGTCTTCTTCTGAGAGACACAATCACTGCCTGGAGAGAAACTAGGAAATGTTTGAAAATACCCATCTCCATTTCTAGCTGTACGCCGATAAGAGGGAACCCCAGCTTTCCTTCTGGGATGGATCTTAAGGTCTACAAAGATTGGTAGGACCACGACCTTACCAAATTTGCCTCTCTCTGCAATCCGGTCACAGGAGCCCCTCTCCCCTTCCAAAACATAGCGGAACGGTATTCTCTACCCCCCTCTCACCTCTTCTATTATCTACAATGTATGAGCTATTTGCAAGTGTCGAACAAAGAGAGGTCAGCCCGCTTCAAGCCCTCCCTACTAGAAAAATCCCTCGACAAGGGAACCTACTCTATTTCGGCACTCTACAAACCTCTCGTGCTGGCTTCTGCCTCCCTTTCAGTCGTTCAAGCTGCTTCCAAATGGAGATCAGACTTTCCCGATCCGGACATTCTCCACAAGATACTCACGGGATACAACTCAATCCTAAAAATCACCCCTAATGAGTCTTGGAGAGAAACCCAACTCAAACTGATACACCAAGCCTACATACCCTTCAAGAGAACCCCAGCTACTTCAAACTCAATGGCTTGCCCTCTATGCCAGCTTCCAAAACCAACCCTAGCACATCGCTTCTGGACATGTCCACTCATCGAGACCTTCTGGGAACAAACCATCTCCTTCATCTTTGGCATCACAATGACCAAACTCCCTAAAGACCCCTTTCTCCTCATTTTTGGCTATTGGGACAAGCAACTACTTACTTGGTCATCAAAAAACAGCGAGAACCCTAACCCCTGGACTCAAACAACGTTAATGGTTGCCCGGAAAGCAATTTTGAAAAACTGGACTCTCTCCTCCCCCCAACGATTTCTCAGCTTAAAAGGGACCTTCGGCTCACTTTATACAAAGAGAAACTCACAACGGACTTTTACACGTGAACAGCAGTCGCAAATTTTTCCAGAAGTGGCAGGCATTCATAGACCGCTTTCTATCGAAAGAGGAGCGAGATCTTTTTCGAGGTCCTCTACACAACTGCCACAACCATCTAAGAACCCTCTATGATCAGGACCACTAATCCACGAATGCACTCGGATCAGGTGAAGAACAAACCCCCTGTGATGCACAACCAAGTTTGCTGTTTATACAGTACTTTTCACTTTTACCAGCATTTATACGTTACATTTACCTTCCTATTTACTTTTGCTACCATCCTCCCCCTATCCCAACAGCTGAACTTACGGGACTCAAACTCAAGTAATCTCTTCTCTTTTAGAAAGCCATCCAGCCTTCCCCAGACAGTTTATAATGTGACCCTAAACTCCCTGTTTTATGATAACAACTGTTTTGTTTATGTCTTACTACCATCATTATACTATCATTTCTTATATAGAAAAATGTTGATACCACAGTGGCTTTTTCAAGCTTCTGTTGTATATTGTACAACTCTTTCAATAAAATTTATTTAAAAAAAAAAAAAAGAGATATCCATTTTTCACTTATGTCATGCTTACCACAGGTTTCCGATCTACCAAGTTTCGATCCTGACCAGGACCTCACTACTAGAGCGTCAGTCAGGTACGTAGTTCACGAATCTCTCTATCACATTTATCCTGCAGCACTCTGTGACTGTTTGAATTAATTGGTGTTGATTTAGTTGAAGTGAGAGTAAACTTCCATACATTAATTTTACCTATAGGTAAGCCTATACCTAAGCTTACCTATAGGTAGTGTAAATATCTCTTAAACGTGCACAGTTTAGGAGATATTTACTGTACATGCAGCTGGTGACATTACCGGCGCAAGCACGCTAGAGGAATGGTCACCTGGGCCATTCCTTCAGAGTCCTGTGTGGTAAACAGTGGCTCCCGCACGCATGCGCGGAAGTGACCTCATTGTGGCTTCGGCAACTCACACAGCCGAACCTGGAAGGAAGACGGGTGAAAACGGAAGCCCTGTCAGCCATGACAGCTCGCTGCTGGAAGGGCTTTACTCTAAGGTAAGTTTCACATAACATGCTAGTATGCGATGCATACTAGCACATGATAACTTTGCCTCGCAAATTTAAAAAAATCACAGCCAGTTTACTACCGCTTTAAGAAGAAGAGTGTTTCCTTAGTTTAGTAAAAAAGGTGAAGCTATATTCACTTGGTATTCCCCATAATGTGCAAGGGTAATTAAAAACAGTATTTTAACTGCTTAAAGTGACACTCAAGGGTTGATTCACTAAAACCTGAGAGTGCAAAATTTGGTGCAGCTGTGCATGGCAGTCAATCAGCTTCTAACTTCAGCTTGTTGCGTTAAGCTTTGACAATAAAACCTGGAAGCTGATTGGTTTGTATGCAGAGCTACACCAGATTTTGCACTCTCCAGTTACATAGTTACATAGTTAGTCAGGTTGAAAAAAGACACAAGTCCATCCAGTTCAACCAAAAAAAAAAAATCATTTGACCGACACTAAAAAAATTTAAACG
>BLSH010158602.1:457429-474139 GCA_018402905.1 Glandirana rugosa | reverse complement strand
AAAAAAAAAAAAAAAAACATTTATATATATATATATATATATATATATATATATATATATATATACATACACACACAACCAAATTATTCCATATACAATCCTTCACCCACAGTTGATCCAGAGGAAGGGCAAAAAACCCCAGCAAAGCATGGATCCAATTTGCTATAACGGGGGAAAAAATTCCTTCCTGATTCCCCGAGAGGCAATCGGATTCACCCTGGATCAACTTTACCTAAAAATGTTAGTACCCAGTTATATTATTTACATTAAGGAAAGAATCCAGGCCTTTTTTAAAACAATCTACTGTGCTGGCCAAAACCACCTCCGGGAGGAGTCTATTCCACGTTTTAGTAAATTAACCCCACAGTGTTAATTTTGGCAGCAAATTTCGATTTAGGCTGGGTTCACACTAGTCCGATTCTCGGACCGACATGAGGAGCACAAGTCGCATTACGTCACAAAAACAATGATTCCCTATGAGAGCCGTCTTAACTGGTCCGACTTGTGTTTTTCAAAGTCGGACCGACTTTGAAAAAGGTTCCTGTACTACTTTTGTCCGACTTTGATCCTACTTGAGCCCATTGAAAGGCTTTGAAGTCGGATCAAAGTTGGATCAGTGTCTTCACTAATCCAACTTTGGCATGCGACTTGTGCTCTGGGGATCATGAAGGGGAACTCCACGCCAAATTTAAATAAAAAAAATTGGCATGGGGTCCCCCTCCAAGAGCATACCAGGCCCTTTTGTCTGGTATGGGTTTTAAGGGGAACCCCCATGCCAAAAAACGGCGTGGGGTCCCCCCAAAATCCATACCAGACCCTTATCCGAACACGCAGCCTGGCAGGCCAGGAAAGGGGGTGGGGACGAGCGAGCGCCCCTCCCCCTCCTGGACCATACCAGGCCACGTGCCCTCAACATGGGAAGTATGGGTGCTTCGGGGCAGGGGGGCTCTGCGCCCCTCACCCCAAAGCACCTTGTCCCCATGTTGATGAGGACAAGGGCCTCTTCCCGACAACCCTGGCCGTTGGTTGTCGGGGTCTGCGGGCGGGGACTTATCGGATTCTGGAAGCCCCCTTTAACAAGGGGGCCCCCAGATGCCGGCCCCCCACCCTATGTAAATGAGTATGGGGTACATCGTACCCCTACCCATTTACCTGGAAAAAAAAGTGTACAAAAAACACACTACACAGGGTTTTAAAATATTTTAATAAATCAGCTCCGGCGTCTTCTCCCCTCTCCGGATTCTCCTTTCTTTGGCTCTTTTGCGGGGTCTTCCATCTTCTGAGGGGTCTTCTTTCTTCTCCTTCTCTGCGGCGTCTTCTGCTCTTTTGCCGGTCTTCTCCGCTGTCCCCTTCCCTCTGTTCTTCCTCTCTTCTTCTCCTTCTTCTTCTTCCCATGTTGACACGATGCAATCTCCTTCACGAATGCCATCTCCACTGTGTGCTGTGCCTTATATTGGCATGGGGCGTGGCCACCAGATGACATCACCCGGACGCCCCGCCCATATGATGTCACAGCTCCGCCCCATGTTGTGCCATCATATGGGGCGGGGCCTCCGGGTGATGTCATCTGGGGGCCACGCCCCATGCCAATATAAGGCACAGCACACAACGGAGAGGGCATTCGTGAAGGAGATTGCGTCGTGTCAACATGGGAAGAAGAAGAAGGAGAAGAAGAGAGGAAGAACAGAGGGAAGGGGACAGTGGAGAAGACCGGCAAAAGAGCAAAAGACGCCGCAGAGAAGGAGAAGAAAAAAGACCCCTCAGAAGATGGAAGACCCCGCAAAAGAGCCGAAGAAAGGAGAAACCGGAGAGGGGAGAAGACGCCGGAGCTGATTTATTAAAATATTTTAAAACCCTGTGTAGTGTGTTTTTTGTACACTTTTTTTCCAGGTAAATGGGTAGGGGTACGATGTACCCCATACTCATTTACATAGGGTGGGGGGCCGGCATCTGGGGGCCCCCTTGTTAAAGTCCCCGCCCGCAGACCCCGACAACCAATGGCCAGGGTTGTTGGGAAGAGGCCCTTGTCCTCATCAACATGGGGACAAGGTGCTTTGGGGTGGGGGCGCAAAGCCCCCCCTGCCCCGAAGCACCCATACTCCCCATGTTGAGGGCACGCGGCCTGGTATGGTTCAGGGGGGGGGCGCTCGCCCCCACCCCCCTTCCTGGCCTGCCAGGCTGCGTGCTCGGATAAGGGTCTGGTATGGATTTTGGGAGGGACCCCATGCCGTTTTTTCGGCGTGGGGGTTCCCCTTAAAATCCATACCAGACCAAAGGGCCTGGTATGCTCCTGGAGGGGGACCCCATGCCAGTTTTTTTTTTTTAATTTGGCGTGGAATTCCCCTTCATGATCCCCATGGCACAAGGTGCCTGTCATTGTCGGAATAAAAATCGGATCCCTGTTCACAGACAAACGGTCCGACTTTGACTCTATGTAGGACCGTAAATCGCGCGGCAAAGTAGGATCAAAGTCGGACCGTTTTTTTGTCGGATAGCTTGAACCCAGCCTTAGTCTTAGTATTAGGACTAAAATGGCATTTTAGTTTTAGTCCCATTTTATTCGTCTGCAAGTGTTTTAGTTTAGTCCTATTTATTCGACTAAATCTCCAGTACATTTTAGTCATCTAAAATCTAATGGGGGTAGTTAAATTGTAATGCATTATTTAAGCATTTCTCTACAATTTCTAAATATACTATCTCTTTATATACTATTGCTGGAGTGAAAAATCTAATATGTTATTATTTATGCTATTAAGCTTTAAACATGCAGATTTAGTTGTTATATAACGTCTTTATTTAAGTAAAACCGTTCAATCAAGAATATTGATTTTTTTTAAAAAAGGGTAACGTAAAAATAACAAAGAAGTACAAAAGAATAAAAACTCTTTACGTGATCGTGATGATGCCAGTGGCACCATGCACTGCACTGCCAGTGGTCACTGGTCAGAGGAGGCCTGTAATGCTGCACAGTGCTGGATGATGGTCTGAGGGATGGCCTGTAATGCACAGTGCCCTGGATACCACTGCCAGTGATCAGATGATGCCCACACGGTGCTCTCGACGGACAGTGGTCTAAGGGGAGGCCTCAGGCTTGCTGTAATTGCATAGCTCCCAACTGTCCCTGATTTTGAGGTACTGGCCCTGATTTGGAACAAAGTCCCTCTGTCTCACTTTCCTCCTCATGTGTCCCTCATTTTGATTTGATCTATATACTTGTATATAAAATGCACTTTTTTTCTTTCAAAAATAGTGTTTCCCAGTGCTAAACCTTTCATTCAGTTTCTAAATTGCTGCATTTGTAAATTTCAGAAGCCAGTATAAAGGAATAGTAGTGGTAAAAAAAATAAAATAAAAAGCTCTTGTAGGTTTAGTTCATTTTTTTTGTATAATTCCCCTTTAAGGGGGCATGGCAGGGGGTGTGTCCTATGCCTACATACTTTTGCTAATAGGTGTAACTCATTCCCATCTCAAAAAGTTGAGAGGTATGTAATTGTAATGTACTACACACTCACAGTTTGCTCTGGCGCCTGGCGGTCGTCTCGTGAGTCGGGACTCGGGGGCGCCTGGCTGGCCTGTAATGCACAGTGCTGCTCTCTCTGGTCTCCGGCAGTTGTGGATTGCAGAATCAGGCTGAGTTCCGTGAAAACCGAAAGTTTGTTCACGAGGGTAAACGTCCCTGCCTAACATTTACGTCATAGTTTTCGCCAGTGGACGAAAATGTGCTGTACTTTTCATTTAGTTTTACTGTAAAAATGCAGCTGACAAAAACTTTGACAAAAACCTTTTCATTGGCGAAATTAACACTGGTGACACTAAAGTCTCCGTTTTTTTTTACATTTAAAAATAACAAACATGTTATACTTACCTGCTCTGTGCAGTCATTCTGCACAGAGCAGCCCAGATCCCCCTCTTCTCGGGTCCCCCGCCGACACTCCTCGCCCCACCCTCCTGCCAAATGCCCCCACAGCAAGCAGTTTGCTATGGGGGCACCTGAGCCGAGCCACAGCTCTGTGTGTCCATTCAAACACGGAGCATGCATTAATATAAAAAAACCTTCAGTTTTTCTGTGTTACCCCAACACTTCATATTCCTGATATGTGCCTGCTGTACCATGTACTTGTATGGGAAAATACCCTGTTCTCTTTGTATTGCTTCTTTTATGTGAAATCCCTGGTGTTCTTGCCAGTCCCTCTGCTTTCCTATTAAAATCTGACCACACTAAACAGGAGAATACAACGGGGTCAGTTCTCTAGCTATGCTGGGAACTCAGTGTGCACTCCACCAATGATCAGAATTGTCCTGACATGCCCCCCGCTGCACAGCCATTCACCGGGAAGCTCAGTCTGCTGCTGTTTCTCCTCTCCCCAGCTCTTATGCAGCTGAGGACAGAGGTAATGTGATCACTTATAAAAAAAGGGAAAAAAGGTATTTATAATGTTTTTTTTTTATAGCTATACACAAATGTTTTGTCTTTCATTTCCATTTTAAACTGAATGGGTTGTTTTACAAGGTGGTCATTTACAATCACTTTAAAGAGGTTGGAAACTCAAAAAAAAAAAAACGAAAAAATAAAAACCTGTAAGACAAAGACATAACGAGCTAGTATGCTGCATAATAGCTCATTATGAAATACTTACCTTTGAACTAAGCTTTCCAGATGGCAGCTGCAAACCGCTGAAACGGCTAACATCTTTCCCGGAATTACTTCGGGGTTCGTGGGCTCCGGCGCTGTGAGTGACCAGACCGGCGATGACATCATTCCCACCATTGACGGCCCAGGGCTCGGAAGGAACAGCACCCTTGGCTTCAGAGCACATGCGCCAGTGATGTCACTGGCTGTATGTAATGTAAATATCTCCTAAACGGTACACGTTTAGTAGATAGTTCCACTACCTATGGGTAAGCCTTATTATAGGATTAACTATAGCTAAATCTCTGCAGAGGAAGTTTACTTACTCTTTAACTTATTTGCTACATTTGTAAAAAAAAGCAAAAAAAACGTTTATTGGACCATTCAATGAACTAAAAGATATTGAATAAATTGTGCAAGCTACCAAATCTAAAATATACATGATCCTTATCCATACATTTCAGTCAAAGAGATGACAGGGACAATACTACAGGGATGCACAGAAATAATTCAAAATAGAGCTTGTGTCTTAAGTGAAGACTCCAAATTTGTTGATCGACTTATAGCTGTTGTAGCATACCATACCCATACCTCTGGGAGGTGATTAGGCAACCCCAGGTGGCTTGGTGGGCTAGCATTTCATGCCTCAGGGCAGAACCCTTGACTCTTTGTGAGGTAAAAGAAAATTGGCGCCAGTCACTTTAGAAAGTTTAACCAAGTTTATATGGCACATAAGAGAGAGCATTAGGGCACATGATAACCAACAAATGACCAAGAATGACTCCAGGAGTTTCCACCACTAAGAGGCAATACAGAAATGAGAACCATTAAGTCAAGACTGGCCATCTGTACTCTTTAGGACTGTTGAACAGCTTCAGACAATACCCTTTCAGTTGAGTCACCAGGCTTACACTTCCTGCAATGCCCACTGCCACCCCAAATATTTATATCCTCCCCCAGCATGCAAAACAGCCAATAACCTCCTAGTGGTTGGCCATGGAGACATAAATATTCATAATTTAGAATTGATGTATCTTCTTGTTCTATTGCCCTCTCCAACAACGGGCAAAGTCAAACAATATTTGAGCTTAAGTAGTTTAGGAAACATGAAAGGAGAATCATACAAATTCAAGCTCAGGTTGTATACAGATTAGCCATGCTTGGGCATGACATGGTCCCTATGCTGTAAAATTTTGCAACTACAGTGAATTAGTAGAGAGTTAACGTAAAAAAGAAAACTTTTCTTAGCTAAAGTTATATTTGCAAACATTCCTTTTTTGCCTATACAATACTATTTATTTTACAAGTGTGAGCCAACGTTCAGGTATCTTCTTAAGGTGGCCACATTTAAAAAATGTAATAAAAACCTTGCTAGCATCCTAAAATGATGAGATGACCAGATGTTTGTCATCTGCACAATACTCCTCTTAGAGACAGCAAAGCACTTTGAATCATAATATGTTTATTTTTGACACTGAAATACTGCATTTGTATGTTAAGTGATCTATGTCAATTAAGCCATAACTGCAGGTCCACTTAAACCTACAACTTAAAGTGGAATTAAAAAAAATAAAAATGCTGCAGGTGTCTAGCTCAGCATACATTTACTGCTCTGTACACTAATGATGTGTCAGCCCGGCCAATCAAGTGGCTGATCAGTCTGAACCTGGAGGGAGGATCAGGAGAAGACGGAATCACCCGTAACCAGTGGAAGTGCTAACAGCGCATCACTGGAGTGGATTGTTTGACAGATAAGTCTGCAATAACATGTGAATATATGCTGTGCATTCTAGCACATTATGGCTAACAGCTCCCATTAGTCATTAAAAAAAAAAAATGTAGGAGGCCTGTACTAAAAGCCTCGTAAGATACTAGTTGCTTAGCTTTCTCTGGTTTCAATGCACTATAAGTCAGTGACCCAGAACAAGCATGCAAATTAGAAAGTCAGATGAATTAGAACCCTGTAATGTGGGTCGGTGACTTATGACCCTTGTGATGTGGGTCAGAGAGTAATAAAGGAAAAGTATAGACAAAGCTCATTTGGCAACACTTTTCCTGGGGATGCAGTTTGTTCTGCCCCCTCTACAGCTCAGTGGAGCAGGCCAGAGAGCCGATGACTGACAGTTACCAGCTCTCTGCTCATGGAACACTGGAAGCTGAGCAATCAGTGGTCTTTGATCACTCAGTTGTCAGTCTCAGAGCCATCGGGGACATACGCAGCATCGGATGGAATCTGTAGTGTCCTGTGCATAATACTGCATAATGACTTTGACAATCAAGTGATCAGACTCTGCTCCTCCCAACTTTTCTTGCCCCTTCATTAATTTGAATAGAGCTTTGCTTGCATTAGAGACCCAGTACAAACCTTTAAACACACTGCCCACCAGACACAAGGGGTCTAGCCAAACATAGGCATGGCCAACAAATGAAACATTATACCACCGTTGGTGACACTGGGAGTAAATATAAACCCCATCATGCTGTCAGTTGAAGCAAAATAAACTCATTCACTACAACTATGCTGTGACTAGGGAAGGATATCACTCTGACCCCCCCAGTCAATGCTCCATAACTGCACAGTCAGGTGCTGGAATGCAGATTGTTTCAGTACGCGACACCCTGCTGCCCCTCTGCCAAGTGCCCTGTGGGACATGGACACTGCAGGACAGTGTTTGAAATCCCAGGAATGTCCTGTAGGAACCAGGACACAGCATCAATGGGTAACAGTCTTTTTTCTTTGTGGATGGGGGTATTTCCATGTGTTTCATGAGGGGCATTACTATAAAGTATTTTTCTTATAACTAAAACTTTGTTAGCTATTGTTGGACAAACATTTTTAACTTCAGCCCCGGAAAGATTTACCCCTTCCTGACCAGAGCACTTTTTGCAATACGGTACTGCATCGCTTTAACTGACAACTGTGCGGTCGTGCGATGCTGAACCCAAACAAAATTGATGTCTTTTTTTCTCCACAAATAGAGCTTTCTTTTGGTGGTATTTGATCACCTCTGCGGCTTTTATTTTTTTGCGCTATAAACAGAAAAAGGGCAACAATTTTGAAAAAAACACAATATTTTTTACTTTTTGCAATAATACATATCCCAAAAAATATATAAATAAACTAATTTATTCATCAGTTTAGGCCAATATGTATTCTTCGACATATTTTTGGTAAAAAAAATCTCAATAAGCGTATATTGATTGGTTAGAGCGTCTACAAACTATTGATTGATTCATGGTGTTTTTTTTTTACTAGTAATGACGGCGATCTGCGATATTGCAGCGGACATATCAGACACTTTAGTATATGTTCCCTTTTTCAGCTAGCACTCAACACTGCACAGAGTTGCCACCTATCAGACCTGGATATCGCTGACAACTCGGTCATCATGGGAACCAATCAGAGTGGTCAGCTATGACATAGTGATTACATTCAAGCTAGAGCCATCCCTCCCCCACCCCCATCCCCAAAAAAAAAAACATTAATTTCATTTTGTATATTTGACAGTCTATAGTAAAAAAGAATTTTGCAGAGGTTTTATTAAAACAGTAAACTAAATTCAACCCTTACATGTCCTTCAAAAATGTACTATCAATAGTACTATGGGGAGGAACTGAAAATCCCAGTATGCCTCTTATCTGTAGTATGGGGAACTACAACTCTCAGAATGTGCTACATAAAGCTTTGGACGGAGAGGGTTGGGGAGGAGAGCTCCTCAGCTTAGTAGAGTGCATGTGTGTGAGTGTGTGTGTGGCGGGGTGTAGGGGGGTAATTTTTGGTGGTACACTGGCCTATGTGTTACTGACTCCTGAGCCCCGCACCATATATACTGTACTTTGTAGGATACTCTGTATAGTTGGCGATATACGTACCTTTAACTATCCCAGATTTGTTGGGACAATGCTACTTTTCTGTTTCTTGTTCCTGGACCTCCCTGTACCGTTTTTTGTCCTGGAAACACAGCTTCACTAAGCTTACTGCACATGCAATGGCTTAGACCGCCCTCTACAACACCTTAAAGCAGAACGTCACTTAAAAGTGAAAGTTCCCTAGCAATGAAGCCCTGATCATAGTGTTTCTGATCTGAATCTGATAAAAACCCTGTTGCCTGAATCTTACAGACCTATCTCTTGATTGACCCAGATAAGGTAGGCTTCGTGCCTGTTAAGAACACTGCTTTTAACACCAGGAGATTGTTTCTTAAACCTTCAAGCTTGACATGACTGTAGTGGATGAAAATTAGTGGCGTCATTAGACACTCTGTGGAGTGGCAATGTTTGAGAGGTTACAGGTTTGAATCTAGATTCATTAATGGCCCAATTACAAACCAAGAACCCACTGCAAGGGTATCAGCAAACAAATCGGTATCTGAACTTTTCCCCTTATTTGGGGGTATGCGCTAAAGATGCTCCCTTTCCCATTTGCTCTATGCACTGGCAGTGGAGCCATTAGCTATTTCCTTACGTTCTAAGCCTTCTATGAAAGGGCAATGAATTGGAGACTTCATTTAGAAAACAGAGCTTTATGCAGATGACATTATTTTGTATTTGGTCCCTCCTTGCTAGCAGTTCTATGAACAATTGAAGATTGTGGTGGATATTCAGGCCTTAAGATGAATTACAAAAGTTGCAATTCCTGCCCATAGATAGTTTCCCATCCACTGCTGACCAAGCCCCTACGGATAACTAGGATGATCAAGGGGGTGTGACTGAGCGGCACATGTGAGAAGTTGTGTTCTGGGAGTTCTCCGCCGTTCATCCTGTAAAAAATCCAGTGGGTGCCTGCTATTTAGGGTGCAAACACACCGAAGTGACCCTAATGGATTCCTGCATACCGGGACACAGTACCAGAGTTCCGCAGGCAGCGCACAAATGTCCAAACAGGTGAAGGAGGTCCCGATCCTGGCCGCAGCCATAGACCAAGATGGCGCCTTGCCACGGCGCTCTTCATGGGACTGCTACAAGGAGGCAGCTGAAAGCTTTTTGCCAGGTCCCTCTCTAAAGACCGCCCGTTCATGGACACTCACCAGGATGAATCGCTGGGGGATCAGGTCCCTGGGCCTTCCCTGCAATGGAGCACAGTGAGTACCCCTGGGGATTCCCTAACTATGCCTCCAGCAGCAGTCATAGACACTGTGCCTCCTGAGCCCACACTCCATGATATATTGCTGGCAGTGACCTCCTGCAACACTTCCATAGCAGCTCTCACAGAAGATATCAAGGGAGCCAAGGCCAAAATCTCATATCTGCGTCATGATATGCAGAAAATTACGGAGCGCACCTCAGCTTTGGAGGGCAGGGTCAGCTCCATAAAAGATGACATGGCGCCATTTCAAAGGGATGTAAAGTATCATGGGCAGCTTTCTGCACAGCATGCCGCTAGACTTGACAATTTTGAGAACAGAATGTGCCGCAACAATGTGTGGGCAATTGGCATCCCAGAACGTGCTGAAGATAAAAACCCAGTACAGTTTATAGAGAATAGGCTAACGACAGTTTTTGGAAAAGACTCCTCCTCCCCTATGTTCACAGTAGAAAGGGCACACAGAGTGCCAGCCCGCCCGCTGCCACCCAGTAACCCGCCTTGCCCATTCTTGTTCAAATTACTGAGCTATAAAGATAGAGATACCATCCTCACCAAGGCAAGAACGAAGGGTAGTGCATTGAGTCGACCATGGATAATTCTAAAATATCTCTGTACCCGGATTTTTCCGCTGACCTGCAGAAGCATCGTGCTAAATTCATGGAGGTAAAAAGAGGCTCAGGGACCTGGACCTGCAGTATGCAATGTTGTACCCGGCACATTTAAGGGTGGTGGCGCAGGGAGAAGTCCACTTTTTTGACTGTCCTGCACAGAGAAGAAAGATCTCTCAGAGCAGATGCTGCGTGCCTTCAGGAGGCCTCCTGATGATGAAAGTATTCCTGTGTCACCCTCATGCTATGCTGATTGTATCCTTTTGACCCCAGTTTACCTGCTGAAAAGGCGGATATGGGAATACCCTATAACACGAGATCTACATCTACTGAATCACAATGCCGGCTAATGTGAAACCACCTAACATTGTTTTGGGTTTCCACTGTACCCCCTGAATGGAGAACCATTGTGTTGACGCAAATTATTTTACCAAAATTTCGGAGCCCTGTTGGCTCATGGTACTCTTATTGTTTTTACTTTCTACTATTCCTGTCCTCATTAAGAAACTGTGACTCAATCAATCTGCTATGGTTATTTGGGGTGACTTCCTCCGACCGAATTGTCATTTCGATAAATATCTCCCACTTAGAGCTTGTCCTTACCCTGACAAAACACATACTGTACGTATGGCTTAATTGATTATTCGCTACTGGAGGGTTCGTCAGAACCATAGGGGACCCAAGCACACATATGACACCTTGACCACAATGGCTACCCCTATAAGAACTCTGTCGTGGAACGTAAGGGAGCTAAATGACACTGTAAACCGCTTAGCAGTTATAAGGGCAGTCAAACAACTGAAAGTAACGGTAGTATGGCTCCAGGGGACCCACTTCTCCCCCAGTCAGGCATTCAAGTTTTCTACCAGAATGTTTGGTCACCAGTATCATCCTACTCACTCCTCTCATTCTAGGGGGGTGATCATCTTTGTCCGCCAAGGTGACCAATTTTCCAGCTCGGTATCCCTCATTGATCCGGCAGGGTGATATGTTTTTTGTTGTGTAATGTATGTGGTTTGTCATGCATTATTGCGGGTATCTATATCTCACCTCCGTTCTCATCCGAGGTCCTCAAAGCCTTAGCAAATTTCATTGCCCGGTTCCCAGCTTTACCTCTTCTGGCGGTCGGGGACTTTAACAATATACTAGACCCAAATTGGGATAAATTGACATCAACCCCACTTGCCCGCCCGGTGCATGGAGGTCCCACCCCCTTTGCTAACACACTGGTATTAGACAGTTCTCATGTTACTCAGCCACATATGGTGGATTATCCAGGATTGATCTAGGACTAGGCAATGAAGCCCTGATAGCACTACTAGCATCTTCTAGCTATGAAAGTAGAAATATCTCTGACCACTCACCCTTTTGGGTAGAAATTTCCATACCGGCCATCACTAAATGCACACAAGGAAAGTTAAACCCCTTTTGGCTGTCCCTATTTCCAGAGCCAGTCCCTATTCCGGGCTGGCTAAATGTCTTTCTGCAACATAACCTGGAGTCGGTCTCTCTGGGTACCCTATGGGATGCAGCCAAGGCATTCCTGAAGGGTCAGTTTATACATGTTATTTCCACTATTAAAACCAACACTAAAGCTTGGGAGGCACTTGTGTGCTGAAGTTAAAAGAACTGAAGAGAATTATATTGCTAATCCAGATGCTGACACTAAAAGCTCCTGGCTGGAAGCCCAAGCAATGTCCAGACAGGTAGCGTTGCAATTAGCTGAGAATAAACGCTTTTTCCTTCAGAAACAACATTTTGAAGAAGGTGAATCCACGGGTCATATGCTGGCCATACTGGCTAAATCCCAGCATTCCTCATCCTCTATAACTGAAATAAGAGACCCCACGGATACCCTGCATATACATACACCTGCCATAGTAGAAGTGTTTAGGAAATTCTATGAGGACTTATATTCCTCTAAAGTTACCCCATCAGATACAGAGATTGAGGATTTCCTAGGTGGTTGCACGCTGCCATGTTTGCCGGCCTCTGATGAGGAGATGCTCAATGCCCCACTAACAGAGGAGGAATTGTGTCAATGGCACTTAAATGCTCAGATAATGGTAGGTTTCCGGGGGTGGATGGCCTTCCATCGGAGCTCTACAAGAGGTACATGGATAAAATGCTCCCACTGCTACTTGGGGTGTAAAATGATGCTTTTCATGGGGGGAGTCTACCTGCATCCATGAATGAAGCTACCATCATTGTTCTCCTTAAACCAGGGAAGGATGTGGCCTTACCAGACTCTTACAGGCCCATATCATACCCTCAAGATTAGCCAAAGTGGTGCACAAGCTGGTCCACAGGAACCAATCGAGTTTTATCCCGACTAGGTCCACAGCCCATAATCTTAGAAGGCTCTTTCTCAACTTACAAATCCCAGTAAACAATCCTTGGAATAGGGCCATCTTTTCCCTGGATGCAGCTAAGGCCTTCGACAGTGTTGAGTGGCCTTATCTGTGGGCAGTCATGAGGAGAATGGGCCTGGGGGCTAATTTCCTTAAATGGGTCCAATTGCTATACGCGGATCCGTCGGCTAAAATTAGGTTAAATGGGGAGTTGTTGGAATCCTTCCGGTTACATAGGGGAATCAGGCAGGGGTGCCCTTTGTCGCCCCCCTCTTTGCCCTGGTCCTGGAGCCGCTGGCGGCGAGGATCCGGGGGGATGCAAACATTGTGGGCTTCCAGTGTGATACGGGGATGGATATAGTGTCTCTGTATGCAGACGACGTGCTGTTGTACCAAGGAGACACTCAGGGCTCACTGCAGGCGATAATGTCCTTTATCAATACCTTCTGTACCCTTTCCGGGTTTTCAATCAATTAGAACAAGTCGATCTTGATGTCTCTAGATGACTTGACTGCCCCACTCCCAGATTGTGCCCAATCAGTGCAAGTTGTTTCCCTGTTCAGATACTTGGGACTAAAGGTCTCTCCCGACCCCTTCCAATATATACGCCTGAACCTGGAGCCTTTGCTCTGGAAATCCAGGGATAAGAGCATCGCCTGGTGTAAGTTACCACTGTCAGTTGTGGGTAGAATTAATCTCATAAAAATGGTATGGGCCCCTCAGCTTCTTTATATATTTCATAATGCCCCGCTTTGGATTCCACGTAAATGGTTCCTTCGTATAGACTCTCAATTCAGGGAAAAAAAACTGCACGTATCAGCCTAGATACCCTTCAATTGGGGAAGGATCAGGGTGGCCTGGCCGTTCCACATGCCAGAGTATACTATCTTGCATCTTAGCTACAACAACTGAGTGGATGGGGTAATGTGGACCCAGTTGATCCAGCTCGTAAAATTCTTGCCCCTAATGGAACCGATGCTTCCGTTCTGTCTCACTTGGAGGCGGGATTTGGGCATTTAGATAAAATAGCACCAACTATAACCCTGCTATGCAGGCTATGGTCCCATATTAAAATTATGCTAGGGTTGGAAGGCTTTCTACCCCAAACCCCAATTTGGCATAACACTAATTACTGGAAATTACTCAAACTGGAAGGGTTTAAAAATTGGGAAAAAGCAAGCATACTGTCATGTACCTGGTGGATGAGCCTGACTTATGCAGTAGGTAACCTCCCTTACTACCCTGACTTGGGAACCCCTGGTAGAGTAGACAGGTGGCTCGGGAGTGCAGGATGGCATGAGGGTCGGACTGGGTCACTGGTGTTGGTAGAAGTCCGCTGGAGCACTCGTGCACTTGAAGAATGGTCGTACAGGCCGGGTCGTGAAACAAGCTGGCGGTGCGGTACAAGAGGAGCAGGCAGATGGATGGTTGGGTTCAAGCAGGATCATCAACAGGTGGGCAGGCAAGGTACAGAAGGGCTAGGCAAGAGAGTGGTCGTAGGCAGTCCAAAGGTCGGTGCAGGCAGAAATCAGCAAAGTCAGGCAATCCGGGTCACAGGAACAGAGGAACCAATACAGGACGCTCAGGAATACACACAATACGCTGTAGATCAGACAGCATTTGCTAGAGGAAACAGGAAGTTTAAATAGAGCTGCTTCTCAGCAATTAGAGGAAACACACCCAAATGCAATTAACCCTTAGCGCAGTCTTCTAACATTGCCCCCCCCAAGGGGCAGCCTCCGGATGCCCAGCCGGGCCTTCAGATCCAGATGGGAACTCCAAAAAGACCGGACAAGTTTGTTGGCATGGATGTGTTCCTCAGGTTCCCAAGAATTCTCCTCTGGTCCATACCCTTTCCATTTGACCAGGTACTGAATCAAGCCCCCTCGTTTTCTGCAGTCGAGGATGGCCTCAACTTCGTACTCCTCCTCTCCATCCACAAAAACTGGTTCAGGTGGGGCCGTGTTCCTACCTGGAAACAGATCCCTTGTTACAGGTTTGAGCAGGGTAACGTGGAATACTGGGTGTACTCGAAGGGAAGAGGGTAGATCCAGCTCATAAGCCACACTGTTGACTCTTCTCTTGACTGGAAAAGGCCCCATGAATCTAGGTCCCAGTTTCCGTGAGGGGCATGAGAGCTTCAGGTTCTTGGTAGAAAGCCAGACCGGATCTCCAGGTTTCAAGTCCAGCTCCCCTCGCCTCCTCCTGTCGAAAACCCGTTTATTATATTCCTGTGTCTGGGACAGAGTCTCCTGAAGGAATTCGTTATTCCTTTCAAGAAAGTTGGTGATGTCTTGCGTGGCCGGTACGGCACTTTCAGGTAACACGTTGGGAAGGAAGGAGGGGTGGTAGCCGAGGTTCGCCCAGAATGGTGACTGGTTGGTGGCCGAATGGACCGAGTTGTTATAGGCGAACTCGGCTACCGGTAGCAGGGAGACCCAATCGTCCTGAGCAAACGAGGAGTAGCAGCGCAGGTACTGCTCCAGGGTCTGGTTTGTTCTCTCTGTCTGGCCATTGGTCTGAGGATGGTAAGTGGAGGAGAAGGCTAATTCAATACCTAAGACTGAGCACAGCGCCTTCCAGACCCTGGACGTAAACTGCACTCCTCGATCGGACACGATGCTGGTTGGGAGGCCATGGAGGCGGACAATTTCTTTGATAAAAGTCTTTGCCGTCTGGACTGCCGAAGGTGTGCCTTTCATGGGGACGAAATGTGCCATCTTTGTGAGGCGGTCGACTACAAATAAGATGGTGGAGAATCCCTCAGACGGGGGTAATTCCACTATAAAATCCATGGAGAGTTGCGACCATGGGCGTTCAGGGATGGCAAGTGGATTTTGGTTCTGTCAACCTTGCTGCGAGCACAGACGGGGCAGGCCTTCACGTATTCCCTGCAGTCCTTATCGGCTGTTGGCCACCAGAATGACCTGGAGAGTAGGTCTGCAGTTTTGCGACCTCCAAAGTGTCCTGCCAACTTATGGTCATGGCATAGTTCCAGAGCTGCCAGACGCTGCCCTTCAGGGACAAAAATTTTCGACCCGAACCGCCACAGCCCGTCTTACAGAGTCACCCTGGGATCCGGTGCGGTAGGGGACCCGGCTACGGATCGCCTAATCTGGGATAAAAGGTCCTCTTGGAACAAAAGGAAATTACGTGCTGGGAGGATGGTATCAGGCGGAGAGGTGTCCCCTGGTTCCAGGAACATCCGGGACAGGGCGTCCGGCTTCACGTTTTTAGACCCGGGCCTGTAAGTAATGTGAAGCTGGAAGCGGGAGAAGAAAAGGGCCCATCTGGCCTGACGAGGTTTAAGTCTCCTGGCAGTGCGTAAATACTCCAAGTTCTTATGGTCTGTAAAAACTAGGACTGGGTGCACAGCTCCCTCCAGCAGGTACCGCCATTCTTGGAGAGCAGATTTTATGGCGAGAAGCTCCCTATCCCCCACATCATAGTTGCGTTCAGGGGGTCAGTTTCCGGGAGTAAAAGGCAATTGGATGCAGTGCAGCTTTTGGTCCTTGTCTTTGGGACAGGACCGCTCCGACTGCCGTCTCTGAGGCATCCACTTCCAGTATGTAGGGCAAAGCAGGGTCAGGGTGTCTCAAGATCGGAGCAGAGGTGAAGAGCTTCTTGAGTTGCTGAAAGGCCGCCTGCGCCTCTGGGGTCCAGTGGAAATGGGAGGTCTGCTTCGTCAGTTGGGTGATGGGTGTGATTACAGTTGGAGTCCGTAATGTTACCTGGGGGTCTTCCAAAGGCGGTAACACTTAACCGGGCGTGGATGGCTGTTTTTCCGTCACGTCGCAAAACAACCGAAACGGTTAAAAATGGCCTTCAAACAGTTCCCCAAGAGCCGCCATTAGTGTGGGTAGTGGGTTGACTGCTTCGTCTGGAGGGTAAAGGTGACCTGGGGTCTCCGCGTCCGCCGGAAAGTCGTTGAGTTCTTCGAGAAGTGGAGACGAGGCTAGAACTCTGTGGGACTGGGACGAAACGGGATGTATGACCTTCACCTACGGAGTCTCTGCCGTCAGCCTCGCCAGGACA
>BLSH010158602.1:442709-455491 GCA_018402905.1 Glandirana rugosa | reverse complement strand
CGGTCCCCTGAAAACCGCTCAGGCAAAGGTACTTCTGGCTCCATGGGTGCTGTGATGAAGGCGTGCTGGGGGAGCTCCCGGACTTGGTCCTCCAGCCGGAGGTAGCCAGAGTGCAGATCCCTCACTGCTTGGGCAAGGCTGGTCATCTGCTCACACAGTTCCTTCGTAAGGGAGGCCTGCTGCGCAGACTCAGGCATGGCTGTCTGATACTGTCACGTACCTGGTGGATGAGCCTGACTTATGCAGTAGGTAACCTCCCTTACTACCCTGACTCGGGAACCCCTGGTAGAGTAGACAGGTGGCTCGGGAGTGCAGGATGGCACGAGGGTCGGACTGGGTCACTGGTGTTGGTAGAAGTCCGCTGGAGCACTCGTGCACTTGAAGAATGGTCGTACAGGCCGGGTCGTGAAACAAGCTGGCAGTGCGGTACAAGAGGAGCAGGCAGATGGATGGTCGGGTTCAAGCAGGATCATCAACAGGCGGGCAGGCAAGGTACAGAAGGGCTAGGCAAGAGAGTGGTCGTAGGCAGTCCAAAGGTCGGTGCAGGCAGAAATCAGCAAAGTCAGGCAATCCGGGTCACAGGAACAGAGGAACCAATACATGACGCTCAGGAATACACACAATACGCTGTAGATCAGACAGCATTTGCTAGAGGAAACAGGAAGTTTAAATAGAGCTGCTTCTCAGCAATTAGAGGAAACACACCCAAATGCAATTAACCCTTAGCACAGTCTTCTAACACATACTCTGTATATCCCAGCTATACCATGGCTCTAACCTTAAATCCTTTATGGGACTTTAAACAGAATTTGCACTAGACAGAACTCAATTTTATTAGTACCTACAACTACGGCACGCACTGCTTTCACGGTCCAAATTCACCCCATTGCATCCAGGTGACCATCCGATAATAAGGGAAGTATTCCTGGCAGAGGATAGAAAGGGAATGATATTCAGTGCATACTCTACTCTTTTACACACTTTACAGGACCCATTCAAATAACCATGCAGACGATTCATGGGAGATATGCTTGTCATCAACTCCTTTGGTCTCAGTGTCAGCCTCTCAAAAGCTCTCGCATATCTATCTTCCGCATAGAGCTTACAGAACACCTACAAATGGGGAAAAAGAAGTTCCCCACTCTGTCCAAAATGTGAAAGGGATCACGGTGATCTCATTTGCATGCTCTTTATTGGACGGAGGTCTTAGATACAATCTCACAGGTATTTATGTTTAAAATCCACACTCCTATAGTGTGCCTGTTGGGTGCTCTGGAGGAGGATTCCGTTACGCCCCAAACTCATGTTGCGGTTCTAAGACTGTTATACGTTGCTCGGAAATGAATTGCTCAGTTTTGGATAACCTCCCGGGTACCTACCAGGAGACAGTGGGTAAACAAAGTAAACAATTTACTTATCTGTGAAAAAAATAACCTATGAATACAGAAACGTTCCCCGTAAATTTTATTCCATGTGGAAGGCATGGTTGGAGTTCCCAGGCTTAGCACCAGCGCATTTGCTCAGAGATAGGCTGCTACAGGGATAACTCTCGATGGGAAACACATTAATATCTGGGTACACATAGCGGATTGCAAGGAGTCGCAAACAAAAACGATGCTTGTTGTATTTTTTTTCAGTTTTTTTTTTTTCTTCTCCTTTCTCCGTTTTTCCAAATCCACATACAATATCACATGTACATTACCCAGAGAGTTTTGGAGTTCCCATTGCAATAATTATAAGGCAATGTATGTTGGTTTGTGACTTTTTCAGTGGTGATGAATACAGGTTATGAGGCATTTTCAGCATAGGATGTATCAACAATTTGCTATGTGTAGTCTTGTGTATGTCTCCGGTACAATACTGTTTATATTTGTCTCTAGACACAATCTCTGTATGTATGTTTTTGGAAAAATGAATAAAACTTCTTTTCTGATTAAAAAAACTAGGATGATCAGTGTTGGAAGAGGGTTACAGGTAATGCAGAAGGGGAACAGTGTTGGACAAGGGGATGCAGCGGTGAAAGAGTGGCTGGGGATGTAGAGGTGAGTAGTGTTGGCAGAGGGTGGCAAAGGTGAACGGTTTTGGAAGACGGTGGTTGTGGTGAGCAGTGTTGCAAGAGGTGGTACTAAAAGCAGAAGTGAGCAGTGTTGGGAGAGGGTGGTAGGGGATTCAGAGGTGAGCAGTGTTGGAAGAGGGTGGCAGGGAATTAAAAGGTTCTTGAAGACAATAATAATAATGCCTACAATAGTTAACTGGACACAAAAAAGGTGTCCCTGGATTTTTTTTTAAGGTTGGCAGCTATGAAGTATTTTACAGTATGAGATCAATAGCTTACTTTTATATGTATGACATCACCACTGTCTGGTTATATTTGCAGATAAATAAGGAACACAAAAAAAAAAACTCATGCAACTTTTAGCCAATGCCTGTTTGACGGTGTTTCCTTCCTCTGTGTCTCAGGTTGGAGTAAATATTTTCTTCTCTTAGGTGACAAACATGGCGCTGACATAACACTGTGACTGAAGTATAACTATGACTTGTGCTGTGGTTATATTTAGATGGCATTACTTATCTGGCAGAATAACAACTTCGATGCCTCAAGAGCCAGTGTACTGTACACGTACAGAATGTCCCAGCAAACTTAACATATATGTGCCATGGCTATCTATGCATTACAATTACTGCATTAGCTACTTGCCACCTGCCCACAGTAGATTTACTGTGGGCGGGCTGCACAGGCAAACTGGACAATGTACCCGTACGTCACCAGCTTGTTTCTAAGTTTGGGACATGCATGTCCATGCCCCCTGCCGACCCCTGCTGTGACTGGACACAGCACAAGTTTGGCAGTTGATTTCAGCTGATGATTTTGGCTGAAGTCAGCAGATCGTCTGTGGCCAATCACACACAGAGTTCTGTGTTTACAAAAACACAGAACTCTGTGTACTGTGAATGGCGTGCAAAGCAGGGGGAAAAAAGCCAGATAGTAAAGTAAAGCATATTACACACATTACAGATTGTTAGGCATACAGTCAACCCTTTGATTGTCCCTAGATGTTAACCTCTTCCCAGTCAGTGTCATTAGTACAGTGTCAATATTATCACTGATCACTGTATTAGTATCACTAGCGATGTCAGTGTCAGTTAGTGACCCTCCCAAATAGCGTCTGTTAGCAGCTATCAAAGTCATACTATAAGTCGCTATATAAAAAAGAATGCAGATGCCTCTGAGTGTAGACTTTAAATGTATTTGGTACACAATAATAGTAACTCACATGTAAAAACTGTGTTGGCAGGCACGTCTTTTTGATTGTCTATCCAGTGAGGTACTGGAGTTTTTCTAGCCGCTCTGACAGCTCTCGTGGTCAGCATCTCCAGCTCTCCCCTACACACCACCATCTTGCCGAGTTGTCAGAGCGACTAGAACAACTCCTTCCTGAGGACCAGTGCCATGGATATATCACTGGATAGACAACCAAAAAGACGTGCCTGCCAACACAGTTTTTACATGTGAGTTACTATTATTGTCTACCAAATACATTTAAAGTCTACACCCAGAGGCGCCTGCATTCTTTTTTCTTTTACATATGTAGCACCCCATGGTAATATGTTCTTTTTGTGGTAGATTTTTGCTAGGAGAGGCAAATTTAGTCAGGCCTGACAAAAAGTGCAGGCCTGAATGTTTTGATCTGGGCAGGGGAGTGGCCCAGGGAGAGCTGGAGATTGCAAGAAGGAACACCCCTTTGTTACTCCTCCACTTTGTTTCCAGAAGGCTCTGGAAAAGGGGATGGAAAAGGAGGTGTAACTTTCTGAAGTATGTTAAGGAGCTCTGACCAATCCCCAACCTGGAATGGCAGGAGGCAAGCCTCTTTAAATATCGTGGTCTGCCCAGCTAGGGGGAGGAGAGTGTCGGGGTGGAAGAGTGGAGATGTAGCCGAGGTTGCTGAGGCCCCACCTGGGAGCCCCCAGTCTGGGGGGGGTGACCTTGAGGCCTGGGGGCTCGGGTGCAGCCAGAGGTGGAGTTGGATCCTGGAGCAGCACAAGGGAGCGGGAGAGCAACAGAGAGGCTACAGGAAAGGCTCTTTAAAGGATCCACCAGTGTCAGTGAGTGGCAGACCCTGGGAGCTGGAGAAGAGTACTGAAGCAGGCTGGGAGGTGACAGTTGACAGTCTGTGGAAGGTGGAGGAGCCAGTCAGGGGAGCGGTGCCAAGGGACAGTGATGTAGACTGGAGTGGCCTGTAAGAGAATGGGCTGGGAGCAGTAGTCCATCAAGACCTGGCTAGCACAAATGTGCTTAGCTACACTCTGAGGGCCCCTGAACTTACAATCTGAGGGACCATGGCCCTTGCCTGTAACGGGCGGTCCGGAGGTCCTGCTGGCAAAAGTGCAGGCCTCACTATGTGCTAGCTAGGGTGGAGGAAGATGTAATGGAGGCTTGATAAATTTCCCTTCAGGCCTAACAGTGAAGAAGCAAGTGTTATGCAGGAGAGAAGTGAAGGAGTATAACGGTCAGCAAGTGACAGTGCTGGAGGAAGAAGGAGTGTATATATGAAGGTGTATATAGCATGGTCCTGTATCTTTGATCTTTGCGCATCCCCCAGTCGTCCCTACCCTATCCAAGTT
Organism: Glandirana rugosa; assembly: GCA_018402905.1. NCBI lineage: Eukaryota > Metazoa > Chordata > Amphibia > Anura > Ranidae > Glandirana > Glandirana rugosa. The sequence goes on along the minus strand of BLSH010158602.1, from coordinate 450,868 downwards.
TATTCCCTCAATAAAACAACAAAAACAAAGTACCAGCCTGTTCAGTGACTCCGGATGTGAGGAACAATGTGTGATTGAGGGCAAAGTGACAGGTGAACCACAACTACCAGCCACCCCTAAGGGGGCCATTGGCTACATATATCTTGAAGATTGCTTCGGCTTCCCTGCACAAGGCTGGCCCTGAGACAGTGGACTTTCATCTTTTCCCCTTTCTCACTCATCACATCCAGCGGCTGTTGTTTTATGTAAAGAGGACTATAAGGACTTCCTAGTATAACTGGGTTTGCTCTAGATTTGCGCCACATATGTATAATTTGACACTATGGGGGTCATTTACTATAGCGCGATTCTGCCTTTACGCAAATTTTAACGCGCAGAATTGCAAATTCGTGCTAATTAGAGCAAAACTGGAATTCACTAAAGCCCTGAGGGAGAAAATAGTCCCAGAATCAAATTCACTATAGCGCCCAAACAACAGTGAGGGGCTAATTCACTATATCGTGAATATGCGATCGCGCGTAATATTAATTGCAATAAAATAACACCCATGCAAGGCAATTAGCATATCAACTGGGCGATCATGTGAACGCAAAATCGCATTATTGCCGCGCATATGCCTTCTTAATCTGCATATGTGGGAATAGCTGATGTCAATTGGGCTTGAACCTGCAGAATCCATTGAAGGCTTGTATGAACATGATTTGCTTAAAAAGGGTATGGAGGGAAAGGTGCGAGGTTCTCCGGGACAGACATGCCTGAGTGAAGCTCCGTACCGCCGAGGACACAACCGCCGGACACCTCTAACTACAGGCTGCCACACACCCGCCAGTGACCATCTCTAGACGGCGCCGACATTTCTGGCACCCGAGGATGGTCTTCTCAGGCTCTAAGGCAAAGATGAAGACAAAAAACATCCGAGACGCGCTTACCAGGCCGAACACCAAGATGGCGCCGGCGGCCTCCTCCTCCCAGCCACACCGCTCGCCTAAGCAGACACAGCGTTCGCAGCCGCCGCAGCTGGACACCGTCGGTGAGTCTGACTCAGATGGGGATATAACTAGTAATCAGCAGGCTGCTCACTCGGACATATTCTCAAAATTTGAGACCATGCTCCAGAAAGCCCTGAAGCGTACCTCTGACCTCATTACTGACAAGTTGACTAAAGAGATCAGGGAGCTAGGGAGGAGGACGGCTGAGCTCGAGGACCGTGTTGATGACATGGAATGCCAGGCCCAGAACACAGCAGCAGCACTAGAGAATCTCAGAGAGGAAAACCAGGTGCTATTAGATCGTCTAGAGGACTATGAGAACCGGGCCAGAAGGTCAAATCTCAGAATAAGGGGCATCCCTGAAACGATCGTGGATGTCCACGCCACCATGCTAGCCCTCTTTCAAGAACTGGCTCCAGGGATCCCAGTGGAAAGATTAGAAATGGACAGAGCCCACCGAGCCCTAGCCCCCCGTAAAGAAAATGCTCCCCCACGGGACATAATAGTCAAATTCCACTTTTTTAGAACCAAGGAACAGCTCCTAGCAGCAGCCCGGGGGAAACCCCCCCTCTCCTTCCAGGGACATACTTACCAACTCTACTCTGATTTATCACCATCTACAGTTGCTAAAAGGAAATCTCTTAAACCATTGCTTGCAGCTCTTCAGCTACATCAGATCCCATACCACTGGGGGTTTCCTTTCTCAGTGCGTTTCACACACCTAGAGACAAAGTATACCTGTCGAAACGCCTCTGAGCTGCGAGATGTCCTGCAAGATCTAAACCTATTGACTGACAGTCCCACAAAAGATAAACAGAGACGCCGCACTGCTTCTGGTTCTCCTCAGAAAGACCCACCTGCCCGCAACTCTGCCCTTCAAGCTCAAAATCAGCATAAAAGAGGCCGCTTTGACAATCCCCCAGTCATGGTCGCTAGCCAGGAGGACTCTATGGACTGAACTGTCCCCATGTGGTATTTTTAGCATCCATTTTGGAACCTCCATGTTGTCTGGAACATAAGTTCCCTTGGTTGGGAGTGATCCCCCCTCCATTTGAATGACCACTAGTGGCCACTAGTGGTCACCGTGGGAAGGAGAGGGACGCCTTCCCATAACTGTTCTATACAGTCCCACACTACAGTTACTGATACGTTTCTTTTTCCCCCTTTTATTGGTTGTTCCTGTTTAACCTTTTGTACTAGTACTACGGACTGATATCTCACGGTTTTTAGTCTCTCCCAAATCTGACTGTTTTGAGCCTAATCACCCACGCTACACCCCGGTCTAGCCAGTCAGATACCTTTTTAGAGTTGGATATCTACCATCCGGCCTAATAAGGAAGCCTCACGCACTATTACAGTGTATCCTTCTCACTGTTTACCTACTGAGTGTCCACTTGGCGAGACATTCTGTGTCCTCGGATAGGTTTTTGTTGCACCCCACTAGCACGTCCTTGTCGGCCTCGAACTGTTTCTACGCAGGGACAGGCACTCGAGGTTGGCAATGACGACGATCACATTTTGTGGGCGACCCTTGTCACTTGACTTGGGCCACGTCCACAAACAAAGTTTGGTTTTTGCAATATGGTTGATCTTTGTATTTCTTGCTACTAACATCTCTCTTTTCCCTCTCTTTTGTTTCTGCCCCCCCCCTTTACTCTTATGACCCTACCTTTTCTTCGGAGACAGTGACGCCGGCGACGCCATGGACGGTGGGTACTCAATTTTTATCACTTCACCAGCACACATGGCCCCCATAACCGTTTGCACCTTAAATGTGCAGGGGTTTAATTCCCCACACAAGAGAACAAAGGCCTTGAAGTCCCTAGCAGCTGCTAACATACACATTGCATGCCTGCAAGAAACCCATTTCTCGGACAAATCCGCACCTACATTTTTAAGCTCCTCATATCCCCAATTCTATGCTGCCTCGGCCACAGTCAAGAAACGAGGCGTCCTAATAGCGTTCCACCGTTCGACTCCCTTCATCCTTTCTACTCAGGTTAAGGACCCTGCGGGTCGCTTCCTGATTGTTAAAGGCCAGATTGCTGACTCAGACGTGACAATCGTTTCCTACTATGCGCCCAATAAACACCCGAATGCGTTCTTATCGCATCTCCTACAAATGGTACAAACACATAAACAAGGTACAGTAATCATGTGCGGGGACTCTAACCAGGTTGTATACCCATTTCAGGACAAATCCCCGCCATCCCCTACTCGGCATACGTCAAAACCTGACTTTCAACAGCTTCTTCTTAAGCACTCACTGATCGACACGTGGAGAGAAGCAAATCCGACAGCTAAACGCTTCACGTTCTACTCCAATCCCCATAAGAGTTTCTCTAGGATTGACCATATTTTCCTAGCAATCACAATGGCCCCTGAAATAGTCTCTTCAAATATCGTTCCCTTCACGTGGTCCGACCATGCGGCGGTCTTAACCACGATATCGTCCCCTATCCCTAAGTCTCGTGATACATCATGGTGTCTACAAGAGAAAGTGTTGACCAACCCCTCCTATAGACAGGATATTGAGAATGCACTAAAAGAATATCTCCTACTTAATGCTACTGCAGAAGTCTCCCCTCTTACGTTGTGGGAAGCTCACAAACCTGTCATTAGGGGGAAGCTGATCCAACAAATGTCCATCCTTAAGAGAGAACGTAAACTTCTCTTTAAGAAACTGGAAGACAATTTCCGTAACTGCCATGATAGCTTCCAAACAAGTTCAACCCCAGAGGCATACCAAAAACTAGAACAGGCCAGGCTAGATCTAGATCTTTTTATCTCTGACTCAGCAGACAAATTATTACAGGCTAGACAACATAAGACCTATACAAAAGCAAATAAGCAAGACACTCTAATGGCCCGTGCCTTGCGCTCAATCAATAATCCATGCGCTGCTATTAGACTTAGAGTTTCGAGAGACAGCTACATGAGCAATCCGCCAAAAATACTAGAAATCTTTCGTTCAAAATTAGCCAAGCTTTATTCCTCTGTCCAATCCTTCACCGAATCTAAGGCAGAAGAGCTGTTCTCCAGTATCTCCCTTCCCACACTCACGCGACAACAGAAAGAACGGTTGGAGAGTCCCATCCTAGAGGAGGAGGTGGCTCAAGCTATCAAATCTTCGAAAAGGCACAAAAGGCCTGGCCCGGATGGATTCTCGGCTAGCTACTATAAGCACTTTGGCCATATCCTAAACCCTTTGCTGACCAAAGCATTCAACTCCCTATTGAGGGGATACTCCTTCCGTTCTGAATCCCTTACTGCCATAGTTTCTATGATCCCCAAACCAGACACTGACCTCACATCATGGAACAACTATCGCCCTATTTCGCTACTTAATGTAGATGTCAAACTGCTAGCAAAGATCCTAGCCACACGTCTTAATTCAATTATAGGCTCCCTTATTCACGGAGACCAAACAGGTTTTATTCCTGCCCGCCAAGCTGGAGACAACATCCGAAGAGCCATATTACTTGCCCTAGCTGCCAGGGGGAGGAAGATACCCGCCTGCTTCCTCTCCCTGGACATCAAAAAAGCTTTTGACTCGGTCTCCTGGCCATACCTATCATACATCTTGAAGCGCTGGGGGTTCGGAGAGCACTTCTGCACCTGGACCCACTCTCTCTACCAAAATCCCAAGGCGTATGTCAAATATGCAGGGTACAAATCGGCCACCTTCGCCATCCAAAGAGGAACAAGACAGGGCTGCCCCCTCTCCCCGTTGCTATTCGCCCTATGCATCGAACCTTTAGCACTGCTAATCAAATCCAATGAAGACATCAAGGGAATAGAGCTTGGGGGTGTGTATCATAAAGTATGCCTTTTTGCAGACGACGTGCTCCTGTTTATGACAAACCCACATACCTCGGCTCCCAACCTACTAAAGCTATTAGAACAATTCGGCCACATATCTGGTCTAGTAATTAACCCCTGTAAATCCAAAATATTAGACATATCCCTCACTGCACCTGAAAGCGAACAAGCCAGGTCGTCCCTACCATTCGTGTGGTCTCCACATTCTCTACGTTATCTTGGCATCAATCTTACAGCTTCATATACGAGTTTATTTGCAGCTAACTTTCTGCCCCTGTTAAAGAAAACTACACATTTATTCTCCCTCTGGTCACCACTCCCGTTATCTTGGTTAGGCCGTGTCAACGCCGTCAAGATGACTATCCTACCCAAATTTTTGTACCTCTTTCGTACTTTACCCATCCCTCTCCCAGCCTACTACCTACGATTAGCACAAGCGAAAATCATGAGTTACGTCTGGGGGAAAATTAGACCTAGGATCCCCAAATTAACCTTAATCCGCCCTAAAATATGGGGGGGCTTAGGCCTACCTGATCTCAAGACCTACTACCAGGCGGCCCAACTAGCACCTCTGCCGAAGTATCATGCCACTAGTGAAATCCCGTTATGGGTTTCTATTGAAGCGGTAGACCTTGACCCAATGTCAACGGCCAATGTCTTATGGCCCAAACCCAAGGAATGTATAATAATTACTAACCCAGTCACGAAACTATCCCTGGCTATTTGGGACAAAACTAGAGGCCGCGGGGGACTCACATCCCCACACAACCCCATGCTGTCGTTCTTGCATAACCTAGCCTTTCCTCCTGCCTGGGACTCTCCAGGATCATTCCGAAACTGGGCCTCAACTAACCTTACCAGATTATACTCTCTAGTCTCATCCTCCTCTTTTCGTTCTTTCCCCACGCTGCGTGAAACTGCGTCCCTCCCCCAAGCAGAGTTATTCTGCTACTTACAAGTTAAGAACTTCTTCTCACCTCTCACTAATACTGACTCCCCGCTAGACCAACTTTCTCAATTCGAGTCATTTTGTTTGAAGGACCCTCACGCTAGAGGGATAATTTCCTCAATATACCGTCATTTGATCCCCGGTGACGAATCAGCTAAACCTGCCTACACGGACAAATGGGAGACGGACATAGGGAGGGCGATTGACTCGTCTGACTGGTCAGCAATCTGGTCGAATACTGCCTCCTTTTCCACTAATATGCTTGCTAAAGAAACGAACTATAAGGTTTTAGCCAGGTGGTACTTGGTCCCAGCTAGAATAGCGAAATATGCCCCGTCTTACCCGCAAGTATGCTTCAGAGGCTGCTTGGAACCAGGCACACACTTCCATATTTGGTGGAGCTGTCCTATAGCCCAATCGCTCTAGAAAGCCGTTTTCGATATGGCCTCAGCAGCCCTAGAAACCCCCTTAAATGCGGATCCTATGACTGCTCTACTGAATTTGAAGCCTCCCGACCTTTCTAGACGTAAATTCAGCCTACTGATGCAGCTCACGACAGCTGCCAAGCAGACAATTGCTAAGGCCTGGAAATCTCTTTCCCTGTTAGTGGCTGAAGTAAAAGGGAGAGTTAATAGCGCACTGGTTCATGCCAAGCTGGATGCCATTGAACAAGACACTGTCCCTAAGTTCACCAAAATATGGCAACCCTGGATCAAACACTTCTTACCACAGGACTTTGATCCAGAGCTATTACTTCCTCGCTGACTCGCACCAATCTCTCCCCAGGTACGCACCAGGCCTAAACCTTAGTACTCAAAGCTCTGCCCCACTGCTCTGACTTCACCGCCCTTGTCTCCGGCCTCTGGGTCGACCCGTTGTTAGACTAACCTCCCCGTCCCTGGTCCTAGCCGGCACACCGTCTCCTACCCTCTACCCCCTACCCTTCATTACCCCCTGGCCTCCCTTGGCCCTTTTCTTTCACTCTCCCCTCTCTTTGGGTACTTTGCCCACATGCTACTTTCTATGAACCCTTATGAGTGTTCTCGGAGTTACTGTGACACCTAGTTACAGCTACTGCACAGAAGCGAACTCTGTAAGGTGTACCACGTATGCAAGGCGACCACTGCTGGTCGCATTTTGATTTTTGTTCATGTTTATGTGCATACTGAACCAAAATGGCTTGTTGTTCTCCGCCTGATATTCTGGTAATCATCAATACTTCTGATGGGGAGCATTGGCCTCTGCTCGCTGGCACAGTTTTGATCCCAGTTGGGGTGTCGGAAGCGGGGGTCAATTCCTCTAACTTGTGATCGTAATACTATGTTACTCACTGAACTAGTCAGCTAGAGCTCTAATGTGGCTTATTGTCGCACGTTAATGTATCTACATGCAATGTATAACTGTGTCACAAGTAATGTCATCACCATACCATTCATCTGTAACATCTCCGTTAACTCTCAATAAAAATCATTGAAACAGAAAAAGGGTATGAGGACTACCACAGCAAAATGGAAACCATTGGCAAATATCAACACCAGTAGGATCCTAACATGTAGCTGTAAGCTTGGAAGGTATGAGAAGGAACCACTACACTATGGAGTTGAACACAACCAGCCATAGAAAATACATTTACTAATCTTGGATTCTGTTAATTCTCTACAAACTAACTGCCGGCATGTTAAGTAGTGTGTGATTGTTCCAATTCTACACTATAATATTGTTGAATATTTACATACCATTGCGAAAGATCATTGTATGGAAGCAGTCAAACTCATGGGCATTGGCGAATATGCCTTCACATATTTTCAGAATATAATGCCAAGTACAATGCAAGGTGTAGTGATGACACCGGTAGGATCCAAACCTGTAGCTGTAAGCTTTGAAGGTATTAGAAGGAACCACAACACTATGGAGTTGAACACAACCAGCCATAGAAAATACATTTACTAATCTTGGATTCTGATAATTCTCTACAAACTAACTGCCGGCACGTTAACTAGTGTGTGATTATTCCAATTCCACATCATAATATTAATGAATATGTACATACCATTGCATGCATTTAAAGAATTCAGATCAATTGCACGGCCGTCAATCAAACATCTCTTAATAGTCTTAGGTTCTAATCATTTACATAAAAGATACCGACCAACACAAGTTGAGGTATCACAACACCAAGGAAGATTATGGAAGTTTCGAATGTCGATGTCCAAACCTAGGATGGCCACAGTAGTGATGTGGAACGTAACATGAACCGTAATATAAGACTTTTATACACTTCCGTATAAGCGGTTACGGGTACTCAAACTGACGAAGGTATGTTACTAGAAAGCGTTACCATACATTTATAAGTTGTTATAATATCACATCTTAACCTTGTTAGTGTGTGATGAATTGTA
>BLSH010158602.1:426678-442340 GCA_018402905.1 Glandirana rugosa | reverse complement strand
GGCAGGCATCCCAATACTTTTGGCAAGATTGCAGATTGTGCAAGATTTGCAATGGTGGTGGAACCCTCGTCTACATAAATGCTACATTTATATAAAACTTGGGGAAGGACATGAGTTATGTTTAACAATACAGGAAGAGCTGAACGCCTTTCTACAGGACGTGGCATCTTTGAGATTTAAACCTATGAACCCCAGGTTTGCTCAACAGAAGTGCTAAGCCCTTAGCCACATTCATGGAGCATCCATTGCTGTGATGTCAAACAGTCCTAAATCTCAGGGGTGCAATAAATGAACCAACGGAGATGTACTGTTGAAGGCTGGATAACCATTGAACAACCTGTTTCTGGCATATGCCATCTGTTTTGAAGGTTTGTTATGGCTCAGTACTGTGAGCATTCTGCTATAGAACATCTCTCATTTTGGGGCATTTGCCTTGGTAAGAAGCTGCAATTATTGCTGGATGGGAAATGTTAAGGCTGATTATAGTCCTTGCCCATAGAAAACATGTGACCCAATTTGCAAGGAAAGATGGAAACCTCCTACACATAAATTCTACATTTAGACATAATTTTGGTAAGGACGTGTGTTATGAGAATAGAAAACCTCTCTACATGAAGTGATATGCTCAGGATGCAAACCCAGAACCTCTATGTTGCTAGATAGAAGCATTAAGCTGTTAGCCACCAGTCTGCCGAGTGTGCAACCCTCCTACACATAAATACACATAAATACACATATACTGCATTTATTTGCACATATAGGTGGTGGAATTACATTAGTCTGGAGTTTATTCTGTGCTATTTGGTGGTGCTTGGAGTGTAGAATAGTAATGTCATTGCAACAGCAATGGTATTGTTTCTGGTTTGTGAAGATACCTGTGTGAGAATGGGAAAAGATTTCAATGAGATGGACAGCAACATGCGAGAGACAGAGAAAACATATTTAAAAAAAAATTAGAAGATTAAACTTTTCTAACATTCTTAAAAACAAATTAGATTATGAAATAGCAACATTGTTGCAGGGGCAATTTGTTTGAGAGAAAGATACATTTCATCTCAACATGAAAAGGATTTCTTTAGAGAAGTTACAATTGTACCATTAGAATTAATGGCTGAAACTTGCATTGGGCTATATAGCACAAATTTGCCTTCTCAAGAAGGCATATTAGCCTTTTGCAAATTTACTATAGCACCCTCTAAAAAAGGCATGGGAGTTAAAATGAGGGAATTTTCTTTTCTGAGCATGCTCAGTTGTGCTAATGAATAGTCAGGAAAAAAGGGGGAATTTGGCTCTTTTCAGACTTTCAATCATATTTCAGGTTATATATTACTTTTTTAAACAATTTAAAAGCAGATCATCATTAAACAAGATACTACATTTTTAAGAACCATTTAGGTGATCACATCATGCCCTAAACATTATTTCCATGTGCAATTCCCTTGCTTCTACCACAAATAGTTTTTTAGTCAGTCACTGTTGTCTGGGCGCTATAGTGAATTTGATTCTGGGACTATTTTCTCCCTCAGGACTTTAGTGAATTCCATTTTCGCGCTAATTAGCACAAATTTGGGATTCTGCACGTTAAAATTTGCGTGAAGGCAGAATCGTGCTATAGTAAATGACCCCCTGAGTGTCTGAGAAAGTGAATTCCAGGCTGGGTAGGGTGACAGGTGGAATGCAACTTCCAGCAGCCCCTATGGGGGTACCGCTACACAATATACACTATTTCAGTACTATACTTCATGTATAGAAGTTTATGAACAAGGGCACCATTCATTTATTTTCATTATACATGCATGTAGGTAGCATTTGGAATAGGTTAGTAAGGGTCACTTGTTTCTGACTGGATGAAAAAAATGGAACCAAGTCCCCCGGGAATCCTCCCTGAGTCATTGTATTTTGACAGCAGGACTGCCCAGCCAAAATACATTGATCAGGCTCCAGCAGCTTGGCTGATTGAGAAAAAGTTTACCAACAAGACGATCTATGAGAAGTTGATCGATACACCGACTTCTCATGAATGGGAATGACCATACTTGGATGGAAATTCATCTGGTTCTTGCTGAACCTGCCATATTTCAATCCATGTATGGCCAGCTTTAACCATATCCATCTTCTAACTGTAATCTTTACCTATTTAGACCTAGTTTATGACCCTAATCGTAACCACGATTACCTACAAATAAGGTAGGAATTTAAGAGACATGTTAGTGCATAGTCATTTAGGAAATGCTCTGAGAAAGGTCACTACTGCATGGTTACCAAACAGACCCCTGGAAGGCTTTTAATGCGGACATTCCAATGTACGTTCTTATGTCACCACTGTAAAAGAATTTGTGAATCCTAAAAATTTAAAAATCATAAAAATATAATCATTCTTTAATTGTAGTTTTGAGGGAATTATATGTTATGAAATGTCATTGCCCACTTTTGTATATTAGCAAAACTATCCACCAATTTAGATGCAGTGTGTTGGAGCATATAAATGACATTGCACAAAAAAGGGACAAACCCATTACCAGGCATGTCCTGGAGAAACATGGAGGAAAGACTGATCTATTAAAATGTTGGGTCATTGACCAATTCCAATTGGGCCCAAGGAAGGGCGATTTGGATAAACGCCTTTTAAAACTTGAAGCTAGATAGATATGTTGTTTGAATTCACGTGTGCCATATGGTCTGAATGGAGGTTTTTACATTTTTACCTTTTGAATGTGAACAGTAATTCTATGACATGTGATCTACTTTATTTCCTACCTGTATGCACTTTTCTTGTTTAATTGCAAGAAGATTGGTTTAGTAGGATTGTTTCCATTTCTGTAAATGACCCTCCTTTATATGGATAGGATTAATTGTAGTAAGAGGTGCAGTTTTGCCTGTCTTCTCTTCTTTCTCCTCAAGATGGCGATATTATCTCTTCAGTAATGAGCATGTACAGGCGACCACTTTAGGCAACCATGTTATAAATAAGAGGAATACAAACAAAATATGTCATTTTTATTTCTTCACCATGTGACTGGGTGGTTCCGTTTGATTTGAATTTTTCTTTTTTTGCTCAACACTTTATTATTTTCACCTCGAACAAAGCTCTAATGTAGGAGCAAAACATGTAAGGCTTAAGGTCCTTCCTTTTGGGATTACATATTTTTTCATTCCTTTTTCCTTAGGGGGCACATGATTTAATATATTTTCCTCCTCAATATTTTTTCCTTTTTTGCTGGGGTGCCTGCCAAGGCAATGATTTTTGTGGATATGTTCAACGTGGGGTTCGTCCATTAGTGGTGTTTTTGCATCCAAATGGATGAGTGTACCTGCATTACATATCTCAGGGAGATAGGTCTTGATAGGCCATTAGAGAGATAATAAATATGAATCACTTATGCATACACCCTGTATATCAAGCGTTGTTTGACCTGTATGCAAATTATAGGTCTTGACTCCAGGTGAACTGCTAGTGTGCACGGTGGTGGAGCACAGATTACAATTGGACTGGGATCACATCACACAAAAAGCTACCACACAACCAACACTGGATTTTGTTTTGAAAGTGAAGGGTTATACCATAGTGGGGTGAATTCATTCTGGGAGGGTATTTTAAGTTTAGCAGAGGCAATGTCCCAGATGCGTCTGTACTGATACAGTAAAGAGTGACGCTCTCTTGAGGGCTCTATCCCTTTTGTTCCACTTATTATTGCTTGGAACGGGTCTGTTGTGGGATGAGACCAAGGTGGACATAAAAGGATCAAGAATCTAACTCTGTCTATTTTACCTATGTGGAACATTTGTGATAGCTGTGCAGCCAGATAATAGAGGTTAAAGTCTGGTAAGGTAGTGTCTCCAAAGTCTAAGTTTGCCCCAGGCGAGTTTATGTCTGCTGGGACCCCATATAAAGGAACGTATTAAAACTTCCATTGTTTTAAAGTGTTTCAGGGGGAGATACAGTGGGGAATGCCAGAGCATATATAGAATTTTGGGGAGTAGTACCATTTTTACTAAATTAATACGGCCGAATACTCCCAGTGGCAATTTGGCCCCAAACTGTGTTTTGTTTTTAATAAGTGCAAATAATGGGGCAATATTTAAATGGGTATAGTCAGCCAGTGAACGGGTAATTCGTATACCCAGATACTTCATCTGATCTACTCTTTGGAGTAGTAGGTTATCTTGGGCTTCAGTTGGAGGGAACTCATCTATAGGTAGTAAAGGAGCCAAAGTTTTCTATAAGTTATAATACCAAAGATAGAGAACCCCCCGCCACGTCAAGATACAGAAGTGTATCATCAGCATATGTGCTGATCTTCACAAGTATTGGGCCTTTAGCTAGTCCTACTATGTCGTCGTGAGATCTTATCACAATAGCTAGAGGTTCTGCTGCCAGCGCATATAGTAAAGGGGACAGAGGGCATCCCTGACGAGTGCCCCTGGTAAGGGGAAAGCACTCAGAGGTCCATCCGTTTGCCGCCACTCTAGCCACCGGGTCTTGATAGAGTAGTTGTACCCATTTAACGAATCTGGGTCCAAAAAAACAAATCTGCCAAGACAATTCCATAGATAGCGCCACTCCACTGAGTTGAACATCTTGGCAGTATCCAAGGCGACCACAACTCTGGAGCCTATGTTGTCGTGCTGGGCTTGAAGATTAATATAATAATCTCCTTAAGTTGAAGGAGGTATTTCTTCCTGGCAAGAAGCCTGACTGATCTCCATGTATGAGAGTCAGGATTACTTTATTTAGGCGAATAGAAAGAATTTTGGCTAGGATCTTTATATATGCCTGCAGCAATAAAATGGGGTGCTAGGATTCTGGAAGGTTTGGGTTCTTGCCAGGTTTAGGAATCCATACTATGAGGGCTTCGCTCATGGATGGGGGCAATTTAAAATTTTTGAATATGGAATTATAGAGTGAGAGAAGCCTGGGGATAAGGAATTCTCAATATGTTGAGTAGAATTCAATTGGCAGACCATCTAACCCTGGAGCCTTGGAGCTTGGAAGTTTGGCAATCACTTCAGCGATCTCCTCAGTCAAGAAAGGCGCCTCCAGATCTGTCATTTGTTCGTCAGTGATCTTAGGGAAACATATATTGTTTAGAAATTGTTCCCTAGTGGGATTATCATCTGGAGTGGTGGAGGTATACAGTTTAGAAAAGAAACCTTTAAAAATCTCTATCACCTGGCTAGGTTCAGACACTAGTTCACCATTATTATTTTGTAGTGCAATAACAATTGGCGGGCATTCCTCACTATAAACCAGATAAGCCATCGGTTTACCCAATCTCTCCCCATGCTCATGCATTTTTTGTCTTTGAAAAAAGTTTTCTTTTAGCCTTCTCATATTGCATTTGCTCAACTACTCTAGTTTTCAGTTTAATATTAAGGGCCTTGTCTGTAGACAGATCTGCAGCAAAGTCATTTTCTGCAGCAGAAAGATCTGCCACTACCCCATCAATTGCCTGGTCAGATGTGCGTTTCAGATTATTGATACGGGTAAGTATCAGTATAAGTAAGAATCATCCAAACGTGTATCTTGAACGCATCCCAGACTATGGCCTGTGAAGCAGAGTCAACGTTGGTTTCAAAGTACCTCCGCCATTCCTCTGTAAGATCATCATCTTCCGGGAGTAGAGTAAGCCAGTAGGGATTCAAACGCCAATTTGGGGGTGGACATTTATAGCGTGGCTGTATAGTGAACCGGTATGGGCTATGGTCTGAAAGGGATCTAGGTAGAAATCCCACTTCCAGTAGTCTAGGAGTGAGTGATTTAGAGATTAATGTTAAGTCTATTCTAGACATAGAATTATAGAATTATGAGTGGATGAATAACATGAGTATGCCTGCACATCAGGGTGCTTATATCTCCATGTATCAACCAAATTGAAATCAGCAATCATTCTAGCAAATCTAGTGGGCTGTTGAGATGTGGTTCCTGAGGCGCTGGCAATCCATTTATCTAAGTTGGGGGTTTAAAGTATTGTTAAAATCTCCTGTCCAAATGGCGGGGATCAAAGGGTGGGAGGCCATGAAGTTGAAGCCTTCGATGATGACTGAGGAGTGAAATGGCAGAGGTACATAAAATTCCATATTCAACATAGGTTCCCCATATATAATGGTATTCAAAAAGACATATCTGCCCAGTGGATCAGACACAATGTCCCGGATTTCAAAATGGGTATTCTGTGCAATTAAAAATGACACTCCCCTTGAGTGGGTGGTGTACAATGAATGGTACGTCCACCCTATCCAGGGGCATTTGAGCGCCATTTGCAGCTGTCCCACAATATGAGTTTCTAAAAGGACTACCACATCCGCCCTTTGTTTTCTAATATAAGAAAAAATGGCAGACCTCTTTACCTTATCACCCATGCCACGCACATTCCATGTGACAAGTTTAAGGGCTGCCATTGGATATAGTAAGACTAAGCACCTCAAGGGGAGCTCCGGAACACATAACCAATTTTGGTACAACCTCTGTAAATAATCATCATAGATACTTGCACAGACCACCCCATGTTGTATTTTCCTGTATCATACCTTAGAGAAAAAATCAGTAAAGAACATACTAGTAAAACTTGCCTAGGTAAATTAAACATATCCCCTCCCCGCCCTACACAATCCCCAACTGGTGTGGGCATATTTCCCAAACTGACTGAAGTCATGTAACTCAGTCCAGGTCACAAGTAAGATGTAGATTAGCACAGAAGCTTGTACGGTTCTGCAGTTTTTGCAAAGGAGTATATTGTAGGTAGCAAGAATAGATAACTCTGGTAGCACTTTGTGAGCTTTAGTTCGGAAAGAGTCACATGCTTGGTTAAACTGAGCAAAACCTCATTGTATAGCTGAACACAGCATAAAACTTTTACCCACCATCCTGTGGGCACTCCGGTGTTGTGATCCTCTCCGCCGAGAAGGGTCACTAAATAAAGCACTAAATAATGCAGTGGGCCTGTGTGCAAGATCTTAAGTTCAACCTCCTGGCCTACAACAAGGGAGAAGCATGACATATTCCAGCCACCTACATCTGTAAATTTATTTAACACCCCCATACAAAAAAAATAAGTAATATAGCAGAACGCATATTGCACTGCACTAAATGATGGATGTGGCCAGATTGTGCTAGCAATGGAAAGGTCTTAAGGGGCACGATCAAATAAAATAAAACCTAAGTCTAACAGACATGGACAACAATGAGCACAATCATTAACTAAATTATTCAGTGATTACTTAGCAACCAGGCAGCAAAGCAAGGACAATTTAGCAAACGGTACATCAGTAACCCCATGTCACATTAGTGTCCTCCCTTTACATCAAAGTCCCTTTTAAAGAGGTTGTAAACCCCATAAAAAATAAACACCTGTAAGACAAAGGAGCTAGTATGCATTGCATGAAGTACTTACCTTAGAACGAAGCCCTGCAGCTGCACCCGCACACCACTGATACAGCCAACATCTTCCCCGGAGTTTCTTCTGGGTTTGCGGGCTCTGGTGTTGTGATTGGCCAGAGCCGCAATGACATCACTCCGTGGTAGCCACACAGGCGGCCGTTCTTTCAGAGCGCATGCACCAATGACGTAATAGCTGACGTATATAGTAAATATCTCCTAAACGGTGCAAGTTTAGGAGATATTTACAGTACCTATAGGTAAGAGGAGTTTACTTCCTTTTTAACCACTTGCCAACCAGCCACTGTATATATATGGCGGCAGGTCGGCTCTATTGTGCAAATTGCTGTACCTGTACAGCGGTCCATGCATGTGAAACAGTGGGCACGCGTCTGCCCACTGCACACCACGGGAGCGCGCCCGCGGGTTCCCGAGGACTCGATGTCCGCCGGTGACCCGCATTCGCGGTACACAGAGGCAGAACGGGGATCTGCACTTGTAAACAAGGCGGATCCCTGTTCTGACAGGGGACATCTCAGAGATCTACTGTTCCCAGTGATCGGGAACAACGATCTCTGTCCTGTCCCTGGCAGCCCACCCCCCCTACAGTTAGAACACACCCAGGGAACACAGTCAACCCCTTGATCGCCCCTAGTGTTAACCCCTTCTCTGCCAGTGTCATTTATATATTGATCAGTGCTTTTTTATAGCACTGATCAATATAATAATGTCACTGGTCCCCAAAAAGTGTCACTTGGGGTCAGATTTGTCCGCTGCAATGTCGCTGTCCCCCTAAAATATTCAGATCGCTGCCATTACCAGTAAAAAAACAAAAACAAAACTTAAAAGTCCCTAAATTTATCCCCTATTTTGTTTAAGCTTTTGCAATTTTTTTACCAAAAGTATGTAGAAGAATATATATCAGCCTAAATGTGATGAATACATTTTGTTTTTTTTGGATATATATTATAGCAAAAACTAAAAAATATATATTTTTTTTAATTGTCGCTCTTTTTGTTTATAGCACAAATAATAAAAACCGCAGAGGTGATCAAATACCACTAAAAGAAAGCTCTATTTGTGGGAAAAAAAGGACATCAATTTTGTTTGGGTACAACGTCGCATGACCGCGCAATTGTCAGTTAAAGCAACGCAGTGCCGTATCACAAAAAATGGCCATTTTAATGTCATTAAAGGGGTAAATCCTTTCCGGGGCTGAAGTGATTAACATCCAGAGTCCCCTCTTCACATCAGAGCCCACCTCACATCAAAGTCCTCTGTTTATATCAGAGCCCCTATACATCAGCGTCTCGTGTTCACATCAGAGCCTCCTAATACATCTGTGTTGTGGGGATCAAGTGCAGGAGCAATGACTGAGTGGGGATGGAAATCCTAAACGTTGCTGCATCTGCGCATGCACGGAAACTACTGCACATGTGCATATGTGCCACAGAGCTCTGCCAGGACCCGAAAGCCAGGCAGAACCCCTTGGCTTACCCAAGTAACAAAGATGATGGGGTTGGGTCCAAAGGCTAAAGGGTTAAAGGTTGTGCAGACCGTTATAGGTCCGGGTCAAAATCAGATAACCACAAATTCCATAATTTTTTTTTTTTTAAAGTAACTAAATTGAGCTTGAACTGAATCTTATCCCTTTAAAAAAAAAGTGAAGGAAGAGTATACAGACTGCAGCTATGTCCCCACCTGCTGATCATGAGACATACAGTAGGTGGTAATGTCTGGGGGTGGTAGTGTCTCGGGTGCACCAGGATCTAGTGTGCATAGGTTCAAATATTTATTCTACTGCTGAAGCCTGTGGGTATACCTAATTTGTGTCATGTCATAGACGTTTTCCTTAACTAACTGTATGTATGTATGTACAGTATGTGTATATGTTGGTTTTTTTTTGGTGGGGGGGGCTTTTTACATTTTATGGATTCCACTTTTTTTTAAATTAAACTAGCTCTTCAATGCACATGCAAAGCAGCTGCTATAGTTGCCAGCTGATTGGAGCAGCTCTGTTCCATGTGATATAATGACCTAGTACAGCAGCCACCATTGTAAACAGTGTAATATTTACAGTGTAGCCTTCCAGTTCCTCACAATGGAAGTAAGGGAGAAGGAGGATTTATTGATTAATCTTCGGCAGAAGAGGAAGGTGGGGGGGGGGGGGCTGTGAAGAAGGGCCAACGACCGCCAAAGTTATGGGATTGTTTTGGGAGGATTTATAGTGGCAATGACCACCAATATTGTGGGATTTTAGAGTGACACTGCCTATTAAAGATGTGGGGTATGAGGTTTTAAAATGCCACTGGACACCAATGATTATGGGATTGTTTTATTTTTATTTCTTTTTTTAGGTGCCACTGACCACCAGTAATTGTGGGGTTGTTTTGTAGTAGGTGTTTAAAGTGTTTTGGGTTTATCCATGACAAGACAGTGCAATGTAAGGGCGGCACAGTGGTGTAGTGGATAGCACTCTCACCTAGCAGCAAAAAGGTTGCTGGTTCGAATCCCAACCGCAACACTACCTGCTTGGTCTCCCTGTGCCTGCGTGGGTTTCCTCTGGATACTCCGGTTTCCCCCCACAAAGACATGCTGATAGGTTCATTGGTTCCTGTCTAAATTGGCCCTAGTATATGTATGAATGTGAGTTAGGGACCTTAGATTGTAAGCTCCTTGAGGGTAGGGACTGATGTGAATGTACAATGTATATGTAAAGTGTGTAAATTGACGGCACTATACAAGTACCTGAAATAAATAATTATCTTACAGGGAATTTTCACTTATAAGGGAAGACTTGCACTTGCATCAGTGAGCAACTTGTAAACACAGCTTCAATTATTTTCTTAACCACCTCAATATCAGCATGTTTCTTCATTTCCAAAATATTGTAGCAAAAATTAGGTCAACTTGGGGTGTCATGGTGGAGGTGTTTGTGTCATCCTGGCATTTTTATTATATATGTTTTATATTAAAAGGTAAGGGAAAGTTTTTTTTTTTTATTTACTTTCCTTTATAAAGAAACCAATAAAACCCAAATACCACCAAAAGAACACTCTATCTGTCTAAAAAATAATTATATAAACTTCATTGGGTACAGTTTTGCATAATGAGGTAATTGTCAGTCAAACTGTCACCGTGGTATAGTAGTTGTACAATTCTTCCATGAACCCATGCCTAAAGCTGAGCTCTATATTTATTCTTATTATTCTCAGTAATCCAGTGTGAAACGTTGCCGTGTGTGAGAGTTTCCTGTAATAAGACCAGTCATTACTGCTCTCTCTCCTTGTGCAGGGTGACTGGTCTTGTACCCGCCCTCTCCTCCTGTAGTTTACTGATGGCAGCCTGTAGTTGGTGCGTCTGCTGGCCCCTCCCCAATCTCTGTTCAGTTTATATATAGCACAGTGATGTCATTGCTATCTTGACAAGGTAATAACTGGTTTTGTAAAGGCATTTCGTGAACACAAACTGAATTTATATCCTTTATGGCTATTGAGGAATACTGTATATTTAAATTACAATTTTTTCTGCCCGGAGTTCAGCTTTAATCTCCGTAAATATTATCTACTATATAATTTTGTATATCATTCCTATGCCTTAAAATAATGTATATACATCTGAAGTCAGGATTATAGAGCTGTAGTTTCTCGGTCTTCACTTTTGTAACCTTCTTAAACAATGGTACAACATCATCTTATGACATTCTTGTGGAATTGACCAGGTTAAAAGAGCATCTAAGAAAATGAGAATATGGATCTATCAGCTTGGGAATAGACCAGGCATTTTACATATACCTGTGCACCTGTGTAAGCATACCTCTTTTTGCATTAAGTAGTAATATCGACTGTAAGGCATTGCTTATGTTTTCTGTTTTGCCTTTTATCATTATAATTCCTAATTTTTCTTCTAATTTCTATAATTTTGGGAATTCATTTGAAGACAAGCAGTTATTGAGAAGAGCTAGCTTTGGCCTTTCACCACTAGATGTCAGTGTTGTCAACAGCTAGACAAAATGTTTTTTTGTTATTTTTTGCACTAGATTCAGCAGGGGATATTCTGTTTTAGATGTGTGTTCTATATGTAGAAGGCCTGCACATGTTATAAATATGTATTAGAAAGATATTAATAAAATATATAAAAAATGTTATTACAATATTTTGAACAAATCAGAGCACTTCTAGAATTTAGAGAAGGTCTTTTCTCCAACAACACAATTAGCTGTGACAAAGAATATTAAAAAATAACCAGTTTGTGCAAAGTGTAGGATTAACAAAATGTAGGATTGCTTGGACAAAAACTAGCACACTGTGACATTTTCACAGATTTGTGTTTATTAAAATTCTGAATGATATTACACTTTTTTACAACAATGCCAAGTGTTGGCCCAGTTCACCCAGTAAACGTAAATGCCACCCAGAGCATCCAATGTATTTGATAAAACAGGGGAAATTATGGATTGGGGAGTCATGGGATTTCCCCTTGAACACAATGTGAAAGCATTGTACTGTGCTGTACTGCAGTAGGAACACAAGCCCAGAAACTGATCGATTCAGCCGATGGAACTCAGTGTGCAGCCCGCTGTGCTCCAGATCTTAATTGAGGGCAACGTGTTGGGCACCAGGGAGTTAGAGAATGCACTTTCCTCAATGCAATCACAAATTTTCCATCACATTCCTAGTGCCAGCACAAAGCTCCTGTATGCTCTACAGAAGCAATTCTAACAACTATTTATTGTACTTTTTTATGTCTTCTTATTAACCCCACTGTATGCCATGTTGGGGGAGATTTACTAAAACGGGTGCAAACAGAATCTGGTGCAGCTGTGCATAGTAACCAATCAGCTTCTAACTTCAGCTTGTTCAATTAAGCTTTGACAATAAAACGTGGAAGCTGATTGGTTACCATGCACCGCTGCACCAGATTCTGCGTACGCCAGTCTTAGTAGCAGGGGGAGGCGGGCATTGGGCAGCGGCTCCTGTGTCCTCTCCTTCATCACAACGCCTTCCCAGGTGCGTCTCCTCCCCTCCTCCAAGGCGTCCAATAGGATCGCCAGTCCTTTCAGCCAATCGGATGACTGGTCTCAAAACCCGCTTCCTGATTGGCTGGGAGGAGAATCAGTGTTACAATAGTGAATATTCATTCGCTATTGTAACATACCTGGGTGGGCTCAGTTTGCAGTGCTCTGCACCCTGAGCCCACCCTATTTTGAACCCTATTAGAGCCTCTGGCTCTAATCGGGTGCTTCAAACTCCACCCCCCCCCCCCATTGGAATCTATGCTGCCCCTGTTTAGTAGATCTCCTTTATTGTTTCATCATTATCCACTACAATTTCATTGTCACAAGAGCTAGTTTACCAGACTATTAGCTAACTAGCATCTGTAAAGAGCCTCAGTGTGAAAGGAACCTTAAAAATAAATTTCCCAGATGCTCTAAGGCTCCTTTCACATTGAGGCGCTTTACAGACCCTATTTAGCTAAAAATAGCATCTGTAAAGAGCCTCAAAAATCCCCCCCAATTCGAAAGCCTGAGTGCTTTCACACTGGGGCGGTGCGCTTGTGGGACATTACAAAAAGTCCTGCAAGCAGCATCTTTGGGGCGGTGAGGGGAGCGGTGTATATACCGCTTCTCTACCGCCCCTACCATTGAAATGAATGGCAAGCGCTTCCGAAGCGGCTGCACACTGCCTCGGTAGCATGGAGCGCCAGCACTTTTAACCCTGTTTTAACTCCTTGTGGGGGGGTTAAAAGCGAAGCAATCCCGCCTGCATAGCGGAGCCCTATCGCTGGTAAAACTCTGCTAAAACTAGCGGGGTTTTACCGCGGCTAAGCCTGTAGTGTGAAAGTACCCTAAAAGTAAAAGATGCAGCTTTTGCTGCAATAATTACCTCCTTTCTGCATCTGTCCCTCGCAGGCCCACTGATCTGAAGTTTAGTGTCAGTTCTACTCAAACTATTAACTTCACTTCACCCAAGTAAATCAGATCCTTGGATTTCCTTGCTTTGTCAAACCCAGTCTTCACCCAACCCCTATTTTGGAATACCAATTGATTGATTTTCACAATAATTCACATTGTTCAGATGTGCCATATATATGTACAAATCAAAATATTTCTGAATCTATTTCAAAGAGTCATTCAAATCCATTTTACTTTTCTCTTTGGTCACTTTGGCTATTTAACCCCCCTGCATTAATAAAAATTCAAGCTTACTTAAAGTAAGAGCAGATCTCTATGGGTGTAGACAGATCTGTCATTCTTAGTTCTTAAAGTACCATTTTTCAACACTGGGGGGCACCGAGCACCATTATGTTGTTTGATGGAATCCTTATTGTGTGCATATGTTTCTTCTTTCTTTTTTTCTGCACTCTACTACCATTTCAAAGCTACCAGGATTTGACATAATTGTATTAATATGTCTTACATTTCCAGGCATACAAAGTAGTAAAGACTGTTACTCATTTAATCTGCAGGAATTGGAACAGAGTTTTTTAATTTGTAAGATGTAAGAAGTTATCTCTGCAAATACCCTATGAAGTTCTAACATGGTTTTTTAAATCCTTGTATGAAATCATCTGCAGTGTTTTTGCATACATGTGTCTTTTGTGTGCTTTGCCAACATATAATTAACGTTCAGCTGCAAAAGGCAGAGGGCCAATCTGCTCTACACACACAAACACAGACAGGACTCAGTTAAGATACTCATACACAAAGGCTTCTGACTGATCCATCAAGCTTATGCTGGCAAATTATGTTTTTTCATCATAAATTTAGATCTAAAGGATATTACATGATGGGTGGACCCACCGTGAGGGATAAGCACAGTACTGGCTTTTCCGTATAGTTGCAATAAAATGACTCGGGTCATATTATATACAGAAATTTACATTAAACTATTTATATATTCTATATAAGCAATAAAAAAGCTTAACATCACATCACTTACCTCTCTAGCTCCTTGCGCTGTGAAGTAATTAATTCATAAAGATCCTCAAAGATATCAATGAAGACTATAAAGTCTGGTTTCAGTTGACTTCTTGTAGCTTAGAAAAACGTGGTCCCTGTTTAAATTATAGGGCTGGCACTGGCAGGCTGCTAAGAGCAGCTGTCATAGAAAAAAAGATGTGTCAGCTTTGAAAGCAAATTTCTCCACAATGCCAATAGCTACAGAGGTAAATGGGGGCTTGAATTAAAGTGCTCTTACTGCACAGGTTCTATTTAAAGTCTGACCAACACAAGTCTTTGGTTCCTGGAAGAAGAAGAATTATCCATAGCTAAACCTAGTTGTACTTCTCATACTGGCCTGTGGTATCAGTGACACCTACTGGCGACAATGAGAAATTCACAACCCAAGTGAGATTAGAGCAAGACCAGCTAAACTATACAATCAGTCTGAGCTGTTTACAGCTCAGCCAAGTTACATTATAACCCCAGTTTAGGACCAGGGGGCTACACTACAGTACAATATAATACAACACATAACATCACTTACGAACTTGTATTCTGTCGTACGAGATATTTGCAAGTTGAGTAAGCTCTTTATTAAGACTAGCATGTAAAATTTTCGTAAGTTGAGTAACCTCTTTATTAAGACTAGCATGTTAAAAAAAAACATATGATCATTCGTCCAATATTCTCATCACATGTATGAGCTTTAGAGAGGGAGTGAATCTCCCCTAACAGAGACACTGTTGACAGCAATAAAAACCAAACACAGGTTCTAACGCCACAAGAGTATTTGTCTTTAGTAATACAGGGTGGGCCATTTATATGGATACACCTTAATAAAATGGGAATGGTTGGTGATATTAACTTCCTGTTTGTGGCACATTAGTATATGTGAGGGGGGAAACTTTTCAGATGGGTGGTGACCATGGCGGCCATTTTGAATCCAACTTTTGTTTTTTCAATAGGAAGAGGGTCATATAACACATCAAACTTATTGGGAATTTCACAAGAAAAACAATGGTGTGCTTGGTTTTAACGTAACTTTATTCTTTCATGAGTTATTTACAAGTTTCTGACCAATTATAAAATGTGTTCAATGTGCTGCCCATTGTGTTGGATTGTCAATGCAACCCTCTTCTCCCACTCTTCACACACTGATAGCAACACCGCAGGAGAAATGCTAGCACAGGCTTCCAGTATCCGTAGTCTCAGGTGCTGAACATCTCGTATCTTCACAGCATAGACAATTGCCTTCAGATGACCCCAAAGATAAAAGTCTAAGGGGGTCAGATCGGGAGACCTTGGGGGCCATTCAACTGATAATGATTTCTGTTTATGAGAACA
>BLSH010158602.1:388562-404237 GCA_018402905.1 Glandirana rugosa | reverse complement strand
TGAATAGGCCTCAATACAAAAAAAACCATGTTACCAGGCTACCTCCTCCTACTCCTCTACCACCGCCACTTCCACCTACACTGCCACAGTCACGGCCTAGTCAACCTCTAGGCTCCTACTCCACATCCACCCCCCTTCCCGTTTTTTTACTTGATTTTAATTTATTTTCCCTATCCCCATTTTTTTGTAGGGCACTTGCCCTAGTTTGAAGATGATTTTAGAACAGTTATATGGCTTCTACCATTAATTAATACTTTTCAGACACAGTTTGAAGATGATCCACATTCACCTCCATTTTTGCTTTTTTTATGTTTTTATTTTTTTTTAAATATTTACAGTTATTTCCCTGTCCCCATTTTTTTGTAGGGCACTTGCCCTACCCTTACCCCCATTTTACTTCCTTTTGCAGCCCTCTAGGGCTTTCCAGGACTTTGTTACAGCCATTTTTGTGCATAAAAGTTCGGGTCCCCATTGATTTCAATGGGGTTCGTTGTCCGTGCGATCGTTCGGGTTCCGTCCGGACCCGGACTTTGTCCCGAAGATCAGACGGACCAGCAGAACCCGAACTTCCAGAGGTTCGCTCAACTCTATTCCCAAGCACTGACCAAACTACAGAAGTCTGCACCTATTTGTTCCCAGCATAGGATGTATTTAGAAACAACAAAGTGACTGCACATCAATGTTCTAAATGGTAACTGCACAAACTGCTTATATGTGCTAAAAGAGAACTTGCCATTATGCTAAATACCTGTCTGTGAAGCATTTGATAAGGCACAACTATGCCTATATAATAATTCCAGCTAGTGTATATCCTAAAAGTGCAGCGCTAAATAAAATACCATGTGCAAAACACCATATATGACATAGTGCAAAACCTTTGAAGTGAACAGAAAATCCAATCAAAATATCATTGAGATTGAGATTGGAGATCCGGAAGTGTTCCCTCGCCAGCTTCACTATGTTCCCCTTATGGTGACAAGATGATCCAGCTCACCATCTCAGATGGAGTGGATGGATGAATCCTCAGAGTTAAAATAGGTGACCATACTACACCATGAGGAGTCTCCTTGTTTTTCACCTAGGGCATGACACAGGAAGGAGTTGACCAGCTGAGGGTAGATGATGCAGGGTGTTTGCTAATGAGATCAGCTGGTAAACTCCTTTCTGTGTCCTGACCTAAAGTCTGACTAGGAAGTAAGGCAGAAGTAATAGATAAGTGTTTTTGAACAGCCATGAAGACAGTGAGGTAAGTGTGTGTAGAATAAATGGAGAGCTGTTTTATTCCCCAGCTGGCTGAGGAACACTTCCGGATCTCCATCTGAGGATCAGAGATCTCAATAAGTGCTGAATGATCTTCCTGAGTAATGAAGATTGCTGATAATCTGGTAAGCACCCATTTGATTTATGGTAAAGGTGTCACAACGGTGAATGTCTGAGCATTGCGCCGTCAGGATCGATCTATCCAGTGTTGGACACTGGCGTGCATGAACTGTTTGCACAGGAGCACTTTAGTGATCAATTTATGAACTTTGCACTTTATGAATGTAATATATTTTGCACTTTTGCATAAGGACATTTTTGAATTGAATGATATTTTGATTGGAATTTCTGTTCACTTCAAAGGTTTTGCACTATGTCATATATGGTGTTTTGCACATGGTATTTTTATTTAGTGCTGCACTTTTAGGATATACATATTTGATTGACCTGGTATTTCGATTTTAGTGCACAGCTGCTGTATTTTCTTTTGACAACACACTAGCGAGGATTTTTTTCTAAATAATAATTCCAGCTAGGATTGCCATTTTTTGGTCCATGGAAACTGAAAGAGTGAAAGGTGTTGCTTGAGTATCGAGAAATGTAAAAAAAAGAGCTGTGTTTTTATTATCAGTACCTAAAATATAGTTCTTCTGTCTGGAAACTAAAGTAGGGTATACATGTTCAGTTTTTTTCGTTCAACCAGTGGGTTGAATGAAAAAAAAAAGACAGATCCCCGCATCAATACAAGCGACGTTGATGCAGGGACCTCTCCCGCTGTTCTATTGTATTCTGACAGCGGGGACTCTCCCCATCAAAATACACAAATCCGCCCGATCTAATGCTGGTTTAAAGCATGACTGTTCAACAACTCAGTGGTACACACAGTTCCTGCTGGACTGGCTGATTTTTTGTTCTGTATATACCCTGCCTAAGGTAGCATACAACTCCTTTGTCTAAGCTTGCCAAAGTAATTTTATTATGTAAATGTGTTCCAGTTATTACAAAACTGCAATTATATTCTGGTAAAAAGCATGACTAACTTGTTTATAAATTATAGAAAGACCATTTTTTGTGAAACAGCTAAAAAACAAATGAACACAGCAAAAAAGTAACAAACAAGTTAAATTAATAAAAAAAAGGGTTAACTAAGATAATAAAGGGAACAACATTGGTTGAGATCTGGACAGGTAGTCAACCAACTTACAGCGAAGTACAATGTAGAATAGGTGAATGATTGCCTAAATCTAATATGTAGCTTGTAAATAATGCAGTGGCTGCTTCCATCAAAGGCCTCTCTGAAAGCTATTCACCTTGGTGATAAGATTCCCATCAAAGCATGACAGCTAGACAACTGCCACCTTGCTTCTACTCATTATGGCCAGGAAAAAAGGCATGGAGGGCCTACAGCACTCTACCACAATCAAGCAGAACTCCATCTATGTGGAGTAAAAGTGACTATCCCTGCACCCATCGATGCTTCAATGCCTCCCCCGTCCTTTTACCTTTTTACTGCAGTCTTCTAGCTGGTGACACTAATAGAGCTTTACATTTGTTCACTCAGCTGTGCTGCATTACCACATGTGAATTTAAGGCAGGTGGTTCATTTTGAATGTGCTGCCAGTGTACTACAATGGAAGAAAGAAAGATTTGTTTAATTTGCCTTAAAATCCTTTTCTTGGAGTACACTAAAATGACACAGAATTAAATATGCAGGTACACACTGGGTTATGCAGCTGCATTCAGAAGACTGGACGCTGGGAAACAAAAGCTGTAGGGACGGCCTATTATAACCCCTTCCACTCAATGACAGGTTGCAGGGAAGGACCTGTGAGAGAGAACAAGGCAAGGGCTTTCCACCAAGTCTTTAACCACTTCATCCCCGGAAGGATTTCCCACTTTAGGACCAGAGCACTTTTTGCGTTTTGGCACTGCGCCGCTTTAACTGACAATTGTGCGGTTGTGCGATGTTGTAACCAAACAAAAATTTGCATCCTTTTTTTCCCCACAAATAGAGCTTTCTTTTGGTGCTATTTGATCCCTTCTTCGTCATTTCTGACCACCGCTATAAACAAAAGAAAAGCGACAATTTTGCAAAAAAAAACATTTCTTACTTTTTGCTATAATACATATCCAAAAATATATTTAAAAAAATGTTTTCATCAGTTTTGGCCAATTTATATTCTTCCTCATATTTTTGGTAAAAAAAAATTGCAATCAGCATTTATTGATTGGTTTGCGCAAAAGTTGGCATGTTTACAAAAGATGAGAATTCATTTATGGGGATTTTTATTTTTTACTAGTAATGGCGGTGATCTGCAATTTTTATCGGGACTGCGATATTACAGCGGACATGTCGGACCATTTTGACACTTTTTTGGGACCATTGGCATTTATACAACGATCAATGCTATGAAAATGCATTGATTACTGTGAAAATGTCACTGGCAGTGAAGGGGTTAACCTGCAGGGGGCGCGCTAAGGGGTTAACTGTGTTCCCTCAGTGTTTTCTAACTGTATGGGGGCTGGGCTGAGTGGGGGAGGAGAGTGATCGTGGCCCCCATATACAGGGAGCCTGTGATCACATCCCTTCCCCCTCTGTCAGAACGGAGATCCATGTTTACATACACGGACCTCCGTTCTCTCACTACGGGGAAGCCATCGCGGGTAGCCGGCGGAGGTCGAGTCCACCCTACCAGCTCCCTGGCTCCCCAGGAACACAGTGAGTGTGCAAGCGTGCCTCCGGTAGCGCGTGCTCACAGTGCGCGATCTCACAGCCGCCGTCAGGTGACGACAGTTTGCGATAATGAACCAAGTTGCCGCCGTCAAGCCATGACGGGCGGTCGGCAACTAGTTAAACACCAGAATGTCTACAGTGAGAGTCAGAGTCTTGTTAAGGTAGGAAATGTCCACAACAGGGATGGCCTACTTTTTTTTTTTAATTTAAGAACCCTCCTCGGGGGCATGATTCCTTCTCAGCAATGTTTGCGGTGGAGCGGACCCATAGGGTCCCTGCTAGACCACCTAAACCAGGAGAACCACCGCGTCCTTTTCTTTTTAAGCTACTTAACTTCAAAGATAGAGAGGCTGTGCTAAACCTGGCCAGGACCAAAGGAGATCTGATGAAAATTGATAACACACAAATTTCTTTATATGCAGACTCTTCCGCAGATGCACAGCGTAGAAGGGCCAAATTTACAGAGGTGAAAAAGCGTCTCAGAAAATATGCTGTTTCTTACGCAATGCTATATCCTGCAAAGTTACGCATAGCAACCAATGATGAAACCCATTTCTTCGATAATCCTGCTACTTCTTCTGTCTGGCTGGACAGAGTGGAACATAGCTTGCAGAAAAAAGACAACCTCAACTTGAAATAAGACTGGAAATTATAAACTGGATAAAACTCTATGGAACGATTGATTTCTCTTGTAAGGCAGTGTGATAAGACTGCTGGGTAATATCAGTATGCAATGTCTACCTAAGAAACACAACTGTTGTAAGATCCTTCAGATTCCGGTAAAACTGCCCCCCAGGCCTAGTTGTCTTATGCGGACGTTATGTTTTTGTCTCTTATGTTCTTCACTTCCACACCTTGCAGTATTAAGGAAAATGTATACCGTTGACATTCCCAATACCAACTTTTTTGTGCATGTGTTCTTCACCCTCACCTGTTGTGAGAACTGTTGCACTTTTGGTTCTACCTGTCTATCTGACCTACATTCTCAACGGTGTGCACTGATGACAATGCAGTGTTGAAGTTTCTACCACCTGAAATACCTACCTTTGGCACGGGCCTGTGCATCCTGAAATACCTAAATCTGGGCCAACCCTTGACACTCATTTCTACTCCGGACTCTTGGGTGACTGTTGCATGGCAGGTACAATATGGCCTAGGGAATATCTTATTCAATGACTCATGGCAAATACATGAAACTTTATCTCATGGAATGTAAGGGGACTAGGTGATGGAGTAAAGCTTGTGGCGTTATTCTCTACTTTAAAAAATTATAAATGGGAGGTAGTGTGTTTACAGGAAACACACCTCCAACCTGATATGCTCTCAAACATGGCAGGTACCGCACACAGTTTCACTCCACTCACATGGTATATTCCAGCGGGGTCAGCATATTGATTTTGAATACAATTCCTTTTACACTTTTGCAGGTATTAACTGATGACCGTGGGAAGGTATGTGCTTCTATATTGTAGGTTAGCAAGGGTACTCTGCATTATTGCTAATATCTGTCCCCTAGCCTCCTTCTCCCCTGACAGTTTGTCCAAGTTGGCTCAGTTTTTGGCTCAGACCTCTAATGATCCAGTTTGGGTATTGGGCGATTTTAACACTGTCTCTGGACAAGGGGCTGGACCGATTTTATAGATCAACAAGGGGCTGCCAGGGCCTGCATGGTCCCACCCCTTGTGCCAAAATGATCCACAAATTGAATTTGAGAGATGTGTGGAGGGATAAGAATCCCAAAGCACAATGTTCCTCATGCTACTCGGCCATGCATAATTGCCTATCTCGTATTGACATGTGCCTGGGGAATCCAGATGCACAGGTTAAGACTCAGACTGTGATATATGCCCCACGTAATATTTCAGATCAGTCACCCCTATTAATTGGTGTTAGTTTCCTCCAGCCTGCCAGGGCAAAATTGTGGAAAGTCAATCCTTTCTGGTTTACACTGTTTCCTGAAAGAGGCCCCATACCAACAGCTATTGCAGATTTTTTACGTATTAACCACACCACGTCTAGCCCTGCTGTCATATGGGATGCTTTCAAAGCCTATCTGCGTGGGCTTATTATCAGACATATCCCCAGTATAAAAATGAAAACTAAGGAATGGGAAAACCATGTACTGCACAAGGCAGGTGAAGTGGAGGCTAGTTACATACGGGACCTGTCAGTGGAGTCGGAACGTAGATGGTTGGAGGCTCAGGCATTATACCAAAAAGTCACTATTAATGCAGCTGAAAATAAGAGATTCTTTATTAAACAGAACTATTTTAATGAGGGGGAAAATACTGGCCACTTATTGGCGGTGATAGCTAATGCCCAACAAGATAAGAAACACAGACACCATACAGACACCGGGAGGTGACACGGTCACTGATCAAGGACAAATTGCCACTGTGTTCACAGATTTCTTTAAGGATGCTTATACATCCAAGGTCCACCCTACTGCAGAGACCCTAGCTCGGTTTCTAGATCAATGCTCTCTCCCACAGGTCACCCCTCAGGATCCCCTCATGCTCAATGCCCCTTTAAATTAGAGGAACGCTACATGGCAGTGTCACAGATGGCCAGTGGCAAGGCCCCAGGCGCGGATGGGCTGCCTATCGAGACATACAAAGCTACGGGAAGGCTCTTCTCCCGACTCTACTGGAAACATTTAATGATGTTTTGAAAACTGGTTGTCTACTGGCTTCTATGGGAGAGGCTGTTGTGGTGGTTCTGCTGCCAGAACCAGGCAAAGACTCTCTACAGCCAGACTCCTACAGGCCGATTTCCCTACTCAACTCGGATGTCAAGATTGTGGCCCGAGTTCTGGCGACAAGGTTGGCAAAGGTTGTTACTGACCTGGTTCATGTTGACCAGTCTGGATTCATCCCAGCCAGGTCAACAGCCCTGAACATAAGACGACTTATTCTGAACATTCAGGTCCCTGTGGAAAACCCTGGGAA
Source organism: Glandirana rugosa (assembly GCA_018402905.1). Taxonomy (NCBI): domain Eukaryota; kingdom Metazoa; phylum Chordata; class Amphibia; order Anura; family Ranidae; genus Glandirana; species Glandirana rugosa. The sequence goes on along the minus strand of BLSH010158602.1, from coordinate 397,295 downwards.
TAGGGTGATTCTTACACTCGATGCTGCCAAGGCTTTTGACAGCGTCGAGTGGAAATACCTCTGGGCGGCCCTGGGTAGATATGGACTGGGAGATGTATTCCTTTCCTGGATAAAGCTACTATATGCCGCACCAACTGCAATGGTTAAAATTAATGACTCGCTGTCTGAGACTTTTCCACTGTTTCGGGATACTAGGTAGGGGTGCCCTTTGTTGCCCCTGCTGTTTGCTCTGGCTCTGGAACCTCTGGCAGCAATGATCAGAGCATCACCTGGCATAGTGAGATTTGAGTGTACAAATAGGGTAGGTAAGATCTCCCTGTATGCTGATGATGCCTTGCTGTATCTGGGGGACACTGCAGGTTCCCTGGTTGCAGTGATGCAGCTCATTGAGGAACTTGGAAAATAATCAGGCTTTGCCATAAACTGGCATAAGTCTGTACTGATGCCACTAGATGGCCTACCAGCTGCACTGCCTGAATGTGCTAACAGGATGCAGGTGGTCATGTCATTCAAATATTATTATTATTATACAGGATATTTAGGAATAATGATGACACAAGACCCTACAGAATATATAGCCTGGTGTAAATTACAGTTTGCAAAAGAGAAAGTTCAGTATTCTTAAACAACAACACCTCTAGTTTAAGACTATTGCCACATCTCAAAAGATACAAGAGACAGAGACTGGTGTAAATTACCACTAACGGTGACTGGCCGTGCTAATCTGACCAAAATGATTTGGGCGCCCCAAATACTATATATTCTTCATAATTTGCCTGTTTGGATTCTTAACTACTGGTTCCAGTGAATACATTCCCTATTCAGAGCTTTAATATGGAAAAATGGGATCGCACGCATAAAACAAACTACTCTACAGTACCCTAAGGATCAGGGAGGGCTGGCAGTACCTCATGCTCGAACCTACTTCTTTGCTGCACAACTACAAAACTTCGCTGGTTGGGACACATCCAATATACAGGACCCCTCTAGGGACTTGTTAATTGACCCGCACTCAACGTACTCTGCCTTGTCCCACATGGAGATGGGATTCCCCTTTGTCCCCCCTTATTGCCCTACAATTTGTCTAATTAAAAAATTGTGGGATACTGTAAGAAAGAGAGCAGGAGTCATAGGCTTCCTTACTTGTACCCCCATATGGCAAAACAGATCCTATGTGGAACTGGCGAAACTAGATGACTACAAGTGGTGGGAAAGGATAGGTATTAAATATATACACCAGCTTTGTGATGACACAAGATTTAAACCCTACATCCAGTTGGTAGAGTAGTTTCCATTATTAGAGAATTCTCATTACCAATATATGCGGCTGGGCCAAGGTATTAGCTGCCAACAACAGCACTCACTGTTAAAATTAACGGAATCCCCCTTCCTGAAATCTATATATAAAGAGACTGAGAAAAAGGGCATTATTTCCAGCACTTATATACACCTATTAACATGCATACAGGCCCCAGATCTATTAACATGTAGGGAGAAATGGGGGGTGACATTGGACCCATAGATGGAGGAAGATGGGAGCAGATTTTGATGGCTGGGCCCCTGGTTTCGGTGTCCGCTGCCCAGAGGTCTCATTTATTTATTTTACATCATGTGTACAGGACTCCAGTCCAATTACACGCATGGGGGCGGAGAGATTCACCAATTTGTTCAAGGTGTCAAGCCCACCAAGGCGACCTCATTCACATGTTGAGGCGGTGTCCCAAACTGGTTCGCTACTGGACAGATGTCACCAACACAATAAATAGTATTTATCAAGTTCAATTGGCATTAGATCCAGCGGTATGTTTGCTGGGTAGACTGGATGATGAAATGTGCTCGCCCCATGTTTATACCGCACTATTGAGATTGCTCTACCTGGCCAGAAAGCTCATTGCCAGATTTTAGCTGTCTAACCATGTGCGAACACGTACACAATGGATCAATGCTGTTAATAATGTCCTTATTAGAGAAAAAAATACTTACCTTCACAGAAAATCTCCGAGGAAGTTCGAAAAAATTTGGCAGTGTTGGTTGGAGACACCAGGGGTCGCTCCATCGCAGTTGGTTCTTAATAGAGTGTTACAGGGTTGATGCACCAGAGATTCAGTTACTATATGTATTAGCTGCCCAACCTATTTCTGCACCCAGGCACAGGATGGGGAAATTTTTACAATGTGAATAAAATGTAGGAATTGACACTCAGGTAAGACAGATTATCTTTGGTTACTGAAATGTTTTATTTAATGGATTTACAAAAGGAAATATGGTGAACAGATGTCAGATATTAATGTAGTAAACATATTTTGTGTTATTGTTTATTATAACAATCTGTGTAACCTGTAAAATCACAAATTTGTAAGAAATACCTCCTTTGTAACTTCTTCTGTTTTAATAAAAACTTTTTTTTTGTTTATTAAAAAAAAAAAACCCTCCTCAATAGGGTATTACTGGGCAAATCATATGGGAGAAGCAAAGGCTTTATCTGGAACTGGAAAACTCTAAACAGACTGGGGAATTTTAAAAGAAACAGGTTTGTAACTTTTGGCATATCTGATGCAGGTAGCTCCATATCTAAACATATGCAGAGTGCATGAATAAGGACCGATATGGTATCCTTAAGTTATGGAAGCATGTCTACAGGTTGGGACTCCTTCTGTACCATCTCTTCAATCAAGGATAGGGTACAAGTCCCCTCATCCTCAGCTAACTGTGCAGGAACATTTGCAGACCCAGAGAAATCAGAGATGGACTTTGGAGATGAAGGAGTGGACATACACTTGCAGCTACCACATTCTGAGTCAACTAACATAGATGAAATTCTAACCATAAACAGCAGAGAATTCCTCCCTAGATAAAGTAAAGAAAGGAGTTACCCCCGGAGGGATTAAGAAAGACTCTGAGAAGTGTTGCAACTCAGCAGGGGACAGTTGTTCAGGCTATTGCTATCAGGTCCCTTAGGTAGAGCACTGCAATCCCCCTCTGGCATTTTTAGAGGATTGTAAGCTGGCAAGGCCACCAGGACCACTGCCATTGTGTTTATGATCTGTCATACTAGGTAAACAAGTGATGTATTGCTCATAATTGGTACTCAAAAACCACTGCTGCAGCAGGAAGAGTGAATGCCACTTTAAGGTAGCAGGAAACCCAGGAGTATGTCCAGAGAATTGTGGAGGATGGTGCATAGGTGAGATAGCAGGAAGGCAATGAGGTTCACATATGACCCAGATAATGGTGTGTACACACAGACTGCTATACTTGGTGGGGACTTGTGTAGGACCAGGAGAGCGGAGGAGCCACTGCAGCACAATAGAGGACTGTGTGACTGCCAACTTCAAATATGCTACAGCAGGAGACCAGCAGTGTGACCAATAGTATCGCAACCTTAGCCCAGAAATGTAAAAGTTGTTAAAAAGCCCTGCGGTTCCAACCTAGGTAGGGATAGAGAGGCACGATTCAGCAAACATGCCATTTCCACTGGTCTTCAGTACTCTGGTGGTCACACTTCCTAAGGAGTCACATTCACCACATGGGTGGAGTGAAGAGTTCTATAGCTGACACACATTGCACAGAGATGCCTAAGCAAACATCTTTAACAGAGCCCAATGTCCAAGGAAACATTATAGACTGGCCCTGCTTTTTCCTCTGAGTGGGGCCAGTTTTAGGCTTCATGCACACAGGACGTTAAAAAAACGTCCTAAAAACATCAGTAGCTTAGTGATTTTTTCAGCTTTTACCAGCGTTATATTACCAACGGTTTTGCACCTTTTTTTGCGTTTTTAAAGGGCCAGCATTTTGTTTTGTTTTTTTCAATTGATCTAAAACGTCCAAAAACATTGGGGGATCAACGTTTAGCCACGTTTGAATATTTTTACAGCTGAAAAACGTCTCTCAGAACCCTCTGGCCTTGGGTTTTTTTTTACAGCTCAAAAACGTCACTGCTAAAAACAGTTGCTAACAGCCTATGTGTGCATGAACACATAGGATAACATGATGGAGGTTTTATTGACTGTAGGAAAAAATGTCTGCAGCTAAACACAGCTGCTGTAAAACAGTCAAAAATGTCCTGTGTGCATGAGGCCTGAATGGCAGTGCCAAGAATCAACCAATCCAAAAATTAGCTGCATAAGGAGCTCATTCTGGTCCTGCAGCAACTTAATAACTTGCTAGAAGAAAAAGAATCTTGACAAAAACAAAAAAAAATGTTTTGCTTCTCTCAGGGGAGGGCAGATGTCCATTCTCCTAGGACATTAACAAAAATAGGAGTTAAAGGGGCTATACAGCTTTTTATTGCTAGTGTCCATGCTCCTGAAGGCAGCAGCATGACCCAGTGTACCTCAATACTTAAAGTGGAACTACGGTCAAAATGAAGAAATGAATATATTATACACCTATACAGTCTGTTAAACATGTCACTGATTGTTTTGCAAAAAGCAGTAAGAATGTTGAGATCTCTACCTTGTCCCCAGCTCTCATGTGCACTTCCTTTAATGAGGTGTCAACTTTACCGCCTGGTTTTTGAATTGCCTGTGTTGAATACCTGTTGTCCCCATTGGCATCTAGCTCTCTGCAGAAACGTCCTGACATCACAGGGGGAGGTGCTCTTGTAGCACAGGGAAATCCAAGGCATTTTATTATACACAGAAGTCCTGATTAGGCTCCGCCCACAATCGGCCTGTGAAGCCCTACCCACTAACACCTATGTCCTGCCTTTGCCCGCCCACTGCTCAAGCTCCTAGCTAGGCTTCTATTGTGCCAGTTTACAAATTACCAGAGGAAAGCAGGCAGGAAGAAGCACACAGATTACTAGACAGATCTGTGTGGAAATGAACCTGTACTGACTTGTGCTGTTTTACATAGCACACACCCAGCTATTAATTGGCAGATGGGTGTGTGTTATGTAAAATAGACTGAGCATGATAGAAGGCTGGAGGACTGGGAGATAGAGAGTCTAGTTCACTGAAAGGAAATGACATCTGAGCTCTGCTCAACTCCTCCCATCATCATGAACACTATACAGCAAAGGAGAACTGGTGGCGGGGATTACAGACCACAATTGCAGCTATATGGTAGGAAAATAATCATTTCAGTTATTATGTTTATTACCAGATGCAACTTTCAGGTATTTATATGAGGATTTACTAAAATATGCATGTTGCCTTTAATCTGTCCCTTAATTTACAATGAAGAAAATGTTCCTGCACAGTTATTTTTTTAATGCAGCACAGCACAATAAACATAATAATATGCATCATGCTGTGCTACAGTGCAAGTGCACTGACAGCTTCTTTACTTGTGTGTTTTGCATTTAAAGTGAAAAGCACTGCAATGCACCGCACAAAGTTTTATTGTGCCACATGAGTGCAAAGCCAGCCTTAGAGTTAATGTGTTTGTAGAGGTTAGGAGTTGAAAGCAGTATGTACCTAGATATCCATAACAGAAGAGATGACAATGTACATGTTATCAATGTTTGTTGATATTTAATTACAAGTTTGTATTTATAGTTTGTAATATACATACACTCACTGGGCACTTTATTGGGTACACCTTGCTAGTACCGGGTTGGACTCTCTTTTGCCTTCAGAACTGCCTTAATTCTTCATGGCATAGATTCAACATTCATCAGAGATAATGGTCCATATTGACATTATGGCATCACGCAGTTGCTGCAGATTTTTCAGTTGCACATCCATGATGCAAATCTCCCATTCCACCACATCCCAAAGGTGCTCTATTGGAATGAGATCTGGTGACTGTGAAGGCCAATGGAGTATAGTGACCTCATTGTCATGTTCAAGAAACCAGTGGTGAGATGATTTGAGCTTTGTGACGTGGAGCATTATCCTGCTGGAAGGAGCCATCAGAAGATGGGTACACTGTAGTCATAAAGGGATGGACATGGTCAGCAACAATACTAAGATAGCCTGTGGTGTTTAAACGATGCTCAATTGGTACTAAGGAGCCCAAATGTGCCAAGAAAATATCCCCCACATCATTACACCACCAGCCTGAACCATTGATACAAGGCAGGATGGATCCATGCTTTCATGTTGGTTACACCAAATTCTGACCCTACCACCTGATTGTTGTAGCTGAAATCAAGACTCATCAGACCAAGCAACACTTTTCTAATCTTCTATTATCCAATTTTGGTGAGCCTGTGCGAATTGTAGCCATTAGTTTCCTATTCTTAGCTGACAGGAGTGGCACCTGATGTGGTCTTCTGCTGCTGTAGCCCATCTTCTTCAAGGTTTGATGTGTTGTGCGTTCAGAGATGGTATTCTGCATACCTTGATTGTAATGAGTAGTTATTAGAGTTACTCTTGCCTTTCTATCATCTCGAATAAGTCTACCCAATCTCCTCCGACCTCTGACATCAAAAAAGCATTTTTTTTTCACACAACCACCACTCACTGGACATTTTCTCTTTTTCCGACCATTCTCTGTAAACACTTGGAATGGTTGTGTATGAAAATCCCTGCAGATCTTAGAGATAGATTTTCGGTGCTGAAAATGGTTAAAATTGTCTGACTCATTAAAAACAATGCACTGCCTGTGTGTCTGACATAGCATTCGAACGAATGTTAAAAGAAAAGTTCACCTTTTAAAAAAATAAAAATAAATGCACATCTTTTTGCAGTGTTTTTACTTGGAGCCTGTAAAGCAGTCCTTGTCAGTGTATCCAGCCTGAGGCGGGTAGGTGTCTTCATGGAGTGCGCTGGGCAACCGAGGAGCGAATCTTCCATCTTCCAGCGCAGTTGCCCCCATCCAGTGTGGCGGGCTCGGGGAAAGCTATGCCGGTGTCCTCTCCTGGAGCAGCTTCCTCGGTGCATCAGCTCTCTGCTCCTCCTGGCGCTAGGCGTTCAATAGAATTTGGCTGACATTTTGGCCAATCGGGAAATAGGTTTCATACCAGCTTCCTGATTGGCCGGGAGGAGGATCAGTGTTGCAACAGCGAATATTCATTCGCTGGTGCAGCACACCTGGGTGGGCTCTGGACACGATGCTCTGCACCCCGAGCCTACCCTATTTTGAAGCCTATTAGAGGCTTTAGCTCTAAACAGTGCTTCAAAAAACACACCCTATCCATTCCTACCATAAGGATTAATGTGCCCAGCATCCTGAAAGGGGCGGGGCGCATGCATAGGGAAGGTGGTGGTGTTAGTGGGGGTGCCCACAATGCATGGGCCACCACTGGTAATATGTTACAAAATGTGAACTTATCCTTTCTCTCTGTTAAAAAAAAGTTGAACTTATCCTTTAAGCAGGAAGGTTTAATAATCCTGAGTACAGAGCTCTTACTATAGTTAATCAGCAAAGCTCTATTTTTAATACAGTAACAAAAATATAGACGTGCAAGCATATAAAATGTTACATTATAAATGACCTTATGCAGAGATAATGTGCTTGCTGAAAGTGCATAATAATTTCCATGTAAGGGCTCATTTTAGGCGTCAGATGAAGTTTTAGCAATTACTTAATTGTTATGTTAAAATTGCAAATTGATTTTTTTTTTTTTTTTAATTAGGGGTAAGAGGTTAGATACCCGTACATGAGCTGGGTTATACAGGCTGAAGAACTGATGTGGTTCAGTATTCCCTGGAAAACACTGCAGAAACGACATAAACAAGTAAAATAAATACATTTCAGTTGTCATTTTGGCCCATAGCTTTCATCCAGATATGCCCTAATATGTACATTCATTTGTATTACTGATGGAGGGACATTAGACTGAATGCTGTGTGGGGACAGGGACTAATGAGCATAGTGCCATCTTCTCTGTAAAGATGGACTAGTAAGTAACTTTGTACTGTTGGTTTTTATGTATAAGTCAGGGTTTCTCAACCAGGGTTCTGTGGAACCCTAGGGTTCCTCCAGAGGTTGCTAGGGGTTCCTTGAGCAATGGTCAATTTCTACCTATCTACCAGATAAATTCCCAATGATACCATTAATATTTTCAGCTATCTGTAAGGGGGTAATTCTTCCCAATGACCACAAGTGTAAGGAGCATTCTTCCCATTGACCATTACACTAATGTACAGGGTGGGCCATTTATATGGATACACCTTAATAAAATGGGAATGGTTGGTGATATTAACTTCCTGTTTGTGGCATATTAGCATATGTGAGGGGGGAACTTTTCAAGATGGGTGGTGACGATGGCGGCCATTTTGAAGTCGGACATTTTGAATCCAACTTTTGTTTTTTCAATAGGAAGAGGGTCATGTGACACATCAAACCTATTGGGAATTTCGCAAGAAAAACAACGGTGTGTGTGGCTTTAACGTAACTTTATCCTTTCATGAGTTATTTACAAGTTTCTAACCACTTATAAAATGTGTTCAATGTGCTGCCCATTGTGTTGGATTGTCAATGCAACCCTCTTCTCCCACTCTTCACACACTGATCTCCCAACGTAACTGTTAGGTTGTGTTACCCGTCGTGTAACTTGTGTAAAATATTCACCAATCTTTGAACATTTATTGAGTACTTTCCTATTTCAATGCAATTTCGGTGTGTGTGGCAACAAAAAGAACGCTTTAAGGGTTATCCAAACTACACAGTGTACTGGGAGAAGGATAACTTTTTTGTTTTCAACCTAAGTTTTACAGGCTGAAGTTTTACCGGCGGTAGCAGTGGTGGGTAGAACTTTTCAAGGGGGGAGTGTATACGATTATACGGTGTTTGTCCTTCAATTATAGTGGTTGGTAAGGGTAAAATAATTCCACATAGGTA
>BLSH010158602.1:371018-388552 GCA_018402905.1 Glandirana rugosa | reverse complement strand
AGCACCTGAAACTACGGATACTGGAAGCCTGTGCTAGCATTTCTCCTGCGGTGTTGCTATCAGTGTGTGAAGAGTGGGAGAAGAGGGTTGCATTGACACTCCAACACAATGGGCAGCACATTGAACACATTTTATAAGTGGTCAGAAACTTGTAAATAACTCATGAAAGAATAAAGTTACGTTAAAACCAAGCACACCATTGTTTTTCTTGTGAAATTCCCAATAAGTTTGATGTGTCACATGACCCTCTTCCTATTGAAAAAACAAAAGTTGGATTCAAAATGTCCGACTTCAAAATGGCCGCCATGGTCACCACCCATCTTGAAAAGTTTCCCCCCTCACATATACTAATGTGCCACAAACAGGAAGTTAATATCACCAACCATTCCCATTTTATTAAGGTGTATTCATATAAATGGCCCACCCTGTATTATGAGTTGTAGATTTTTAATTTTTAGCAGGGGTTCCCCCGAGACAGGAGAATTATTTCAAGGGTTCCTCTGTATTGAAAAGGTTGAGAAAGGCTGGTATAAGTCATTTTCATTAGAGTGCAGTAACCACTTAATTCTATGTTCTACACATGAGATGCGGTAAGATGATTAGTACTATAGTGATGGCTCCTGGGTTTGAAACCCATTTAGAACACCATGTACACAGTGTTTGCAATTCATTCCCATGTTTCTTTAGGTTTCTTCCAAAAGCCAAATGCATACTGTTCCTCCCAAATTGCTCCTATTGAGCTACTTTGGAGGACAGGACAGATTTGAATCTTTACAGCAGGGGTAGGCAACCTCGGCACTCCAGCGGTGGTGAAACTACAAATCCCATCATGCCCCTGCCTCTAGTAATGCCTCATAGGACTTGTACATCCATTACAGACTACAATGCGGAGCATGCCTACCCCTGCTTTACAGTGCTTTGTCGGTGCTATATAATTACTAAAATAATCATTAAACACACACAGCTAAGGAATAGTCACAGCCAATAAACTTGACATTCCTTGATTGAAATGGTTAAATAAGCATTTACTGAAATATTAGTATAATTGTCTTCGTACTTGCAGGAAGAGCCAAGAAAAACATCTGGGTCTCGGAAATGATGGAAAGGCCAAGTGAACTCTTTATTGTGTTTACTTTCAAAGGATGCAATTTGTAAAATAAGATCAGCTACTTCCTTTCGACTTCAGCTCCAGTTTCTGCAATTGTTTATCAAATGGCCTATTTTACATATGCTAAAAGATATAAAGAAATGGCTTTTGTACAGCACGTTTCCAGGATTTCTCTGCCTTGTTCGATGTACACCATTTGCTTTGGTCTTCTCTTCTTTCTGTAAGTTTCTGCAACTTACTTATTGTCATGGCAGTTATTTTTTCATCATTTACAACATTTCAGGCTCTTTAGGATATGGTCTGTGAAATCTTCCCGGATTTCCATAAACACTGACTATATCCCTGGGAAGAATAAGTGCAAGCATGCTAAATGCAACAGGTGAAAAAGTTACAAAGAACAAAGCCAGTGTCATCCTGCATACAATGTACACAATGTATCAACTTTGTTTTCTTTGCTTCCAATCATTTCCCTCTACATGGATAGGTAAATCATTCCTTATCCCCTTTGGAAAGTAGGGGCAAGTTATCTGTATGAGCAGGGGAATACCTAGAGCATCTGGCACCCCCCCCCCCCGACAAAATCGCAGCGCACGCAGCTTGATGCTCAAAAAAGGAGCAAGAGCTTATTTTGGGTGACAGGGTCGCAAATTGTGATTTGCAGCAACTGGGCTGCCATTAAGATGGTTTGGGTAGCATAGTGTATTATAGTGGCAGGTTAGGGTAGTTTAGAATATTATAGTGGCAGGCTAGGGCTGCATAGTGTATTTTAGTGGCAGGCTAGGGCAGTATAGGGTATTATAGTGGCAGGCTAGGGCTGTATATGGTATTGTAGTGGCAGGCTTTGGCAGTATAGGGAATTATAGTGGCAGGCTATGGCAGTATAGGGTATTATAGTGGCAGGCTATGGCAGTATAGGGTATTATAGTGGCAGGTTAGGGCAGTATAGGGTATTATAGTAGCAGGCTAGGGCAGTATAGGATATTATAGTAGCAGGCTAGGGCTGTATAGGGCATTATAGTGGCAGGTTAGGGAAGTGTAGGATATTCTAGTAGCGGGCTAGGGCTGTATAGGGTATTATAGTGGCAGACTATGGCAGTATAGGGTATTATAGTAGCAGGCTAGGGCTGTATAGGATATTATAGTGGCAGGCTATGGCAGTATAGGGTATTATAGTGGCAGGTTAGGGCAGTATAGGGTATTATAGTAGCAGGCTAGGGCTGTATAGGGTATTATTGTGGCAGGTTATGGCAGAATAGGGTATTATAGTGGCAGGTAAGGGTAGTGTAGGGTATTATAGTGGCAGGTAAGGGCAGTGTAGGGTATTATAGTGGCAGGTTAGGGCAGTGTAGGGTATTATAGTGGCAGGCTAGGGCAGTATAGGATATTATAGTAGCAGGCTAGGGCTGTATAGGGCATTATAGTGGCAGGTTAGGGAAGTGTAGGATATTCTAGTAGCGGGCTAGGGCTGTATAGGGTATTAAAGTGGCAGGCTATGGCAGTGTAGGGTATTATAGAAGCAGCCTAGGACTGTATAGGGTATTATAGTAGCAGGCTATGGCAGTATAGGGTACTATAGTGGCAGGCTATGGCAGTATAGGGTACTATAGCGGCAGGTTAGGGCAGTATAGGGTACTATAGTAGCAGGCTAGGGCTGTATAGGGTATTCTAGTGGCAGGTAAGGGCAGTGTAGGGTAGTATACTGGCAGGTTAGGGCAGTATAGGATATTCTAGTGGCAGGCTAGGGCAGTGTAGGGTATTATAGTGGCAGGTTAGGTCAGTGTAGGGTATTATAGAAGCAGCCTAGGGCTGTATAGGGTATTATAGTAGCAGGCTAGGGCAGTATAGGGTATTATAGTGGCAGGTTAGGCCAGGCTAGGGTATTATAATGGCAGGTTAAGGCAGTATAGGGTATTATAGTAGCAGGTTAGGACAGTATAGGGTATTATAGTAGCAGGTTAGGGCTGTATAGGGTATTATAGTGGAAGGATATGGCAGTATAGGGTATTATAGTAGCAGGTTATGGTTGTATAGGTTATTATAGTGACAGGCTAGGGCAGTATAGGGTATTATAGTGGTAGGTTAGGGCAGTGTAGGATATTATAGTAGCTTGCTATGGCAATATAGGGTATTATAGGGGCAGGTTAGCGCAGTATAGGATATTATATTGGCAGGTTAGGGCAATGTAGGATATTATAGTAGCAGGCTAGGGCTGTATAGGGTATTATAGTGGCAGCTTAGGGCTATATGTAGCGACAAGGCGCAAAGTCACTTACAGCATGGCTGGAGATGCAGACGCCCGCGGCTCCTGTGTTCTCTCCTCTTTCTCCTTTTTCAGCTGCGGGATTAGCCTGTAAAAGAGTTTGGGAGGAGTGGAGGAGGCAGCCACATCACCAGCTCCACCCACCAACTCTGGCTGCCTCAGGAGATATTGCAGATTCCCGAGGGACAACCTGACTTAAATGGATGACTGGGGAGACAGGCAGCCACCCTTCCCCATACTGATGGGCCCCCTGCTGACCCAATGGACATCGGCAACCTACGTGAGGTTTACAAAGCTGGGAAAGTGCAGGGGCACACACTCTTTAAGACGGCCCTGCTGCAATTCCCTCTCCAGATCATTCCACGCCAACCGGCCGACAACCCCCCACACCGTGTGGCTCTCAGGGAAGAACAACTCCCCCCCAGCCACCCTTGGTACTGTTAATGAGACATTGAAGTGAAATTATCTTTAATGTATCTGCTTTTTTGTAAATTTCTTCTTACATTTTCAAAATCTGTAAACTAGAAATAAAGACGAACATGTTAGCACTTAAGGCTCTCTTGTATAAACTGGCTAAACTATGAAGGTTCTGTTCAAACTCATAACTGGATTGTGTTCCGGAAAGCCCAAGGGCAACAGTAATAATGGAAGTGGACTCCTACCCATGAGACTAATGATTTGCCAAAAAAAAAAACAAAAAAAAAAAAACAAGAAGACACAGGCAATAAAAATATTGGGTAGAAAAAGAAGTATTATCTGCATTGGGCATTTCTTTTTTTGGTTGTGCAGTGAACTACCTCCTGTACTGAAGACTACATATTAAGCTGGCCATAGATGGATATAAATTCGGCCAGTTGCATAGTTAGTCTGGTTGAAAAAAAGACACAAGTCTATCCAGTTCAACCAATAGAAGGGAAAGAAATTTATACACTCCTATATACACTATCCTATACTCACAGTCCATCCAGAAAAAGGCAAAAAAAAAAAAAAACCTCCAATAAAGTATGATCCAATTTGCTCCAGCGGGGTAAAAATAATTATTTCTGATAGCCCAAGGGGATATTTCCTGGATAATAAATACTAGTATCCAGTCATATTATGTGCATCTAGGAAAGAGTCCAAGCCTTTTTTAAGACAATCTACTGAGCGAGCTACAACCGGCTCTTAAATCTATTCCACATTTTCACAGCTCTTACTGTGAAGAAGCCATTCCTCATATGGAGATTCATTTATTTTCCCTCAGACGTAAAGAGTGCCCCATTGTCCTCTGTGATGACCTTAAAGTGAATAACTCAACACCAAGTTCACTATACGGACCCGTTATGTATTTGTACGTGTTGATCATATCCCCCTTATCTCCTCTTCTCAAGAGAGAATAAATTCAGTTCCTCTAATTTTCCTCATAGCTGAGCTCCTCCATGCCTCTTATCAGTTTGGCTGCCCTTCTCTGCACTTTCAACAGGGCCTTATTATCCTTTTCGGCACTGGCCAAATTACAATCAGTGAGTGGTCATCCCTGCTTGAGTATGTTAGAAAACTTTTCTCAATAGGCTGCAGCCATATTATGACAGAAGTGGAAGATTCTGTCAGAATACAATGTCCTAAGCAGGGGAGATTCCTCCATCCTCCCCTATTGTGTAGATGGAGAAATCTTCAGTGGGCTGAAAAAAAAAAATATATACCATTTATAGCCAGCTTTAGCTCCCAGCAGATAAATGCAGTTTGGCAAGGCATGGCGTGTGGACATTGAATGCATTGTTTGGGATTTTTAGTTTGTGTTCACAAACATACACAAGTACAACAATGACACAAGTAGACTTCTATATCCAGGCCCAAAACATTATGGTGCAATAGTTTCATAGTTGGTAAGGCTAAATAAAGATGCTAGCCCATCCAGTTCAACCTGTGTAGGTATATGTGTGTCAATGTCAATAATCATTTCCCATATCCCTATATGTTGCGTTCACAAAGATGCACGTGCAAGAATCTTTTAAAACTATCAATATTCCCCACTGACACCACCAATTGTGGAAGAGTCCCACATCCTTAATTGCCCTGACAGTGAAAAACCCCCTACACAGCTTAACCACTTCAGCTCCGGAAGGTTTCACCACCCTCCTGACCAGAGCATTTTTTTGCGATACGGCACCGCGTTGCTCTGACAATTGGGTGGCCGTGCACCGTTGTACCCAAACAAAATGTATGTTTTTTTTCCCACAAATAGAGCTTTCTTTTGGTGGTATTTGATCACCTCTGCATTTTTTTTCTTTAAAAAAAAAAAAACACAATATTTTTTACTTTATGCCATAAAACATATCCAATAAAAAAAATTTAAATATTTTTGGTAAAAAAAAATCTCAATAAGCGCATATTCATTGGTTTGTGGAAAAGTTATTGTGTCTACAAACTATGGGATAGATTTATGGACTTTTTTTTTATATTCAGTATCTCAGAAAAGTGAGTACACTTCTCACATTTTTGTAAATATTTTATTCTATCTTTTCATGTGACAACACTGAAGAAATTACACTTTGCTACAATGTAAAGTAGTGAGTGTAAAGCTTGTATAACAGTGTAAATTTGCTGTCCCCTCAAAATAACTCAACACACAGCCATTAATGTCTAAACCACTCGCAACAAAAGAGAGTACACCCCTAAGTAAAAATTTCTAAATTGGGTCCAATTAGCCATTTTCCCTCCCTGCTGTCATGTAACTCGTTCATGTTACAAGGTCTCAGGTGTGAATGGCGAGCGGGTGTGTTAAATTTGGTGTTATCGCTCCCACTCTCTCATATTTGTCACTGGAAGTTCAACATGGCACCTCATGGCAAAGAACTCTCTGAGGATCTGAAAAAAAGAATTGTTGCTCTACATAAAGATGGTCTAGGCTATAAGAAGATTGCCAAGACCCTGAAACTGAGCTGCAGCACGGTGGCCAAGACCATACAGCTGTTTAACAGGACAGGTTCCACTCAGAACAGGCCTCGCCATGTTCGACCAAAGAAGTTGAGTGCACGTGCTCAGCGTCATATCCAGAGGTTGTCTTTGGGAAATAGACGTATGAGTGCTGCAGAGGTTGAAGGGGTGGGGGACAGCCTGTCAGTGTTCAGACCATACGCCACACACTCCATCAAATTAGTCTGCAAGGCTGTCATCTCAGAAGGAAGCCTCTTCTAAAGATGATGCACAAGAAAGCCCACAAACAGTTTGCTGAAGACAAGCAGACTAAGGACATGGATTACTGGAACCATGTCCTGTGGTCTGATGAGACCAAGATAAACTTATTTGGTTCAGATGGTGTCAAGCATGTGTGGCGGCAACTAGGTGAGGAGTACAAAGACAAATGTGTCTTGCCTACAGTCAAGCATGGTGGTGGGAGTGTCATGGTCTGGGGCTGCATGAGTGCTGCCGGCACTGGGGAACTTCAGTTCATTGAGGGGACCATGAATGCCAACATGTACTGTGACATACTGAAGCAGGGCATGATCCCCTCCCCTCGGAGACCGGGCCGCAAGGCAGTATTCCATCATGATAACCCCAGACACACCTCCAAGATGACCACTGCCTTGCTAAAGAAGCTCAGGGTAAAGGTAATGAACTGGCCAAGCATGTCTCCAGACTTAAACTCTATTGAGCATCTATGAGGCAACCTCAAACGTAAGGTGGAGGAGCGCAAGGCCTCTAACATCCACCAGCTCTGTGATGTCGTAATGGAGGAGTGCAAGAGGACTCCAGTGGCAACATGTGAAGCTCTTATGAACGCCATGCCCAAGAGGGATAAAGCAGTGCTGGAAAATAATGGTGGCCACACAGAATATTAACACATTGGGCCCAATTTGGAGATTTTCACTTAGGGGTGTACTCACTTTTGTTGCCAGCAGTTTAGACATTAATGGCTGTGTGTTGAGTTATTTTGAGGGGACAGCAAATGTACACTGTTATACAAGCTGTACACTCACTACTTTACATTGTAGCAAAGTGTCATTTCTTCAGTGCTGTCACATGAAAAGATATAATAAAATATTTACAAAAATGTGAGGAGGTGTACTCGCTTTTGTGAGATACTGTATATATATTTTTTAATAGTAATGGTGGCGATAAGCAGGGCAGTAACATTGCAGTGGACAAATCTGACACTGACACTTTTTGGGGGCCAGTGACATTAATAAAGTGATCAGTACTAAAAAAAAATGCACTGTTACTGTATAAATGACATTGCCAGGGAAGGGGTTAACATCAGGGGCAATCAAAGGGTTAAATGTGTCCCCAAGAGGTGCTTGCTGTGCGGGGGATGGTTTGAATGCTTAGCAGGAACACAAGATCTCCCTCTTCCTCACTGACTAAAAGACGATCTGCCTTGTTTACATAGGCAGACCGCCGTTCTGCCACTCGTCCGCTGGACCCGCTGATTGGCTCCTGCTATGTCCAATTACAGTGGGAGTAGATCACCGGTGGCATGCACGCGCGAGACCCGGAAGGAGCGACCATCATACAGATACGTGGTTTCTTGCAGCCTGGCCACCCTGCCGCAGTATATGTGCAGTGGGCAGTCCGGAAGTAGTTAAGGTTAAACCGCTTTTTCTCCAATCTCGTTGTGTGCCCATCGTGTCTTCTTACACTGAATACTTTGCTTCCTACACTGGGATCACCATTGAGATATTTGTATACCGCTCAATACATGGTCTTTCAAAAAATAAATTATATGTATAGTGCACATTCCTGTATGTTCATTTTTTTTTTTTTTTCGCTTCACCATTAACTAAAAAAAGCTTTTCATTCAGTTAGGGTTATAAAGCAAACACAGACACTGTCACCTAAAATTATTCTTGATGAAAAAAGTTTAATCATATACTTATAAATGTTACACGGCTGTGCAAGAATTCTTGTTACAAAACATGAATCTAGAATCTCCTTAAAAACATCAAGGGCAGAATAAAAATTACACACAACAGTCTCCAACAAAACAGCGACACAGACTCAAAGACATTTGGAGTTTAGGATACATTTTGGCAAGGGCAAACAAAATTCCTTTTTTTTTTCCTCGCAGATTCCACTGCGGGTTCCTGTAAGCATTAAGCATGGGTGGATCTTTAATATGCGCTTAAGAATCCCCTAGGCCACCTCCGATTTTGAAAGTTAGCAATCCATAAGGGTGACTACAAGCCTCGGGCTTGTAATACAGGTCACAAATGACTCATGTAGTTGATCAGATGAGGTAAGCATAGGAGATTCTCGGTTGCTAAATAACCCATTTAGCAAAGACCTTGCATCATTGTAAAATTCCATCACAAACAACAGACTATCCTAGAATGGTTTACACATACAGTACAAACAACCCTACACTTATTTTTTGTAACCCATTTATCTTCAGAAAAGCTGAAGCCAGCTTCATCTTCGTAAATTCCTTTCACAAAACATTTAAATTCAAGTATGCTATAAGAAAAAAGATATGTGAAAAAGAAAAGTCACAACTGGTAGAGACAGGGAAGGAATACGCCATCTAAAGCGAAGTCCCACGGTGATCGAAAAACACTGAACACTCAGCCATCTTGTCTATGGTCAACAGAGTATAAATAAAACAGTAGAATGCTATTTAGAAGGAAAAAAAAACATTTTTCTTGATACATATGCCACCAGGAGCTACCACTGTAAGGCAAAATTTGACGGGCTTTTGTGGTTCCCACTCTCTCTTTAAAAGGAGGCTATACAAAGTAAACCTTTCACCTTGAGCATTCACACACAACTGATGTTTAAAAGGTACCCACACAAAAATACTTGTATAATATAAAGCAATACATTTAGGGAAAAATGAACAACATGTATGGAGGCACATGATAAAGGTGTACAAATAAAAGATCATATTCCTGGAAAAAAAATGTTTTCATTATATATATATATATATATATATATATATATATATATATATATATATATATATTGGGATAGTAGCACTTGTGTTATAATTGCACATTACTACATGAACACATTCAGCTGATTTTTTTCTAAGAAATAATGTTCACATGGTAAATTATTTGACCCATTTTTCTGAAAACATTAACATTTTGTAAGTCAAATGTGATAATAGTGAGGACATTCTGTTCTTCTGTGTTAAACATTTCTAGAGTGGACAGGGAAAGGATGCATGCATTTTACGGAGGTTAAAATTAAATGTGAATTAAGCCAGTTGGAGAATAGTGCAAGCCAGACTACTGCATTGTATTTATTCTTCAGTGGAAGGACCTTGGACTACCAAACTCCAAAATGAGGTCTAGCCTGAGATCTATCTGAACAATCCTGAAAATATATCAAAGCACCTAATCAGCTAAGGGCATTTAGGCAAGATAATACCTATGCAAAGATAGGTGATGCAGCCAAGACTGTTTTCTATAAAAGCAAAGGATTATAGAGTTTGAAAACACATCAGGATAAACTCGAGCAGTGCACAAACTATTCAGGAAGTGACCTGAGTATATATTGTCGAAAGGCTTAGGCTATGAATGGCTGTTTGGATGCTGTAGAACTAAAGATTCTAGCATGCCAAGATGGGCAAAATAAGCTGGAATAGGAGGAGATAATGCCTTATTATTGGTACTGGTGGGAAGAATAGTGCCCCATCATTGGTATTGGTGGGAAGAATAGTGCCCAATCATTGGTGTCAGTGGAAGAAGTAGCTACCCATTGTTAGTGGCAGGGATAGTGCCCCATTGTTGGTGTCAATGGGAGGAATTATGCCCCACTACTGGTGTCAGTGGAAGAAATGGTGCCTCAACCTTGTTAACAGTTTAACTAAATAGGCAAAAGCTGCTAACTGTAGCTCCAGTCTGTGCAGATCAATGGTACTTACAGAACACGTTGTTACTGCAGTAACAAAAACTAGGGCGTCTATAAAAAATGGGTCTCTGCTTATGTTATCTGAACTGCCTCAGAAAACAATGCCAAAAATCATACTAGGCAACATGGTTATTTTAAGCATAGTTGTGATTTTTTTGTTGTAGAATATAAAGAGCATCCACCACCTATACATTTGTGTTGAAATTGAACTAGCAACTTACACATCTGCATTTCCAATTCTTTATGGGCATTGCTTGTATCCATAACATTCCCTGTTCTATTGCACTGCCCAGCTGCAGATGGAGAATCGCTTAGACCCCTTTCACACTGTAGTGGCACTAAAGCGTCTGTCGTTTTTACCGTGCTTTTGCGCCGTTTTCGGGTGCTAGCGTGCTGGTTTTTTTAAGGTCAAGCAACAACAGGACCTTAAGAAAAAAAAACAAACACAAAAAATAACTGTTTTGCGGCGCCTCCGAAGACGCTTTGGAAGCACTGCCCATTCATTTCAATGGGCAGGGGCGTTTTGGGAGTGCTATTTACAGCGCTCCCAACCTGCCCTAAAGATGCTGCTTGCAGGACTTTTTGACCATCCCACAAGCGCACCGCTTGAGTGTGAAAGCACTCATTGAAGTGAATGGGAGGCATGTTTCAGGTGCTATTTCTAAAAATCGCTTGAAAACTGCCTCAGTGTGAAAGGGGTCTTACTCTAGCAGTTCTTCGGCACTGGTTTCTATTAAGCATCTGCAGCACTACCTTCCTCATCACAAAACTGATCCCCTGCAAATTAATACCTTAGCCTTGGATGTGCCTGGGCTTTATTGGATCTGTATTTGGTGTTTACCGCACTATAAATAATGGATAAATAATGGATGAGGAATAGCCCCTAGCCATTGGAGGTCTACCAATTATCGCACACGCTAACATAGGTCTTCAAACTTATCCTCAGACCTCACCAATAATGTGCTTTGCTGTTTTTTTCTTTCTGTCCACACAAGTGAAAACTGCAAGTAAATCCCTCTAGAACACAAGTGAGTGAAGGTGGATCTCTCTGGAACACAAGTTCAATGAGTGAACGAAGGTGAATATTGAGGATATCTACAAAACAATGAATTGAAGGAGAAATCTGAGAATATGTTTGGGAAGGTATGGATTTAGCTGTCCTTAAGTCCCTCTGATTAGAATCCCTAGCTCAGTTTTCCAGGAAACATGTTAATATTGGGCATCTGTAATCCCAGGCTACAGCTCACAACAGAGGTGAGGGTTGGTATTGGCATTTATGGCAATCTTACTTTTCTACATATAGCCTCAAAATGTTTAATGATCCTCCAATACATTTCCTTTTAAACTGTCATACATCAATTTATTTATTCTTCTAAAAAAAAAAAAAAAAAAACCCTGTTCTTTTATACTGTCCTTTACGCTGTAACGGAGAAGTCCTACATGTGCACACAGTGGTGACATGAACACTGACTGCCATATGGCACTTGACAGGTCTACATTATAAGCAGCAAGTACTGACATAAGGGAAGGATCTGCAATGTCTAGCACATAATAAATCACAGCCTTGTCGAGGCTGCAGTTCCTTTATTAATGGATTTAGTTTTTTTTTTCTTTGATGATGTGACCCTTGTGTGCCTGAAAACAAATATAAAACATTTATACATGTGTCATCATTTTTAGGGTTTGCATTGTTTTTGTTTGATTTCGAATAAGATCAGGTTAGTTGCAGGTTGTAAAATGGCGCAGCACTACTTCAGACGCATTAGAAGAGACACTTACAGTGAAGCTGGGAGAAGCTTTGTTCTGACTATATGTATAGTGGTTTCTCTTGTACCACCTATATCAATGAATTTGCAGTAAAAAAAAAAAAAGTCTGGCTATGGGGAACATGCAACACACTACAGAAGATCACAAACCAGGACACTTCAGAATTAATTTGCTGCATCGCTGGTTTTCCAGAATGTCCTCTCAACAAAAGCCAGTCGATAGACTGGCTTCTGTTGGACAGACAGCTGTACACACTGGTTCCTGCTGAACAGGCCGATTTTCGGCCAGTGTGTACCCAGCGTAGGAATATGACAAAATGCATCAATAAAGATTACCTTCAGTGAAAACCACACATCAAAATGAGCATCCAGAGATACAGTTATGTGCAAATTTTGGCTGTCCTTGAAAAAGTGAAGCCTGGCCTTGCCTGTTCCTGGGCCTCTACTTTTTATGGGTAACTTCACTGAGCAATAGGGAACCTTGTAAAGCAGCAGGAACAGTGGCAAACATAATTTTTACAAGTGCGGTTGAGATCTGCATGTAAATTTAGCTGCCAATATCTCTATTTACTGACCATTTTGCAGCTTTTACTTAAGTTGTTAACTGCTTATGCATTTTATGAGCATTTGCTCAATTTGAATTATCCAGGATTGTGATTGGTTTATGTTAAAGTGGTTGTAACCCTCAGTCATGAAATCTTAACTAAGCACGTATCTGTAGTGGTTACTTATCTCTCTCCAAAGCTCTAAGTGTAATTTCTCTCTGGTGCTTCCATCCTCTGTTATCAGCAGGAGTCACTTCTGAGAAGTTTTCCTGACACAAGATAAATTTGTGATGGGGAGGAGAGCTCAGCACACAGCTTGTTTATTCAGAACACAGCTGAGCATGTTTCTTTGTGTGTGAAGGGGGTGTGTCCCTTTCATCCAATCAGTTCTCTCACAGAGCTCTCCGCCCCCTATTCTGTGATACTGACAGATTCACAAGGATTTTATCACAATTCTGCACTTGTGAATCGATGTAGAGAAGAGAAGACTGTAGATAAACAAGTAAAATGTATGTAGGAGGATTTGTTTAATCTCTGTGCATCACTTGAGGCTGTTCACTTCACTGGGTATATGGAGGGTTTACAAACACTTTAAAGAAAACCATTTTTAAATCTTTTTATTTATAGCCCACAAACAGATTTCCCTGCACACTGCATTTGTATAAGATACAAATTAAAACAATTATTGACACTAACAGAGGTGCTAAAACAGCTTGAAAGAAATACCATACATACCAATTTGCAATGCCTCCCTCCTTCGGCAACAATGCAAAGTGTTGGACTATGTTCCCCATGTGGTAACCTTCCTCAACCCTTTCCAGCATTTTACCTCTACACTATAATGTCTCTGAGCAGCTGCAATTCACAGAACAGTGGCTGCTTCAATATAAGGAAATCAGTCTTAATTTTGTCTGCTGCATGACAACTTGCCCATACAGATACAGATGTCATAACCAGGGAAGACAAATACCAAAAAAGAAAAACATCCACTATTAGTAATTCAGTTTGGCTGCAGACCTTGACAATATATTACAATGCTGCTTGTAAACGGATATTGTTTCCAGTTGTTAAAATCGTTAAAATCAAGTCTATTTTTATACTATTAAAAGCTTTCTAAATCTGCAGTGCTTAATCCATATGAAATATTCTGCAGTTATTCATTTCTAGCATGATGCATGTGATGCAACAAAGCATTTAGGCCAATTACTAATTCATTAAGAGACACAGATAATACTTTTGTCTACAGTCAGAAGAAGATTCAATTATGATGAACCCAATTTGCACACGCCTTGAATTTTGCTTTATAGTCATTCAGCATTTGTATAAAATACTATAATATTTTACTATAATTTTTTGACAATCTAAGACTTTACCTAAAGAATAAAACACTTCATAGCTTTGTTTTTACTTCGCAGTATTAAACCAAAAATGTATTATATTGCAGCTTACCAATTATTAAATGTGGTGGCTGCATTTTTTTTTTTTAGGCTTTTCTCTTTCTGTTTTCACCTGGTGATCTGGCCAGTAACACACCTCCTGCATTAGAGCGCCCCCACTCTGGATGAAGGAGTACAGGGGCACCTCTGGACAGCAGCATTGTCAGTCTGGGAGAGGGGGCGTGTTAGATCTATTAGCAGATTGAGATACACTAACAAATGTAAGCTGAACTCCAGCTAACAGTATATAATACGTTATAGAAAGCATTGGGTAAAAAGATTTTACATAAATAAATGCGAATCATTGTGGGTACCCCCATCATTGTTAAATGGTTTGTCTCATTCCTGTAACTGCAAGAGAGCTTTTCTGTTGAAAAACAACAGACGTACCGGCTGGATCACCAGATGAAAAGAGAAGCCTAAAAATGAAACAAATACAGCCATGAAATCTAAGAACTGCTAAGCTGCAATATAGTAAAATGTTTGCTTTTGTGTTTAATACAGTTTCAACCAAACTCAACAGCATAGTAAGTAAAAGAGTAATCTGGAGCTGCAAAAATAGATGGCCAATTGTGTTCAGATATCAAAGGAGGTCAGCTTAGAGGTTTGTTTATCTAGGATGCCATCATTGGCTTGACATAATGGGGTTGATTTACCAAAACAAGCTGAAATTAGAAGCTGACTGGCTACCATGCACAGCTGCACCAGATTTTGCACACCCCAGTGTACGTAAATCAACCCCTTTTCGTCTGAAATATTAGATACGCAAAAAGAAAAAAAATGACCACCCTTCTCCTTAGATTTTTTTCTCTGCAGTCAACCTATATGCAATAAACAGTTGGAAAAGCAAGCAAATTCCCCATTCTTGAGGGCAGTTACAGTAAAAGCAACCCAGAAAAGTACTAGTATAAAGGGTAACCATCCATCTGCAGTTCCACTAGGTGTCAGAATCCTTTAAGAGACACGTAAAGCGAATCTTGAAGAGCTCCGACTGCAAATTTTAAATAAGTAGATCAGTTGAACAGATTAAGTAGAGTATAAACGCATTTTTTTTTTTCGTTCAACCAGCAGGTTTTGGACAAAGAAAAAACTCACAAGCAATGTGCACGCAAGAATCTCCCCCAGCTGCACTATTGTATTCTGACAGTGGGGATTCCCCTCCCCCCGCCAGAATACACAGATCAGCATTGCAGACATTGGCTAAAGTGGCTAATTAAATGCTGGTTATTTAGCAGGACCATTCGACAGGAGCCAGACGTTAAAACAGAGAGGGGAGCGCACACACAAATTTGGCTGGTTCCTGCTGAACTGGATGAATTTTGATGTCTATACCCTGCTTAACTAAGATAGCTAAGAAACTATACTCACCTCACTCCACCAATTTTAATAGAAATGGCTTTCCTTTGAGGGCAAATTCAATGGTAAATTGTAACACATCAAGTATGGTTAATCTGATGATGAAAATTACATTAAAAACAACTGTTCTATGTAGTTCATTGCAGTTAACAATTTTCCAGGAATCCATGTTTATTACTTGTGATGTGAAGTGATCTTATTGCTGTGCCCATTTGCTCCCCACAAAGGGTTCTCAATACTAAATAAAAGTTTCACCATCGCTAGCATAAAAAAAATCTAAACAAATGTTATTAGACATTAGTTTAAAATAAATCGAAATAAATCTATAATAAGTACTCTGCAAATGATAAACAGTTCTTTTACTGCTCATCTGGTGCTTTTGCTAACAAATGTGACTTTACCACTATCAGAAAAAATATTCCACCCATTAAAACAATATTAAAATAAGAGGCTACAGTGAAGTCAGTTTATCTACAACAGTTTGCGAGAAAGGAATCCAGCTTCTCGTTTCTGTGGCATTTCATAAATTAATAAAATGTTATATTTATCATTTCAAAAGATGTTTTTTTTTTTTATCTATTTAAAAAAAATGTACAAAACGGAAAGGAATCAAATAAATTATTAGCTAATGCCTTGTAAACATTGGTTTATTTGTTGTTAGGGTAGGGGAAAATAAAAAATAAAAAAAAAGTAAAAACTTAACAGTACAAGGCACAAATGACATGGACAAAAAAAGTCTGGGGGCAATAAGAGACCAGGAAATGATGTCCAGTCCTTTCCAACTTGGAGCGTTGCCTTAGAGGTGTCAGTTACC
Organism: Glandirana rugosa; assembly: GCA_018402905.1. Lineage (NCBI taxonomy): Eukaryota > Metazoa > Chordata > Amphibia > Anura > Ranidae > Glandirana > Glandirana rugosa. Next base: position 372,436 of record BLSH010158602.1, on the reverse strand, counting down.
TCCTGTGATGCCAGTGACGATTTGCACTTTGAAAAGACTGATATTAGCCAGAAGAGCTGTGCAATGCCAGCTTTCAGGGATTTGTGCTTATTTAATGATCGCTACAACAAAGAGTTAAATATTCTCTACAAAGCTGCCTGGGAATAAGCCGGTTTTGCCGTTGCGCTGTAGTGTGCCTTTATACCAGCCGTCTTCACGTTTCTTGTGCACAAATACAATGTCCCCTTCCTTGAGCTCAAGCTCGGCCTCACTTTGGGGAGGGTATGACACCACCACTCGGTATCTAGAAAAGAAAAAGGATGTAAATCTCACAACCTAATCATTGCCATGAAAAATCATTATTGGCCTGACAGTACAGGAAGTTGTCCGGTTCCAAAGTACACATTTTCATGGACAGGGAATCATTTACTGCAAGCAAGAAATAAAAACCCCAGACAGAACACATAAGTCTAAACTTCAGAGGATACATTTACATAAACAGCAACGCTTTATCAAGTAGGGTTTCCAGGACAGGGGCTACACCGTGCCAGAAAAAGCTGAGCAGCTCTGAGTGCTTTAAGTAGTCTTGGAGCTGCTAAGACACAGATAACAACAACTGACCTTTTACATTTAAAATGGTCTTTTTAGACCAGAGAATGGCAATTTTCCATTGCTGTATTCATGCAATTCACTGAAAACATTAGTTATACTTTCAGAAGAATGTAATCCAGTATTAGACAACAAATTTAAAAATTTCACCTTTTTTTTATTGTGTACAGTAAAATATTTCCAAACCAAACATCCTGCTCATCTGACTCTGATTTTGACCACATCCTGATCTTTAGCACAGATATTTGTAGTTGCCATATTTTCATGTATTACTGTGCAGTATTCTATCTTTTATAGGAACTTACCTGTTATTAGAGAAATGTTTAGCACCAAACATTATGATAACGTATATAGCACATCTCATAATATGCTAGCACCCTCTGCAAGGGAGGAACCAGATACTTCCCCTAATAAGGCAGTATACTTCAACTTGTTTTTCTGACGAAAGAGTAAGTATTGGGGGCACCACAACATTTCTATGCTCCAAGCAAATACATTTGATTGGGTCACCATCTCATTTCCTTCCAGCATGATATAGGTACGACCTTCCTTTACTCTACCACTGGGTTAGTTTACATAAACGAACCTCGTATCTTTACAACACCACGGGGGTTATGAATGAGAAAGCAGTCTTTTTGTTCAACTTCATATGACGGAATAATCCCCTTCATAGACCAAGGAGGGAACGTCTCCCACGATCGTATAATACTCTACACGATATATGCAATAGTATTACAAACCACGATTTGTAAAGAGATTATTGTCCATTCAAGGATATTTTCTATCTTATGACGTGTCATTATGTACTTTTATACCGTTGATGTTTATAG
>BLSH010158602.1:351935-366407 GCA_018402905.1 Glandirana rugosa | reverse complement strand
GGGGGTGGACAGAATTATTTTTTTTAAATTAGGATCAGTGTCAGTGTTTTAGGTAGGATAAAAAAAAAAGAAAAAAGATGCACACTATTGTTTCTGGGCTGTACTACGGTTACATACAATACCTAACATACACAGATGTGGTATCGCTACGATCGTCAGGAGCAGGAGATTCTATTTTGGGTTGTTCTTTGGTGCTAGGTTATGGTAGTACCAAGAAATAAACAGCTACACTTTTTAAAACATGATTTCTTTTTACTATTTTGGGCCAGTTTTCCTTTGATAATAAAAACAAAAAAAGCAAGGGATATCCATTACCATTTACCATCAATTGAAAGCCTAATTTATCCTGGAAAAAACAAGGTAGAATTCACCTGGATGCACAAAGTTGTTGTGATGATATATACAGTTTTACGAACACATGTCAGAGTCACAAAATTGGGCTTAGGCATTTAGATTTGTTCTACCCTTAGGCACCCTTAGGCATGAAGGGGTTAACCCCAGTGATGTACCGGTACGTATTGCGGGTTTAGGTGGTTATACCACGATAATGCCTGCAGCTATAGGCATCATTCTTTTATCTTAGTTTTCTGCCGGCGATGGACTTTAATGTAAAAGCAATCCTAGCAGCTAATTAGCTCTGTTGGCTCTTTAATAATTTACTTTTGAACCTATCAGGGATTTTCCCCCTTCCGGTCTCACCCACAAGGTTGCATTCCTTGTTGCCATCAACTGAGGTGCGTCTGAGCTGTTGGCTTTGTCTTGTAAAGAATGTTTCTTGGTCCTACACAAGGATAAGGTATTGCTGTGGCCTAGGGCCTCTTTCCTTCCTATAGTGGTTTCAACTTTTCACCTCAATCAGGACATTGTTCCTCCCTCTGTTTTCCCACCTCCAGTATACCAGGAGGAAACCTTTCTTCACTGTCTAGATGTTGTTTGTGCTATGGAAGTTTATGTCTCAGCCACTGCTTCAATCAGGAAAATGAATTCTCTTTTGTCATTCCTGATGGTCCCCTAAAAGGGGAGCAAGCTGCCCATTCCACGGTTTCTAGGTGGCTCAGACACATCATTATCCAAGCTTAAAGAGGAGCTCCAGGCTCCTTCAGAAAAAAAAAAAAAAAAACTCAGCAGCTACAAATACCATAGCTGCTAACTTTTAATATTAGGGCACTTACCAGTCCAAGGACCCAGCGATGTCGGCACCCAAGCCGATTTTTCAGTTGGTTATCTGCCCCTGCCATCTCCACTAAGGGAAACCAGCAGTGAAGTCTTGCGGCTTCACAGCCGGTTCCCTACTGTGCATGTGCAATGCGTGCTGCACTCTGAATGGGGGAAGGAGGAGGGGGACCGAACTGCCAGCTCAGTTCGCCGCAGCAAACTAAGCCAGAAGTGGGAGCAGGTACCTGTCAAAACCAAGTACCCTCTCTCCCCCCAAAATGTGCCAAATGTGGGAGCAGAGGGGGGAGGAGTCAGACAAGCGGTGCTTCCCCTTTTGGGTGGAGCTCTGCTTTAAGGTCTAAAGGAGAAGGTGCCGCTTTCTTAGGTTCCAGCCTTCTGCATTGTGTTCTACTCCTCCTACTTTCTACAAAAACTGAAGCACTATGGGAGTTTGGGGGTTATACCTTGTTGGCCAACAATTTTTTTTATGCCAGTGTCTAATGCCTCCTGAAGGTGTAAAAATACCTTAATTGTCATAACTCCACCCAAAAGCCAACCCACAGTTTGCATCAGGGCTAAGGGCTCTAGAGAAGAGTACTGAGGCAGGGTGCTGTGATATTTTTATTTTCAGAAATCAAAACTCCCTGCTGACCCCTCCCAAACGCCATGAGCCGCCTGCATGGCATAGAGAGGCACAAAGACCCAGTGATGGCATAAGCAGATTAAACTTTGGCTTTAACATTAGTAAGTGGCATTCACTTTCAGATTTTCCTTGCACATCTATCTGTGGAGAAGTAAACAAGTGGATAGGTGTTCGGTTCGTTTCTTAGGACCAGTAATTATATGGCAGTCAAATGTCATTATTACTAAAGTTCATTCATCCTTAGGGTCATTACCAAAGGACAGACCAAAACATTGGAAGAATTACCACTTCCATCTAAATCCATACAATTTAAGTATCAAAATTTGAGAATTATAGTTTTATGCCCAATTTAGGGCTGTCTGACTGATATATAAAAACTGCAGCAAGGAAAAGTGCGCTATTGCCAACTACATCAAGACTGTGTGTTTCTTTATACAGGGAAAGCTAAAACTTGACTCGCCTTTCCCTTTTCCCCAGAGTGAATAAATTGTTCTATAGGGAACATTCGGGATTGAACATATATTAACTAGACACACAACAGCCTGCTTTGCAGGCACATGCTGGTTACTATTCATACCTAGCTGAGAAAGTCAGAGAGTTCTCTTCAATTCTCTCACATACTTGTCAAGAGGAGCACAACCCGCAGCTTTATCATCCGACATGCCTATGTAGTGGTGCCACCAGTTTATTACCCATTACTTTATGTGCAGCCTCACTCTAATATATTTTCCAAATTTGGTGATTCCGTTTTTCTAAAAATCTCCCAAAATAATTGTATATCCTTTGAAAACAATTAAAAAAATGGGCCAATTATTAACGTAAAAGTGGTTTCAGGCTTGGCTACACAATAGCAACTGCTACTAACATTCTAAACGTTTAACAACTGAAGTATCCAGTGACTAATTTCATGGTTTCCTTCACACATCCGTTAGTATATGATGAAGCACACAGGAAACATTTTACCCCGAGGCTCTATCACTGAGCCCTCTCAGTGGGACAATGCTACAATGTAATTGTGCTGCAAAAACATGATAAAAATCCTTCATAAAGCTCTTTCACCTATGGGTGATAAATACTGTCCTTTCTGTCATCGCAATGTGTCACTTTTCTCTTTTTACCAGAAAAAAAGAAAAATAATCATTTTTTGTTGTTCTAATTGTGGATATATTTTTCAGTCAACATTTTTCTACGATTAGAAAACGAATCAAATCATTCTTCTCCCTCTGTTACCTCTCTTTTCTAGTAAACAGCATGCATTTTATCTTAACCACTTCAATTTCAGGCACTTTCACCCCCTTCTTGCCCAGGACAGTTTTCAGCGCTGTCGCATTTTAATGACAATTGTGCGATCATGCAGCACTGTACCCATATGAAATTTGTATCATTTTTTTCACACAAATATAGCTTTCTTTTGGTGGTATTTGATCACCTCTGGGTTTTTAATTTTTTTCTAAATAAGTAAAAAAAAACAAAAATTCTCGCTTTGTTTCGGTTAAAAAATTGTCTTCAAATAAATAATCTTTCTTCACAAATTTAGGGTAAATGTATTTCTATGGTGAAAATAACCCAAATTAGGGTTTATTATTTAGTCTGTTGGAAAGTTAGAGAGTCCACAAACTACAGTACATACTGTATATCTGAAAATGGATCAGTCCTGAGGGAGGAGCCAGGACCCATGACGATATCGCGCACCGGGACTGGCGGCCATCTTGTCAGTTAGAAACAGACCGGGACTTGTTTTATTGCCTTTTTTATGTCCATAATATGAGTGCAATACTCTATTGATGTTAATAAATGTAATTTGGAACATACTGCTCTACTATTGTTGGCACTTTCTTCTCCCCTTATGATTATATGAGGACAATGGGGAAGTGACTAAGAAGACTACTGGTGAGATACAGGAGGAGTGTGAGGGATCCCTGTTTGATGCTACATCACAGCTAATATCGGAGCACAGGCTTGGCAGACCTCTGTAATGGGTGTCCATACATCTCAGTAACAGGCAGTGTGCGCGGGTGCTGGTGAAGACTTTTTCTTTTTGGGATATCCCTTTTCCTGTGAGATCCATCGCTGATTTGTTTACATGGACATTTATTTGGACATTTCCCACTAGATCTTTTCTATCAAGCGCTGCACCTTACTAGATCATTTGTGTTAATGTTGTTGCAGCATTTTTTGTGCTAGTCGCTGATATTGCATGTTATCTATCATATTTCCAGCGCAGTTGACATTTTATAATTTTAGTTCTGATGTACTAACAATTCTTGGGGCCCTAAAATCCCAGGACAATACACATATACCCCAAATAACCCCTTTTTTCGAAAGTAGACAGTCTAAGGTATTTAGTAAGAGGCATGGCAAGTGTTTTGAAGTTCAAATTTTTTGTCACTCTTTTTGGAAAGTTAAAATTGAAAAACAATTTTTTTACATTTCTTATTTTTTATTTTACACATACTGTCACCAGTGCAGTACAGTGTCATCATATAGCTGGTGTAGCAGTGAGCATGGACACTTATTAGTGACAGACAGTGTGTAAAAATAAATACATTATTTAAAAAATATATTTTTAACACACTGTTACCAGAGTAACATTGTACTACTTTGGGGAAGTGATCAGGATTTTTTTTTTTATACATTATGATTGCTTATTCCAGTGAATTTTACTGGTATAAGCAACCATTTGTACTTAATGAATTTGGTTCATTAAGAGTGTATTGTTGTGACACAGCTGGTGACAGATCAGCCAGTGGATATATCAGTTGATCCAGAGGAAGGCAAACCCCCCCCAGCAAAGCATGATCCAATTTGCTATAGTGGGGGGAAAAAATTCATTCCTGATCCCCCAAGAGGCAATCAGATTTTCACTGGATCAACTTTACCTAAAAATTGTATAAGTACCCAGTTATATTATTTACATTAAGGAAAGAATCCAGGCCTTTTTTAAAGCAATCTACCGTGCTGGCCAAAACCACCTCTGGAGGGAGTCTCTTCCACATTTTCACAGCTCTAACTGTAAAGAAACCTTTCCGTATTTGGAGATGAAATCTTTCTTTTGGACTGTGTAGATTGTGGATGTGTAGAGTGATCACATTAACAGTGTGGTGCAATGTTTCACATGCCCGACGAAGGGGCCCTGCATGGCTCCATCACATGCCTGATGAAGGGGTCCTGTGTGGCTCAGAAGTGTTGCACCACACTGTTTGTGATGTGATCACTCTCTGAATAAAAACCTTTTGGATGAAACTAAGGATCCTTGATGTTCTGGCGAATATCTACATATTGTGTTGGTACCAGTAACCAGTTGGTTGTCGCTGCAGCATCCGATACGTTTAGAGCTTGCTCCAGGAACATGTGCGATGGGAATATGGACCATAGACCAGCCAGTGGGACGCGTCCTGGGAGGATGTCATATGATGTCCACCCAGTATGACAAACGTCCCGCCTGGCCGTCATTAGGGTTAGGGTTTTAGTCAAACAAGTATGAATTTTCATTGTTATGGGTCTACACTGCTTCTTTCACTGTTTTATTAACGACCGGCTTGCGTACATTTACTGCTGCAGAGTAGCAGCATAACGTGAATCACCGTTTATAAACGGCGATTCAGGCAGGTGTGGCTAGGGGGCGAGTGCGCGCCCCGTGCCCCCTCAGTGTGACACTGGGTCGGGCGGACTCTATGTCCGCTGGCAACCCATGCTCACTTACTACACAGGAAGAACGGGGAACCGCCAAGGTATACACGGCGGTTTCCCATTCTGTCAGCTGGCATGACAGATCTACTGACCCTGTATTCGGGATCAGTTAGATCTGTCACCCCCCTGCCAGCCCAGCCCCCACACAATTAGAACATGCCTACGGAACACAGTTAACCCCTTGATGGCCCCCTGCAGGTTAACCCGTTCCCTGCCAATGACATTTATACAGTAATCTGTGACTATTTTTAGATCTGATCACTGTATAAATGTCAATGGTCCCAAAAAGGTGTCAAAAATGTCCAATCTGTCCACCACAATATCGCAGTCCTGATAAAAATCGCAGATCGCCGCCATTAAAAAATCAAAAAACGCCATAAATGAATTCTCATGGTTTGTAAACGCAGCAACTTTTGTGCAAACCAATCAATATACGCAGATTGCGATTTTTTTATACCACAAATATGAGGAAGTATATATCGGCCAAAACTGATGAATACATTTGTTTTTTAATATATATATTTTTTGGATATGTAGTATAGCAAAAGGTAAAAAATATTGTTTTTTTCTTTTTTTAAATTGTTGCTCTTTTTTTGTTTATAGCAGTGATCAGAAGTGATGCAGAGGTGATCAAATACCACCACGACCGTGCAATTGTCAGTTAAAGTGACGCAGTGCCAAATCACAAAAAGTGCTCTGGTCCTAAAGTGGGAAATCTTTCTGGAGCTAAACCCTCACATATACCCAGTGAAGTGAACAGCCTCAGATGATACACAGAGATGAAACAAATCCTTGTACATAAGTTTTACATGTATATCTGCAGTCTTCTCCTTTCTACACCCTTTCAAAAGTGCAGATTGAGTTAAAAATCTTTCATCTGACAGCAGTACATAAGGAAGAGTGGAGAGACTGCACTTACACTGTGTGAGAGCTGATTGGAGGAAAGGCACAAATCCCCCTCAACATAGGCAGAGGAATGAAGGGACATGCAGAGCTGTATTCTGAATGGACAAGCTCCTTGATCATCCCCCTCCCCGACCCATGCTGATAATAAAGGAACGAAGCACCATAGAGAAACGGCACTTAGAGCTTTGGATAGACACAAGTAAACACTACAGATATATGTGGTTAATTCAAGTTTCATGGTATGCTGTTTACAACCACTTTAAGCAAGTCTGAATTTGAGAAAACTCAGGAGGAAATGTGCAAATTACCAAAATCCTACAATAAAGTTTCTTCTGAAAATGTAGAATTATGGTAAGAGTACAAAGTGGAGGCTTCCTTTACATAAACTACTCTCTTAACAATCCCCCCGCATTTATGTATTCTCTAGGACATTCAGAGAGAGTAAAGTCCTATGATACTTAGCCAAATATGATATTTTCAATTTCAATCAATGAAAAACATTTGACCAGCACAGGAGATAGCCTGATAACATTCTTTTTTCCCTGTTCACACACAACAAATGCAGATGCACTTTCACTGGGTGAATTACTTTGCATGATTTCTTTATAAATTAACACCTAAGGCTGCTATCAGTTTGTTTAAAATTACCTTGCTGTCCTTGTCTTGCTTATTAGCAGCAGAAGAACTTGAAGGGGCTGAAACACTATCAGGAGATGAAGAGCTTCCAGTGGCTGCAGAGCCACATTTCCAACTGCCATCTGCCTCCACAGAGGTCCCGCTGCTGCCGCTACAGTTGGCAGGCATTGGCACATTTGATCTGTTGAGATTCATGGCAGCATTGATGTATGCAGCTGAACTTGAAAGCTGTGGCTGCATTTGTTGGGCAGGAGAGCCTTGGTGGGCATTGCCAGATGGTCCTTGGATAAGGGAAGAGGCATTCTGAGCCTGGATGGGAGTAACTGCAGCTGTCGGTCGCTCCTGATTATGGGCAGCGGCTGGGAAAACAGAGAAATAATTTGATGAGCACCATTCAGTTAATGGACAAAGCATACATATTAGCATTATTAATTATGAATGGAAATTTCAAATATTTGTTTTATTATTTAAAGCATTCCAACATTCACCCCTCAGTATTTATTACTTATAATTTCTAAATAGTTTGCATTTATGGTCTTTTTTGTATATTAATGGGAAGAGCTATTTTTGTCTTATTCATAGGCTTACAATTTCCTGTGGTAATATCTCATTTTATAGCAGTCAATTTCGCTACTTTGACTCTATGTAAAAGGAGATAAGAAAGGTAACAGCAGCATATTTAGTATTTTTGTTTTTCTTCACTTGTCTTATTTTTGCTTTAGAGACAAATGTAACCTGGGAGAAAGGGGCAATTTTTAAGTAACACAAATTAAGATCTGTGAGATCTTTTGTATACACGGCTAGGGAAGAACAGTTAGAACACTTGTCTGATCATTATTGTTTTCCTTTGATAACATGTGGAGCATGCATAAAGCTTGCGCCGATCATCTTCTTTGGCCTGAAAACCATTGAGTTTGTTTATTGGCCAACACAGATTTCCAAAGGGTGTTTGGAATGTGTCTGCACATCCAACTGACCTCTACTAACTATGGCCAATTTACCATTCTACAGTGGATGTAGTAACGCATTTTTATTTCAGAGAGGATAGTGGACAGTACAAATATGAACACTCACTATTTATTTACTTCATTGGATTTCTCTCAATGTAATTAAAAATAATCGGTGGTTCATTTTCTCCCTTCATTTTACATAGAACTCAAGGAGCCACAGTGAATACAAGAAGATAGATTTGAATCAAACACATTGTAATGACATAAATAAAGCTAAACAGGCATTATATGTTGATACTTGCCCAAAGAAGGTGGTGCCCTCTTTTGGAACTTTTTCACAGCTTCACAGAAGAGCTGAAGCTAATAACCCACACAGTCAGATATTCAAAGCCAGGAAGAGGACGGGGCATGTCTGCAGTGAATATTTCTACAGGATTCAGCTGCCCCCATGACGTGGGACATATTTTATTACAGGTAGGCTAACTCACTAAAGCTACAGATCATGTTTTTTTATGGCTAAACTTAGAGTTGTGTGCTTTGAATCCATTACATATATACATACAAGGTCCATAAGGATATGGATGAGAGAGTTTGGGGTGGAGGAACTTAACTGACCTGCACAGAGTCCTGAACTCAACCCGACAGAACACCTTTGGGATGAATTAGAGCGGAGATTGCGAGCCAGGCCTTCTCATCCACATTAGTGCCTGAACTCACAAATGCGCTTCTGGAAGAATGGCCAAACATTCCCATAGACACACTCCTAAACCTTGTGGACAGACTTCCCAGAAGAGTTGAAGCGGCTATAGATGCAAAGGGTGGACCAACTCAATATTAAACCCTACAAACTAAGACTGGGATGCCATTAAAATTCATGTGTGTGTAAAGGCAGGTGTCCCAATACTTTTGGTAATATAGTGTACGTACTTGCCTAAATGAATAGTTAAAGTAGAACTAAAAGCATCATTTTTTTGGAGAGAGCAAGTGAGGGTCCCATAGCCAAACAGGAAGTGAGAGGTAATACCTGTAAATTAAGGCAATTCCTCAGGCCCCCCCAGGTCACCAGAACTAGTGTCCCCATTGGAAGCTTTCCCCTACTTTTCTGGGGACAACCCAAAATTTGAGATTCTCTTTTACTTTCAATGATAATGGTAAACAGGACAAATAGAGAGAGTGAATCTCCTTAGTGGAGGCACAGACAGCAAAAAAAAACTAACAAGCGTTATAATACCTCTCCGTGCCAGCCAAGATTTTCAAAAAATAAAATAAATAAAAAAACGTTGCCTCTAGTTTCCCTTTAATTTCCTGATAATAATAATAATTTCCTCTCAACTGCTTCCCGTTTGTAAAAACTGAAGTCAAAGGGTGCACAAGCTACTCTATTCTTTTACAGTGTTACTGCAGGAGACGCATGGGCAATGTATTTAGACAGAAGGACCCAAGCGGTCTTTCAAATAACCCCAATGGAAGGCTAGGGCAGTACCCATAGCATTGTACTTCCCCAAAGCCAACAATGCAAATATAGCAGTATAAAGCATGATAAACCACAGGAAACAAATTGATAAAAAATTAATTCTAACAGGATACTTCACTTTGCACATTTCCTTTTTCTTGGAGCCAAGGTAGCAGTGTAGAAAATAATGGAAGTCTGCATGAACAATACATCAGTGTTATTTTAGTTTGTCATTTCTAATCCCAGTTTTCATTTATATTCTCTACTTGATGTAAACTGCATAAGGTAATGCTAGCTTTGGAGCTTTAAAAGTCCCCCCATTCAGCTTATACTGAAGGATCCTAATAACAGCTGCCTAATCTAATTACATTTATTTTTACAGGCCCAACCAGAAATGACTGTGTTTGTTTTCCCTTTTATTATTACGGTCCACATTTCAGGCCGATTTGGGTATAGCAAGTGAGCCCTATAAATTTAAATGACCATATGAGAAAATAACAATGTTTTCGTAGCTTTGTTTTATTACTTCTCTTCACCGGCTTTATTCTCCCATTTGGTTGAAGAACTATTCAAATATTTGACATTCAGCGGTAGAGTAAAACCCGATATTGAGAACACCCTTAGCTTGAACTCAGGAAGAATTTCAAGAACTAAAAATAGATATTTTTACCATTTCATCAATTTGTACGATGAAGTTTAATAAAGAGTTCTCGTGAATTAAATTCACGGGAACAGATGTATAGTATCTGGCTATAAATGAAATTCTTTTAGTCCTCTAAAGCTCCCTTTCGAGCAGTAAAACAGATTTGACAATTTCACTTTGGGTAATGCATTTCTCTAAACTGCTTTGAAGTTTCTACCAATGACCATAAAGAGACTTCTCAATCCACACAAGAAGGAAAACTAGCCAGGGAATGACGACATGATTATGTCATTTTCTAGTGTTTACATCACAGTTCAACAGCCACGTACTGCCACAGACTACCCTGCACTCCGTTATAGGCACAAAATAAATACAAACCAACAGGGAAATCAAAATGATAAACACAACCATAAAAGGCCCACACACAAGTGTTCATGTACAGTATACTTATCTTATTAGTATATAAAGCCTATTAGCAATGGCCGAAGTTATTAAGCGGTGTCATATATATTTCCAGCTGTAAGCTTTGGCTTACAGACAGCTCAGGGTATTAAAGAAGAATCTGTCAAGTCACAAATATGTAATATACCATTTCCGAGTTGATTTTGAGTGCATGTTCTTGGGCTGTCATCTTTACCTTTGATATCTAGTCTGACGTAAAACCCCTAAGGAAACCACAGCTGAAAAAAATGTGGGCTTGTAGTGGCTACCTTGGCATCTAAGCCACTGATCACAATTCCTAATCTGATCATAATGAACACTTTTATCACACAGGAAAGTCTTTGTTATCACTTAAACAAAAATCTGATTAAAAAAAAAATATATTACATATAATTTTTTTTTTTTATTTATTTAAATTAGTTTTTTTTATCCCATTGTTTTGCAAATGTATGTACACTACAAACTGTATGATTGAATCGGTTCTGATATTGTTGTTTTACTAACATGACAGCTTATTATTCTAAATATGAAACCTTCATTTTGTTTGCAAAAATTAAAGGTTCTAACTACCAGCAAGAATAAGTCCTTACATTTAAAGAGCACCTGTCATTTCAGATCCATCATGGCAGCGCCTGCTAGCGGGCATCCCCTCACCTGCTGCTGCCACGTCCCTCACTTTGTTGTGTCACTGCCGCCTCACCAGCCGTCCCATTAAAGTGAATTGGACTGATGGTGATTTCACAGTGGGTCAGAGGAGGAGCTGCTGTGGGACAGAGATGACAGTTGCTGTTTAAAAATTATGATTTAAAATCAGGTTAATTTAAATCAAGCCTTTTTACTAGTTTTTCTGACATTTCCAAAAGATACCAAACTACAGTTTTAAGTGCAAATTTAGGCTACAAACAAGTGCAATATGCAATTCACAATGTGATTTAAGGTCGATATTAACCACCCTACCTCCGGAAGATTTACCCTTCCTTCATGACCAGGCCATTTTTTGTGATACGGCACTGCGTTATTTTAACTGACAATTACGCAGTCGTGCAACGCTGTACCCAAAGAAAGTGTGTGCCCTTCCCCCCCCCCCCCACAAATAGAGCTTTCTTTTGGTGGTATTTGATCAGCTCTATGGTTATTTTTTGCGCTATAAACAAAAAAAGTGCGACAATTTTGAAAAAAAAAATTAACTTTCTGCTATAAAACATATCTAACAATAATAAAAAATATATATATATATTTTTTTTTCATCAATTTAGGCCAATATGTAGTCCCCTACATATTTTTGGTAAAAAAAAAAATCCCAAGCAGTGTATATTGATTGGTTTGCGCTAAATGTATAGTGTCTACAAACTATGGGATATTTTTATTTTTTTTCACTAGTAATGGCGGCGATCAGCAACTTCTAGTGGGACTGCCATATTGCGGCAGACAAATCGGGAAACACAAACTGACACTTTTTGGGGACCAGTGACACTAATACAGTGATTAGTGCTAAAAATATACACTGTCACTGTACTAATAACACTGGCTGGTAAGGTGTTAACATCAGGGGCGATCAAAGGGTTAACTGTGTGCCTGGTCTGTGCTTTCTCACTGTAGGGGAGGTGCTTTTACTATTGGAAGGCATTGATTCATGTTCCTGCTTTGCAGGAACACAGGATCAATGTCTTCCCTACTGACAGAATGACAACCTATCCTTGCTTACATAGGTAGATGGTCGTTCTGCCTGTGTACTGTAAAATCTGCAGGTGTCGGCGGACATCGAGACAGCGACAACCTGTCCTTGCTTACATAGGCAGATGGCCGTTCTGCCTGTGTACTGTACAATCGGCAGGTGCCGGCGGACACTGAGACAGCGGGGGCGAGTCGTCAGCACCCCAGACCCAGAAGTGTCAGATCACAATCTAGGAGTGGACGCCCTGCGGCAGTATATCTGCGGTGGGCGATCGGGAAGTGGTTAAGGCAAAATAAAAGATTTATTTTATATTCAATATAGTAAGTAGCTCAGGGACAGGACTCAGGTGGCTAAGACATTAGAATGGGCAGCACAAACACACATGAAATTGACTCTATTAGTGACACTGACAGCAGTGTGCACAGCAGCATAGATGATGATGACACCTCACTGACACTAAATGTCCCCTTCTGAGTCACAATGATAATCTCTATCCACGCCAGGTGGGTCCTTCAGTTCACTCCAGTCCAAACAGCACTGACAGTCCCGCTCCGAGCATGACTTGCTCCCGTCCCACAGACAAGGATCTGGCTGCTCCGCTCGGCTTCCTTGCACCATGACATCACATGTCATGCTCAGGCACCACCTCCAAACATGCCCCCCACTGGCGCCGCTCGAACACAATGTAGCAGACACTCAGATGGTCCGAGCGCCAGAGCCATATTTTTACCCAGCACCCTTATCCTTTTAGAAGATTGCCCCCTAGCTGTCAGATCAGAGAATCAGGGGTGGGGGAGGGGGGGCAGGGGCTGGTCAGTTTGTTACATGTTACACCCCGAATATATAATAACATGTTACAAAGGTGAACTTGTGCTTTAAATCTAAATGCTGGAGCGAATCAGGTAGGATGTGACGGCTGAGATCGCTCTAGATAAGCTCATATGGCTACTGCATACCTGAATGTTGTCTAATGTCTGTGCATAGCGAAATATATAATACTTATAGTGTCTATGGCGTGACATACTGTCTAGTGTAACTATGACCACACCAGTTATTCCAGGGTCTCTACTGTCAGCGGGTGTGCTTCTGCCAAGCAGGCAGATTTTGGATGACGGTGTGTTGTTACATATAGCGCAAATAAGAGTAAGAATGTGTGCTTACGAGATACAACCATCCATGTTATTAGGGTTAACAAACAATTTTATGCATCTGTCATTATGTTAATACAACATCATTGTCAGCCATTTTTTTCTGAACAACACATGGTTTACTGGCAAATCAAATTGTAGAACGTTTGTAATTGTAATGTTGTAATTTAACAAGTAAAACTCTGTATTTTTTTTTTTTTTTATAAAAAGCATACTTTGCTCTGGTGACCTATTCATACTGGGCAGATTGCCAACAGCCTAATATGCTGGCAGACTGGAGAAAATTCTGTAGAAAGACTGCCTGGTGGGTGAGTGGTGGTAAGGAAGCCTAGATGTGGGCTACGGTCAGACCTTGTATACATGGGATTTATTGTACAGCAGTCTTTATAAAGCAATTAAAGAACTTCCAGCAAGCTTATTTAAGCCTTAAATACTCCCTTCCATTTCTGTTTGGTGATGTTAAAACAGATTGCAATGGGAATGGTGGTTGCCACCTAAAGCAAGCTGATGGCAAGTTCAGCAAGCTTTTAACAAGAGTGAAAGCTGTTGAAAACCTGCTGGGATCTTGTGTAAAGTGACAAGCTTTAGGCCTCATCCACACGGGCACTGAGCCTGTAGAGCTGGGGTCGGCAACCCGCGGCCCGCACCCAGCTCGCCACCGCAAATTTACCGGCCCGTCAGTGCCCGTGATTAATTCCCAGCCCACGAACATGTTCGCCGCTGTCCTCTTCATTGGACAGCGGCGAACAGCTGCTATCACAGGCTGGATGGGGCGGGAACCACTTCAGTTAACGTTTTGTATTAAACAGCAGGTGATTGGTTGCCGGGCGATCCTAGAAACCAATCACAAGCATGTTAATGAAAAAAGTGAACTTCGGCAGTTCCCGTCCCCATCCAGCCCTGTGATAGCAGCCACTCGTTGCTCTGCTCTACACCTGTGCAAGGTAGGAGAGTTCTACCTACACAACGTGTGCTTGTGTGTGTGTGTGTTGCAGGGGACACTATGGAGGCAGGGGACACTATGGGGGCAGATCATACTATGAGGGCAGAGGACACTATGGGGGCAGAGGACACTATGGGGGCAGAGGACACTATGGGGGCAGACAGGAGACGGGGGTATCACAGGAGACGG
>BLSH010158602.1:303101-320914 GCA_018402905.1 Glandirana rugosa | reverse complement strand
CCCCCCAGAAAATATTGAGCACCAGCCACCACTGCTTCTATGTATTGCATCTGTATAAATGCATCACAGCTGCCACTGTTGACCTCTTCCTGAAAATACTATTGCCTGACTGTTACTGATTTTTTGCCTTACTGACACCACTTCTTAAATCACTGACCTGGAATAAGTAGGCAGCCAGGGGATGTCATAACTACTTATCTGCATGGTGTTGACTAGAAGCGTATGACCTGTGTTAAATAATAAACCTCATGGTTTACAAAAATACCAGATATTTGCATAGATTCACTCCTAAATGCAACATAAAAAGTAAATGTAATACATGTAAAATATAATGCAATACAAGGCCATAGTAGCATATATTAATGTGTCAAGTTGGCAAAAAAGCAAAAAATCAAGGAATACATAGCATAAACATGCCACAGGAAACAATAGGCTCCGTTCATATAACACACTGCATTTTACAGATCTACCTACATTTTTAAATCCTACCTTTCAGCTTAGTATTACTTAACCCTGTGATCCCCTCAACGACCTCTCTCTAGCTAGCTTTGACAGTTACGGTCTATGTAATACAATAATTGCATGCAAGTTCTCTAGTTATTAATTTTGTGCTGTCTCCCAAATGCACTTCTAGCAAATCACTTCCTTATGACTCATTGATGACTTTTACTGTTAACATTTTTAGTGCTATGAATATTAGCAGCAGTAACTGTGTACTTCCCAAAGCAAATGCTAAAAATGAAAAAGGAAAACCAAACATGCATAACTAACACTGCTTTCACACCTCTCTGTTTTAAGGCAAATGCGTTTCCATCAAAATCAATAAAAAAAAAAAAATAGAGTGGTTCTAAAATTAAAATGTGTTTTTTTCCCTAATGCATTCCATGCATTAAGGTAAAAAGCCCCATTAACTGTTCTACCCACCCCTCTCCCTAAACACCTACTTAACTCCTCTCGTTGCTCCCAGCTGCCCCTCCCCTCACTTCCTGGTCTTACTAAGACCCCGAGAGCAGTGGGAGCCATAGGTTCCTGCTGCTGTCAGTCAAACTCCCATGAGGAGGGAGCGGGGGCATGGCTTATGGGCACTGTGTGATGCACACTCAGGAGCATATGCAGACACGGATGTCCCCTTAGCACCCATCTTGCTAAGGGGGCACCTGGGGGAAGGAGGAGATAAAGGGCCGCTCTGTGCAATATTGTTAGAACATCTTATTTTAAGCAAAAAAAACAAAACAAAACTTTACTATCACTTTAAAATGTCAGCCAACACAGGCAGGTACGTGTGGTGCTGCGTCTTTAGGTGCGCAATGATTTCAATGGTAATGTATGTGCAATAAAAGGTGTAATGAGCCTGTCAAATCACCTCCTCCCCTACCTGTCAAACACCTCTGAAAGAAATCTTAACATGGATTCAGCTACACACGTAAACTTATCTTAAATTTGGGTGCAGCTTTAGTGCACTTATCCATAGTGGGCTCAGTTATTCGGTCAGGGCATACTGTAAACTTCATCATTCCCATTTTGCTGAGACCCTTGTGTGTGGCCTGAACCACTTCTCCTCCAAAATCATCCCACTTGGCCCAAACTTGCTGTGTAAGTGCACTGCGAGCCTATACAGCCCAAACATTGAAGATCAGCGTGGACAGGAAAGTATGTGCCTGTCAGAAATTCTGGGGAAGGGCACTATATGTGCACTTACCCGTTAAAGTACAAATTCTGCATTAAAGAAACTGTGTGTTTGTACACAGTACTGTATTAAAGGAGAAGTTAACCTCTAGGAATAATTCTGCTGCAGCTGAACAATTCCCCCCCCCCCCCCGCCAGCAGTATGGGGATAAGTTCCCTGTACTAGCTGTCACTTTTTTAAATCAGCTCCGTTCACACAGCCACATCATTCATTTACACAGCTCTGTGTGTGAATGAACTACAGGCCCCGACATCCTTTGCAGCTATCGGCTTGTTCTCAATGTACTCAAACTACTACGGCACTGGCACACCATGATAATTCATTGATTCTTCCTGCCAATGTATCTACTTGCCAGTGGGGGATGTACAGGCACACAGATACACTGACAGATCTGCAGGAGACCTGCATGGCACCAGCGATATGCTGATCACTAGTGAAATGCTTTACAGGTGCCAAAAAAATAATAAATGCACTTTTTTTACCTGAAAAAAAATGTGCAATTATTTTTCTTTTTTCTTTTAATGTGAACTTATCATTTGAAGAACTTTGGATTTTGCCAAAATGAAACATGTGCAAATATAGTGTAAAAGTGTTTTGAACCTATTGAAATTCACACTTAAAATGATTGTAAAGTTTTTTTTTTTGTTTGTTTTTTTTTAAACAAACCGGTATATACTTAGCTGCTCTGTGCAATCGAGCCCCAAACTGCCTCTTCTCGTTCTGCCATCATCAGAAGCTGCTGCTTATGGTGGTACACCTGTGGGCTTGATCCCAAGACACACTGCCTGTGACGCTGCAGACGAGCATAGCAATGGATAGAGTGAGGAAAGTATAAGGGGTGGTGAGGGTGTGATACTCCTACTATAAATTTGACAGCCAGAATATCTTGACGTCTGCATTAGTCATGGCTGCTTCCCTGGGAAATAAATGTTCTGACAGCTCCAGCATCACTGGTAACTGGCATTTGCCTAGCAGATGGCAAGGCTTGTTACATGCACAGAATGATCTAGTGGCTGAAAGGTTGCTATACATTGGCAGAAAGACAATGTATTCAGTATTTCTATTTTTTTTTTTTTACTGAGGCCTGTCTGCAGTGATGTGCAGAGAAGGAGGTGAAACCAAACAGAAGTACCGCATGTTTATCGTTTCTACAACTGTTGGGAACAGTGAAGTCCAAATACAGCAAATTTTTACACAGAGAAAGTTCTGGTTCTCTGGAATGGTTGTGTTAAGGGGATAGTGTAACTATCCCTTCCTGGAATTCATCTTACTAATCGCAATGCCTGGTACACACAGGCCGAGTATTGCCCGGTTCAACAGAAATCAGCCTACATTCAGCCCATGTGTACAGCAGTCTGCCCGGCTTCTGTAGACTGGGCATGCCAGAAAAACATGCGCCATTAATCAATGCTTGCAGCCAATAGCGGAGAGTGCTGACCGGTGCGTTCTGGCGGGGGGGCTGTCTCCTTGGTAGAGCACAACCGCCCAGTGGAGATATCGTTGCACTAAAATTGCATTGCCAGTACAGCAAACTCCTCGGTTTTAAAAAATTTAAAAAACTCGCAGTATGTACCAGGGTACGGGGTCAAGGGGTTAGGTGGGTGTCAGAAGTACCACAACCTTCTTTGTTGTAACTGGGTCAACAGAGGGAAAACAATAAATGTAGTGCTAGACCTAGTATGTGAGGTGGGGGAGAGATCTGGACAGTGGAGATCATGCATTGCATCAATCTTATTTTTTAAATGACTGGCGATCTCCTGGGCATTGAATGAGGTAGAAATGAGAGTGCTGAAACAGGTCTCTTTTCCTGCATGGAGACAGTAATCATATTTTTTGGAGAGCAGATTTATACAGGGTAAAGTCTCGCAGGAATTAATTTTACACCATAGTTACCAAAGAACACAATGCCTTTTGTGTCTTCTAGTGCCCTCTGTTTGCCAAGGCTGTACAGGTCGGGCCATGATTCCATGAGTAGTGAAGGGAGCAAATACTGTTTGTCCAGGGAGGATGAAAGTGAGCAGTTGTACACAGAAGTGGCCAACTCAGGGTAGGAAAGGTAGTCTGTTGCCAAGCAGAGAAGAAAAGGGTTAAAGTGTTAAGTGTTTCTGAGGGTAGTTATTCATTATTCGTGCCCCAGGACGACGTCATTTGGTGACGAAGTGCGTCGTGGGGAGGGACGGGATGACGTCACCGCGTGGTTTCTGATCCTGGAAGGACAGGTGTTTGTTATAGCTTGCTGGCTTATATACACAGGCGTGTTTTTACTAAAAGATATAAGTGCATTACTATTTTTAACAATAAAGTAATAGACAATATCACACTATGGCGAGCTTCTCTTTTTGGGTCATCCCGGCATGTTGACACTTTGCTGGAGACGCAGCTGGAATCTACCCATGAGAAACGTCTGTTCTGTTTAGTCTATCCATCCTTGAATTTGGTCCAACCCTGAGCAGACATCCAAATATTTAAAGGCCTTGGCTGGGCAATAGCCACAGGTTCATGAAGCTTGCCAACTGGTAAGCAAGTCTTTTATTAGGTGATGGTGCACTTGGGTGTCATTACATTCACTGTGGTGTCCTTCTACATGGAGAAAATAGGAGACACGTATTTGAACACTTGGATCTTTTTTGCATTACCCAATTATGGACTGATATATTGGATTAGTCATCACTTTTTAATTGTTATATATTAATTTATGGGTATTACTGTTATACTTTTTGTATATTTCCAGCACATGAGCATTATTATGTGGACTTTATATTCACTGAATCATTTTGTTATGTTTTTTATTTGTTTTAGCGCTGCTTTTTTGTCTTTTTTCCCGTTTATATCTGTGTGTATCACAATATTTAGCTGCTGCTCCAGCCTTTTCAGATTTAACATTAGCGCGGTATTAATCTCTGTGAATTTAGTTGTTCATTGGTTGGAGGAATGGGAAGTTAAAGTAACATTAAATCTTCGGAGATGGTTTTTTACTTTAATGCTTAGAATAAATTAAAGCGTTTGTCACCCGACACTTCATATTTCTGATAAGCGCCTGCTGTACCATGTGCTTGTATTAAAAAGTATCCTGTTCTCCATGTATTGCTTCCTTTATGTGAAATCCCTGGTGCTCCTGCTAGTCCCCTTGCTTTCCTATTAATAACTCACCACACCTACAATGATCAGACTTGTCCTGACATGCTCCAGCTGAACAACCATTCACTGGGTAGCTCAGTGTGCTGCTGCTTCTCCTCCCCCAACTCTTATGCAGCTGAGAAAAGAGGGAATGTGATTACTTATAAAAAAAGGCAAAAGGATATGTGTAATGTTTTTTATTACTATACAAAAATGTTTGCCTTTCATTTCTATTTTAAGCTGAATAGGTTGTTTTACAAGGTGATGGTTTACAATCACTTGAAGGTAAAAAAACAACAACTTTGAGGCTTTGGCCACTGGTCTAAGCAGTAGCGTGTGTCCATTGCGTTAAGCCAAAAGAAGAGGTTAGGTTGAGGAGCAGGAGAAGCAACTGGGGTGTTATTCTTAACAGGGATTAAGAAAGTCGCCAAGGATATTTCATGAGATTTCTGAGGGAAGAACATAGGGTAGCCAGGCAGAGACATCATCAAGGAACCAGGACATCAGTCCAAGAGGCCGGAAAATCATTGCAATGCCCAGAGAATCTGAACAAAACCGATAAATACAATGGGCTTAAAAAAAGGAGCAGGTGTAGGAAGCACCTGAATAGTGTTTTCTGGGAATAGAAGAAAATATATACTTTTTTTTTAGGAAAAAAGGTATGTAATGTCATCAGTTTTACTGCTAAAGTATATTTTAACAAAATCAAGAAGTGTGTTTGCACATTATATATGAGATTTTAATCCCTTCCCTGACATCTAAAATACTGGGTGGTATATAATGTACATAATTTTTGTAAAGGATATTCCATCCAGCAGTAAAATTATTTCAGATAATAAAGAGAATACAAGCTACTTGCTCACTATGTACTTACTTCAAAGATAAAAGAAGCCAGGCCTCCTACTTCCTTACTCCGTGAAAGGCGAGACTTTATGCTTTCTCACCAAGACGTTTAGGGTTAGCATTTACTTTGGATCACAAAGAAATGAAGTTAGACCTTCTATTTCTGAGAAGAAAGATCTTAAGCCTGCTTTTTCCTCAAAGATCAGAAAGACATAAAACCTGTCAAGCTCTTTTAGACCTAGAAGACTATGATTTCCTCCCACAGAAGCTTCTGGTTCTTAGAGAACAGAGGAAAGTTGGGAATGCAAATTTCAGAGATCAGAGAGGGACTAAACTTATTATTCTGGTGCAGATAGGCGAAAAAAAAAAAAGTTATCGTTACCTACTCTGAGTGATGTATGTTACATCTTCCAACAAAAGAGGAAAAAAAACAGCATATTTGAAAGGAGAATTCTACAGTAAAGTGATTAAGAAATAGACTTGCCACTGTTTTATTCTAGAGCAAGAGAATTTTGAGTCAATTATCGCCAATAGAAAAAAAAAATGCCGTGGTAATCCTTTACCACAGAGTTTAGGCACCAAGACTGTGTCCCTGGAAAGTATATAAAAACACCAGACCTACTAATTATGCTAAAACAGAAAGAAATCAGGCCTGCTACTTACTCCTAAAGCAGCTTGATAGGTGGCATCCGGTGGAAATGTAAATGTAGGGCCACTTATTACAGGGCTGCTCGGGGGCGGGGTCACAATAAGCCCTGCAGTACTGATATGGACCTAACAAATTAAGGAAAAAAGAAAAATGTAATTAAGTTCTATATTTTTATATGAAAGTTAAAGCAGAGGCATGATAACGTTTAAGATTTACTAATTACACTCATGGCCAAAAATATTGACACCCCTGCATTTCTGTCAAATAATGCACCACTTCACACAGAAAATTGTTGCAATTACAAATGTTTAGGCATTCTCATGTTTATATTGGTATGACACAAAGTGGAGAAACAAAAAGCCAAATCTGACACTTTCAATGCAAAAATCGACTGGACAAAATCATTGGCACCTTCTCAAAATTGTAAGAAATAATTGCATTCCAAGTTTGCGATGCTCCTGTAATTTGCAATTAAATTCACCTGTATCAATTAAAAGGTGCTGACAATATAGAAATCACACTGACACTTAAAATGATGAAAATTTTACGCAACCTTTCTGTTGTGTGTCTCTCTGTGCCACACAGAGCAGAGAAAGAGCAGCGAAGAATTGTCTGAGGATTTGTGAACAAAAATTGTGGAAATCATGGATCTCAAGTCCATCTCTAGAGATCTTAATGTTCCTGTGTCCACTGTGCACAACATTGTCAATGAGTTTACAGCCCATGGCACTGTAGCCAATCTCCCTAGACATGGACAAAAAGGGATGCTATGGTATCAGAGCAAGGAAGACCCCACTGCTGACACAGAATTAAAAAAAAAGCCAGATGATTGGAGTTTGCCAAAACTTACCAGAGGAAGCCAAAATCGTTTTGTGAGAAAGTGCTGTGGACAGACAAAACAAAATTACAGCTTTTTGGTAAAGCCCATCATTTTACGTTTTTCAGAAAAAATGAGGCCTTCAAAGTAGGGCTGCAACTAACGATTATTTTGCTAATCGATTAGTTGGCCGATTGTTTCGATTAATCAGATAAAAATTTACAAAAAAACGTAATACCCCATTTTATGGTTTATTTATGTAAAACAATAATGAAACAAACGGACTGTTACACTCAAACTGCACAAATATTTGCACAACTGTGCAACTATTTGTAAGCAGTAGAAAAACATGATGGGGCGCTATTCCCCCCAGGAACACCAATGAGGGGGAACTATCCCCCCTCCCAGGAACACCAATGATGGGGTGCTATTCCCCCCCCAGGAACACCAATGAGGGGGCACTATTGCCCCCAGGAACACCAATGAGGGGGCACTACTGCCCCCAGGAACACCAATGAGGGGGCACTATTGCCCCCAGGCACACCAATGAGGGGGCACTATTGCCCCCTGGCACACCAATGAGGGGGCACTATTGCCCCCAGGCACACCAATGAGGGGGCACTATTGCCCCCAGGCACACCAATGAGGGGGCACTATTGCCCCCAGGCACACCAATGAGGGGGCACTATTGCCCCAGGCACACCAATGAGGGGGCACTATTGCCCCAGGCACACCAATGAGGGGGCACTATTGCCCCCAGGAACACCAATGATGGGGCACTATTGCCCCCAGGAACACCAATGATGGGGCACTATTGTCCCCAGGAACACCAATGAGGGGGCGCTATTGCCCCCAGGAACAACAATGATGGGGTGCTATTGCCCTCTGGAACACCAATAAGGGGGCACTATTTTATCCCCCCCAGGAATAAAATGATGGGACACTACTCCCCCCCCCTCCATGTGAATACGACGGGGCACTCCCCCCCCCATGAATACAATTATGGGGCGCTATTCCCCACAGGAATATGGGCACTTTTCCTACAATGATTGGGCACTATTCCTCCCAGAAACACAAATATTATGTAATGCTAATAAACAATAAGTTGCAAAAATCACAGCGCTAATGAACAAGATCAAAACAAAACCCCTTGTTACCAAGGTGGAAGTGACGAAACGCGTCAAGGGCGTGGCCGTACGACGACTCAGAGCCAGGCTGAATGGATGCCGTGTTAGTGTGAGAGACGACACAGCTGCTGCGGGCGGTAACAGCCAGATTATGTACACACATTGAATGCTTTTTTCTATATACATGCGCATATTGGTTGGGAATAAATTAGTGATTTTAAAAGATACACTATGAGAGATTGTTTTTTCCTTCCCCCTCTATGAGCATGGGTGACAGCATCCTGGAACCGGAGCTGAGATATATATCTTTATGGTGATAGCCATATGATGGGCTGGCTTTTAACATATTTCTGGTGATCCTCTGTGTGTGTTGTTGTCTGCATGTTTTGCACCGGTGAAGGAGGGTGAATTGGTGATCAGTTTATCTGTACAGCAATTTTCACTGTACCTAGAGACTGGGAAGCTGCAATATATTGGACTATATGCACGATATGCACTTTTATGTACTGTTTTATGCACTGTTTATGAACTGTTTTATGCACTGTTTATGAACTTGCACAGTCGGCTATTTTAGTATTAATGCGCTGCTGAGAACTAGTAGTTATTCATAAAGTGTTCTTATTGTATAGTCATTATGTAATGCTAATGCTTATGCTTTACTTTAAAAAGTAGGCCGCTGTAGTATAGTATACCTTATCGACATCGCAGCTTGGCGCCCACGTGACCGACTGCTTTTCTGTCTCTCTTTCAACTCTCTCAAGGCAGCAAAGCGGACGGCGATAATAATTCCCCAGCTGATGTCAGCAAAGAGGAGGAGAGGAGGACAGGCCTGGTCACATGAGCGCTGTATCTGTATGAGGAAGCCGCCGGCTTGTACAGAGGGGATTATAGAATGGACGGAGGCAAAGAAAGCTGACAGGCAGGGTGAAAGGTGCGCACCAAGCAAATCGGAGCAACTAATCAATAATGGAATTCGTCGACAACTAATTTAAATTATTGATTAATCGTTTCAGCTCTACTTTAAAAAAAAAAATACAATACAAGTCAAACATGGTGGAGGTTCACTGATGTTTAGGGGTTGCTTTGCTGCCTTAGGCACTGTGTGCATGGCATTATGCAATTTGAAGACTGCCAAAGAATTCTGGGGTGCAATGTAGGGCCCAGTGTCAGAAAGTTGGGTCTCCATCAGAGGACATGAGCCTTACAGCACAACAATGATCCAAAGCACACATCAAAAAGCACCCAGAAATGGTCTAAGATAAAGCACTGGAGAGTACTGAACTGGCCCAGCAAGGAGTCCAGATTTAAACCCATAGAGCACCTGTGGAAAGATCTCAAAACAGCAGTTGGGAAAAGGAACCATTTCAATCCGAGAGACCTGGAGCAGTTGGGGAAAGAAGAGCGGTCCAAAATTCCAGTAGGTAGGTGTAAGAAACTCATTGATGGTTACAGTAAGCAAATTATTTCAGTTATTTATTCCAAGGGTGTGCTACCAAATATTAAATTGAGGGGTGCCAATAATTTTGTCCAGTCCATTTTTGGAGTTTTGCGTGGAATGTGTCAGATTTGGCTCTTGGTTTCTCCACTTTTTTGTGTTGTACCAATTCAAACAAAAGAAACACGAGAATGCCTAAACATTTGTAATTGCAACAATTTTGTGGGCGAAATGGTGCATTATCTGACAGAAAAGCAGGGGTGCCAATATTTTTGGCCATGACTATGTATATATTCATTTATAAATAATCCCTTGTTTCTGTAAAGTTACGTTCAACTGTATTATGGCATTTCTTCCTATTTCTGAATTTAATCAGCATACGCTTATGGAAAAAGTAATGCGGCAATTAGCTTGGACCAGCTTAGTTGTACTGTATCAGCATAATGGAATGTCCCTGTTGTGGGACAAGCAACCATAAAAATACGATTCCTTTCAAATATGCTTAGGAAAAAGGCGCTCTTAATTTTACTGCTTGACGTGATAATCCTATGCTTTCTTTACATGAGAAAACTATGTACTGGTAAACAAATAACAGTGACATTTAGTAGTGACATCAAGTTAATGTAGACATTAATTTCAGGTTCTCATAATTTCCTGTTGGCACAGGTAATGCTCTAATAAAATAAACCAACTGGTGACATTTTCAGTTAGGTGATCAGGTAAAAACCTTACTCCAGACCATTTGTCATGGTATGACTCATTGTTTTCCATATTCTCATTCTAGGCTGACAGCAAGATGGTAAATTCACATTAAATGTTAAATTGGTCTAATGTACAACCCACTTAATAAAATAAAGTACATGACTCACGTACTGTAATCTTCTCCTGCACATCATTTATAATATACAAAATAGTTTCCTTTAGATGTCAAATTAAAAAAAATAAAAGTTTTTTTCAGGCTTCCGTGTTTAAATATACGAGTAAAACAGTACAATGTGCAATATAAGTGCTATCACTACACTCAAATTGCAAAATGCAGAAGAATAGGAGCACGATAGAACAGCATCCAGGACTAGGAAATCAGCACTGGTGGTCCTCACTGCAGGAATGCACCAGAACTGTGCTCAAAATCAACCTTCCTGGGCCAAGAGACGCTAGCGCTGAAATCCTGCAGATGGAATCTCAAGTTCCCTTGGGAATGCACCATCATAGCCTACAGAATACCACAGACATTTTAAAGATCAAGAGCAACTTCGGCAACTTAATATGCAGTCTGAAGGAAAGAAAGGAAAGTGAAGATATGACTGAAACCTTCAAATACGTCAAGGGTGTGAATAAGGTTCAAGATGACATAACGTCAAACTAACTGCAGGAAAGTTAAAAACGAACCTTTACTGAAAGGGTAGTTGATACTTGCAATAGACTTCCAACAGACATAGGGAGTCAGTCAACAGTAAGTGGTTTCAAACATGCTTGGGAAAAACACATCTATACTCAGACAAAAAGTTAATGCAAAAAAAATACAAAAAAAACGTATAAAAAAGCAAAAAAAAAAAACGGCAGACTCAATGGACCATTTGGTCTTCTTTCTGCCAGCACTTTTCTATGTTTCTAAATGTATGTACTTTTTACTTTTCCCTATAACTGTACAGCACCAGTATCATATGTGGTGTGCAAATCCAGTACTGCTGCACTGTAACATAAGCTCTAGTAATATCGGTACCTTTATAGAGATCTGAGAGTAGCCAGTGAGCTCATACCATGTTCTTGCAGTCCCCTCAAAGCTCAATTCCTAGCACACCTTCTCCAGTCAACCAAGGTCTATTATGAACCGAGGAGCAACCCTGAGAAAGTGCATTCTTCTCATCTCTGGTGAAGACTGTTGACTGCAAATGTGCACAGGGAAAGCTCAGCAATTTCTAGCACACCTCCTCCAGTCTACCAAGGTCCATTTTGGACTGAGGAACAATCCTGAGAAAGCGCATTCTTCTCTTCTCTAGTGGAGACCGTTGACTGCAAATGTGCACATGGGTAAGATTGGGATAAAGATCCTCCTAGAAATCAGTAGCGATTACGATAACAGTATGGACCTGGAGTGGCACAGAGGATTTGGTAGTGCCAATGCGAATATAGAAATTATTTTCCTCATAAAAGTGCAAATCGCAAAATAGTGGATTATTACAAGAAAGAAAAGACACGCAAGATCTAAAACATACACTATTCAGCCTGCACTGAGAGAAGTTTATATGGAATTTATATGGTGACAATATGGATAAACATCTCCAATTTTCTTTGCACCAATTACAAAAATGTCTGAAGCAAGAATTGTCTGAGTAAGGGCTTGTTCACACTTGACTAAATGTCTAACGCTCAACAAACACTCCTATAGCGTTTGTATGGCATTAGTATGGGTGTCAGACAGGTGTCAATGAGCATTATTATGGGGCGTTTTACAAGCTTTAACAACGCTCCCCAAACGCCCTATGGGCAGTTTTGAAGCGCCTGACGAGCGTTAAAATTGGTCCACAAATGCCTATACCATTACAGTAATTAAACTTAATGCCCCACAATTGCCTGCCAGAGCGTCGAGAGGCTTCAAACGCCTCCTTACGCAAAATGAGGCTTTCATTATGAAGCGACGATAACCCTTAGTGTGGACAGCACTATTATATCTTGTGTATAGGAATTTGAGGGGCCTCTCAAATGCCTGCTTTAAATGCTAGTGTGAACTCTGCTTTACTCATGCCAATCAATCTGTCATATTCTCCATTGCATCCTTTTTTTTACAGGCAACATGGGCAGTTTTTATTTAAACACTAGGCTGAATTGGAAGTGTTGGTTATGCTACGATATATGGAAATTGCATAGTAATATGAATTATGACTATTAGTAGTTTTTGTTTCTTTAGTTGCAATAAAAGTAATGTGTGTGCCAATATGATGACATTCAAGAAGACAAGAATGGCATTTTAATTCAGTAAGCAGGAGTCGTAGGCTTAGCAAATGTTACGAAGATATGGTTTTTGCAAAAGTGTAGAATTCTTTTTGAAGGCTATATTTCTCACCTGAGAAGGTGCGCTACAAGACAGGCCAGACAGCTCACTAATCCTGGCCGCAGCTGTGGGATTGCTGGAGCTGATGAGCACTGGGGGGCTGATCTCCATGGAATGGCGGTTCTGCACAGACTGCGATGACTTGTTGGACATGGTGAGCGAGGTGAACGAATGACGCTTTTTGGTGTTCTTCTTAGCATCTGTGTGCTTTTGGGAAGAGCTGCTATGTGTTGTTCCAGATGTTCCTTCCCCGGAGTCCACTACTCCTGATGGTTTGTCCAACTCTATGAGCTGCTTAGCCGCTGAATTAAACTGAAACAAAGAGACATGGTTTACAGCTAGAATCATACAGGGAAGCAAAAACACTTTCTTATGCACACATGGGATTTTAGTCTAAGAAATGTAAACAACATCCACAAGGGATAATGGGAAATGGTGAGGAGCAATGGGGCTTTTTGATACCAGAAAGGTAACTATAGGTATGAACACAAAATTATCATATAAAATACATGATTTAAAAAATTAAAATATCCCCTCTACATCTAGATCAGGGAAATAAAACATTAAAAGAGGTGTTGCACTGAACATGTACAAGATAAGGAGGAAAACAATAGTACATCCAAACAGATCTTAAGAGTGATGCTTTTTTCCAAGCAGGCCTGACATGTTTCGACCAGAATGGTCTTCCTCAATTGGAAATACATTAATGGAGTCTATAATTCAAAATTCATTAACAGATATAGCAAGTTCTCCAATGTCATAGGTCACCCAGGATGGGAGAGAGGCAGGGAGGGACACTGGAAACAGAAAGGGATAAAGGGTATGCAGGATATGCCAGCCCATGTGTCCCAGGAACAAGTGATAAAAGCCCAGATATATGGAGGGTAATCAGAGATATCAACAACCATATATTCAAAAAGAGTAGTAATGGTGCACCACAGGTGGCATTGCTGTAAAAAAAAAAAAAATCAGGTCTGGGGGCCATAAATCATTGTCAAGTGTAGAATCAGTACATGGAATTGGCAAAAGATTCAAACACAGGTCTCCACCATCAACACTGCATCTCCATCCAGCATCAGCTGAAATTCGAGGAAATAAAATTAGACACAAGTGCAGATAACCTGTGGCTGATTTTGGGGTCAAAGTTCCTAAAGCGTAAGCATTCGTACATCATGACAAATGCCTGGTACCCACGATGAGATTATCGAACAAATGAGCGTGTGTTTTTTGTTTTTTTTGCATGCTTTTCTCATATCAAATATGAAGAGTTTACTAAGGTGACAAAAATTCTCGTACGACAGAATAAAAATTTGGAAATGTAATGTATTGCATTCTCAAATGACAACTATAGTGATTAAACGAAAATCTGGTATTGTACAAGAAAAATTTTCATGCTTGCCCCATCAGATGAACTGTGGTGATCAGCTCTCGAAAGCTGTATTTTTTGTATGATTTTCTGATGTGTGTACGGGCCATTAGGCCTTTCATACCAGTGGACCGATCTGGTCCGCCTGTCCATTTTTCAGATGGACATGATTGGACCACCCGTTGTTCTCTATGGAGCAGCAGATGTATGTCCGCTGACACCTGCCGGCATCCGATCCAGTCCGATAAAAACAGATGGATGGGGATCCGTTATCCATATATCGAGTGAATCGAATGGAAATGGACAAGCCTCATAGAGAACAAGGGTCTGTGTCCGTGTCCACTTTGCATAGCGGAGCGGACACGGACCTGTCATCCCCCTGCTAAGCAGGGATCAGCGCAGAGATCCCCGCTGAGCAGGCAGATCTGCTTGAGAGATTACGATTCTGTCTGAAAGGGATTTTATACTTCATCAAGACCCATTATGCCAGCAAAATATTTTGAAACAAATATTTCACTTTGAACACTGCATTACAAGAATGAAGAACTAAAATATTCCTTTTAGGATTACCTAAGAAGAAAATAAGAGTTCTACTATTGTTTCTCTTTGTATTTTTCTGGGCTGTGATACTGAACCGACTGTGCAATATATAGCCTAGACAGCTTAAGCCTTACTACATAAATAAATGTAACAAGCCACAATGGAAAAGGCACACCTGGCAGCAACTGTGAAAATACAATGGACTTCTCGCAACAAAAACATGTATGAGAGATATCCAACAAATGTAGAAACCCCTTATTTGTATAGGAACTCTCCTTGTAAAAAACAGAGAAGAACACACCTCCTACATTCCCTTTGTTATCTGGAGGGACACCAGTACTGAACTTGTTCACAATGTTTGCCATACAAAAGTCAGGCTATGCATTTGAAAGGGATCTTGTATGGAACCAGTAAATACTATTTGCATTATTTATATTAAGAAACAAAAAAAAATCTAAGAAAATAATTTTAGTGAACTATATTGGAAAAAAATGCATATCAATAAGTCATGTTTACCACATGGCACTCTGAGCGGCTTTCCCCCAGATTGACTTTACTGTACATAGCCCGTGTTGTTAAACCACATCCATTACAGAAAATTAAATTACAAATACAGCTAAAGCAGTCAGAGGGGTGATCCATTCCTAACCCCTTTGCTCTGCAGATAAGGTTTAAATAGATTTTCAGTTAGACTGAGAAAAGAAGAGAGCTAGTGCTGGACTTACTCTTTAGAAAGCCTGGAACGCTTTGCAAAGTCAGTGTAAAGGAAGAACCCCGTATTAAAGCTGAATTTCAGGAATTCAGCTCCTTTGTACACCCGTAAGGCCCTCACTACGTCCAAGGCATGCAACTCAAACTCCTTTGGGTGCGATGGACGAGGGCACAATGAAGGCAGGACAATATCTTCATTGATGTGAAAAGAAGAAACTACCTTCGGAAGAAAAGAAGGAGAGGGTCGCAAGACCGCCTTATCCCTATGCATTATCAAATAAGGAGACTTGCACAATAGTGCAGCCAATTCCGACACCCTTCTGGCAGAAGTGATGGCAACTAAGAAGGCCACCTTCTGCGACAGAAGCTGTAAGGAAATCTCCCTGATTTTCTCATAAGGTGGTTTCTTTAGAACAGAAAGCACCAGATTCAGATCCCACGGAGCCATCGGAGATCTTACCCGAGGCGCCACATGTCGCACACCTTGTACAAAGGTAGGAATCAGAGAGTGCGAAGCTAAGGGTCTCTGAAAGAGTATGGCTAAAGCCGAGATCTGGCTCTTGAGAGTACTCAAGGCCAAATTCTTATTCAGGCCCTGCTGTAAAAAGGTCAGGACCCTGGACACAACATAAGAGCGAGGGTTATAGCCCTCCGCCCCGCACCAAGCAATGTAAGCCTTCCAGGTGCGGTGATAAATCTTACGAGAAGTGCACTTGCGGGCTTTCAACAGAGTAAAAATAAAAGTAGAAATGGTCACAATAGGACCGCAGTTCCCCTGAAGGGAAACCAGGTCAACTCCTTGCGAACTAGGCATTGAAACTGAGGAGCTATGCTATGAGGGGGTTTGATGTAGGAAGAGAGGACGGCCCCCAGGGGAGGGGCCAGCTGTTTCTTTTCCCTGCCTAGTTAACTCCTAGTGGGACGAACATAAAACCCCACAAAGTCAATGAAGAGCTGCATCTGTCAGTGAACGTAAGGAGAAATATATTGTACTTTAACTTGAAATACATTGAATCTCGATCATGAGAAAGGATTAGTATAAACAAACAAGCTGGTGAAACAAAGGATGCTTTTGATTCTAATACATCCTAAAGCTCTACAGCCCTGCTAATATAGCTGGCGCCCGGACCACACCAATTAAGGAAAGTACAGAAGATTACCTCTGAGTTTTGTCAGCTTTCCTCTAGGCTTGATTTTCCACTTAATTAAGATATTTGTTTATCTCCTGAAAATATTACAGGGAAAAAGATTTGCCTGCTGATTGCTGGGCAGAGAAAGGTATTCCTGTACCCATGGGATTGATGCAAGAGTGGCATTTCCTTCTGTTAGAAATGCAAGGGGGATGGCTACAAAATGCAAACAGATGTCCCCTTATCTGTTTAATTAGCCACACTTGCATGTACAAATACAAAGATGCCCTGGGTTATTTAATTAACAGTGGATTAAAGTAGAAGGATTTATGGGGTAGACCACAGTAATTGCAAAAAGCGGAAAGCTACTCACTGTGCTACAAGTATAAAACATTCATTTTATTCACAATTTTTCGACATTCTGAAACCACCATGCCTACAATTCAACACAAATTATTAACTCTGGGGAAAAAAAAATTCCCAGGCTGTATAAAAGTGCGGATTTCACATATCCTAGGATGCGCCAAGCTTATTTGGCCACTTCTTTCTTGCTTTAGACTATTCACTCCATCCATGGCACTTCCCTGCTGCTCTCTATGCACATGCGGAATGAGGCAAGCAC
The DNA here is from genome assembly GCA_018402905.1 of Glandirana rugosa. Lineage (NCBI taxonomy): Eukaryota > Metazoa > Chordata > Amphibia > Anura > Ranidae > Glandirana > Glandirana rugosa. Next base: position 303,818 of record BLSH010158602.1, on the reverse strand, counting down.
AGCTGTGACACATATGGGTTAAACCACCATCTCATGTTCCCCCAGGTTCACATTTGGAATATATAGAGCTGGCAGACAATATAAATTGCATAAACTTCATTTAAGGGTAGCAGAATTTGCATTTATAAGTAGGAGTGAAACACATTACGATAGTGAAAGAATGGTCAGTATATCGCTTTCTTCATCTCTGCCACTTTTGGGCAGGAACAGGGCTCGATAAATCCCAGGCACCAGGTCGCCATGGCGACTAGAAATTGCACCCTGGCACCTGGGCTTTTGTTAGCCCATTCACTGTTGCAGGGATACACAATTTGTATAGCCCAATGCCTGAGACATGCTGCTCCGAGTAGGGATCGACCGATATAGTTTTTTCAGGGCCGGTACGATACCGATTTTTTTGGCCGCCCATCAGTCCGATATCGGGTATTGATATTCTGTAGATTTAAACTTTTTATTTTTACACTGTCCTTTAAAAAAAAAAAAAAAAAAAATGTAATCAGTTTTATTGCTGTCAGAAGGAATGTAAACACCCCTTTTGACAGTAATAGGCAGTGACAGGTACTCTTTATGGAGAGATCTGGGTCTATAAGACCCCAAATCCCTCCTCTGCACTTGAAAGTATTCAAAATGGCAAGATCAGAGTTTTGGAATACTTTCTCCCGGTGGGACGGGAGAGCCCGGGCGAGCAATGGACGGGGGGGGGGGGGGGGGGGTTTG
>BLSH010158602.1:282873-296063 GCA_018402905.1 Glandirana rugosa | reverse complement strand
TACTAAAAATGGCGTCGATCTGCGATTTTTTGCGGTACTGCGATATTTCAGCGGACATGTCGGACCATTTTGACACTTTTTTGGGACCATTGGCATTTATACAGCGATCAGTGCTATAAAAATGCACGGATTACTGTGTAAATGCCATTGGCAGTGAAGGGGTTAACCTGCAGGGGGCGCGCTAAGGGTTAACTATGTTCCCTGGGCGTGTTCTAACTGTATGGGGGACTGCCTATCTGGGGAAGGGAAGTGGTCACAGCCTTCACGTAAAGGAAGGCTGTGATCACAGCCCTTCCCCCTCACACAGAGCGGAGGTCCGTGTTTACATACACGGACCTCCGCTCACTCGCTCCGGGGGGGCCATCGCGGGTAGCCGGCGGCAATCGAAGCCGCCGCACCTGCTCCCTGGCCCCCCCTGGACACAGTGAGCGCGCGGGCGATTTATGACGGCGATTTGCGGGAACGACCCACTTTGCCGCCGTCAGATGCAGATCAGCGGTCGGCAAGTGGTTAAGAGCATTGGGCGGAAGTGACGTTTGACGTCGCTTCTGCCCTTCAATGCTATGGAGTCGAGTGGGTGGCATCTTCTGCTCAATCAGCATCCCGATCGCCTCCATCGTTACCGACGGGGCCAGTAAGCAGCAGAGATGACGGGAAAGTGGTGGGGGGCACCTCTACCGTCCCTGATAAAAGTGATCTCCTGGCGAACGCACTGCAGAGACCACTTATATCTGGAAGCGGACCGCCCGCTGTTTAAAATTATACCGGGGTTATGGTAGCTATCTGCTACCATAACAACGGTATTCATCGGGAAATTACCGCCGTATGGCGGCGGGCGGTCCTGAAAGTGATAAAAGCGTTACTAAACCCAGATCTGCATTCACTGTATCTGATCTTCCACAGTACACAGAATATCGAAATTCAGTTAGTTTAGTAAATATAAACTGCTAAATATTTTTCCTCATCAGCAATATATAGCAGTGCTGTGACTTCTACCAGTGTCTGGTTAAAGCTTGTAGGAGGAGTTCTCATTCTCCTCTGACTGTCCTATGAAGCTGCAGGAACCCTAATCCGCTGTCTGGACAGTGCTGATTGGTCCTGTGCCGATCACATGCACCCTCCCAGGAAAAAAAAAAAAGAAAAAAACTATCTAGCAATACATACCAAACTGAGCATGTGCAGAGTGACTCCAAAGACTCTGTCTTATCAGGAGATGGTTAGGGGACACTGGAAGAAGGGAGGATCAGAGAAGACCGGATCCAACAGCCTTTTTACACAATGCTGAGGATTAACCCCTTAGGTTCCACAGGGAGTATAACAAGCATGCTTTACTGCATATACAGACTCAACTGTTGTGGGTTTAGTGACACTTTAAAATACAGCAACCTGTGTTCTGCACAGTTTGTACAGAGTGCCCCTCCCTGAAACTCATTAACATATGTTTGCTCACAGCTTTTCTCTGAAGTCTGCATTCAGATAAAAGTCAAAATTAAAGGCAAAATCTAGCTATAACACCCCCACTCCTAGTCTTCCACATGTCCTCTCCACGTTCCAGCACTTCCCTCTTGGTCTTCCTCCACCACTGAATGGTGCTTGAGGTTAAAGTCCAAGTGTAGTAAAAGGGAAAAAAAAGAACCCACAAGAAGGGACAAACTATTAAAATGGTAGTAAACTTTAGAATTAAAAAAAAAAAAAGTTTCCTCCTGCAAAGTAATATAATAATGTGCTAGTATGCACCACATACTAGCACAGTATGAAAGACTTACCTTGAAACTAAGCCCTCCATCGGTGCACTGTCACTGCTGACAGGGCTTCCATGTTCACCCAGTCTTCCTTCCGGGTTTGTGTACTCCAGCTACTTGTGCCTGGGCACTGACAGACGGCACTGATTGGCGCTGATAGGTGGCACTGACAGGAGGTAGTGATTGGAAGCACTGATCGGCAGCACTGATTGGCACTGATAGGTGGCACTAACAGGTGCCACTGGTTGGCACTGGATGGTACTGGCAGGCGGCACTGATTGGCACGGGATGGTACTCGCAGGTGGCACTGGATTGTACTGGCAGGTGGCACTGATAGGCGGCACTGGATGGTATTGGCAGGTGGCACTGATTGGCACTGACAGGTGGCCCTGGAAGGTACTGGCAGGTGGCATTGACAGGTGGCCCTGGAAGGTACTGGCAGGTGGCATTGACAGGTGGCCCTGGAAGGTACTGGCAGGTGGCATTGACAGGTGGCACTGGCAGGCGGCACTGGATGGTAATGGCAGGTGGCACTAATTGGCACTGACAGGTGGCACTGGATGGTACAGGCTGGCACTGCCAGAAGAGATTAGAAGATTCACAATGCACAGAGTGCGCTGCTTGTACAAGCCGCTCTGTGCATGAAACTGTCAGCTAATGCACAGAGAAAGAGAGAGAGACACAGAGAAAGAGCTGTCAGATTTACACGATGAGATCGGTGGTGGGCGGGGCTGAACAGCTAACACCCGCCCAGCCCCTGTCCCATTGGCTGGCGCTTGATAGCGGTTCTGTCCCACCCACCTCCCATCATCATCTTGGAGATCTGACAGCTCTCTCTGCATTCCAATGTAATTAGGTCACAGTTTCATGCACAGAGTGGCTGGTACAAGCAGCGCGCTCTGTGCATTGTGAATCTTCTAATCACCCACATACATTGTGGGGTATGTGATGCACACATACCCCCGCAATGAACAGTACCAGCCCCCTTTTCGGTATAGGCCCGTTTTTTGTTTCGGCCGATACCGAAAACACAGATTTTGCCCGAAAATCCCTAATTATAAGGTTATGATTTTTTTTTTTGTGTGAAGATTTATTCTTATGCCACTTTTGCACAGATTAGTAACTGCACTGTATGATTGATGAATTTATGGTATGAATTTAATGATATTTTGTATTCATTTATATTTGCACATCTTTTCTGGATTTTTGAATTAGATATATAGTAGTGCAGCACTTTTTTTCGTGTATATATACACAAAATATAACCCTGCCACTGCTTATAGTACCAACGACGAAGCGTCTCTTGACTTGTTATCATTCTCTGCACAACTGCCATCTTGTGCCACTACATAATAGCAAATGCCAATTCTCATTTTCTAGTAGCAGATTTGAGCAGAATTAAAATGGTTTTGTTTAATTTGCACAAAGTGATTGTATTTCATTTCTGTAATGAGTGTCCATTACTTCATGCATGAAAAGGAGTGAGTTTCTGTTTATGATTGTTTAGTTCATTCAAACTTGGTGTATGTCATATATTTTACGGAATCGAATTTCAATAAAATAAATTACATCTATTCACTAAATGCAAAGTTGTGTTTTAAGGGGTCCGTGACTCAAAAAAAGGTTAAAGTGGAACTTTACCCATAACTACTTAATAAAATAATGTTCTTTAGCAAAGGAACACACATTCCACACTAATAACTATGCTACCAAAATTAGTGTGCGTTTTAAATTGCCTCCAGCATTGCTTCTGATTCTTCTTGCTGGAGGCTGCCATTTTGTTGAAGCCCAAAGCCCCTGTACAGCAGTAAATCTGTCAGGCTGTCAGCAGATTGGTCTTTAGTGGCTCTGATTTTCGGCACAATGCAAAATGAGAGAAATGAAGCTGTGAAGAGCAGGATGAAACCGTGCATTACTGGATTTTAAATTTTATGGGCACTCATTTTTACATGGTTATACAGAACTAGGCCCAAAACTGCAAAAGGGCCCAATATGAAGTAATCCATCAGGAATAAAGTTTCGCTGTAAGAACCACTGACTTAGAGGGTACTGTATTTTGCTCCACAGTTATGGGGTTACTCTTAATGGAAGAACAGATGTGTTACTGAACAATAACTCACGTTAAACTGAAAGAGTATTTGATGTGTAAAATGAATTGGCATTGCTGCATGTGTATTGCATTATACAGGGATCAGTGGCATCCGTAGATTCAGCTGCACCACAGTCACAATTCTGCCTTTATTCATCTTATCCTATACCAGGGCTAAGCAATTAGCAGACCTCAAGATGTTGCAAAACTACAAGTCCCATCATGCCTCTGCCCTGGGTGTCATGCTTGTGGCTGTCAGAGCCTTGCTATGCCTCATGGGACTTGTAGTTCAGCAACAGCTGGGGGTCCGCTAACTGCATATCCCTGTCCTATACAGTCAGGTCTGGGTTTGGCACACCCAAGAGATCTTTGCCTGCCATGTGCGAATATGTAGAATACACACGCTGCTGTAACTGTGGACCGGTCATTAAACTGTACACTTCACATGTATCCACAAAGCATGGATCAACATCCTGAATTGGGTTATGATCTACATTTTATTTTTAAAAACTAAAAAAAAAAAAAAAACACATCACAACTTTTGCTTGCCACAAATACAAAACTGCCGAGATTGAGCTGCTTCATGTGACCCAAATCCTAAGCACCTTAGATCACAGTCTCTGGCTACCAGAAGCATTGTGGGTATTTCAGGTCAGTGAAGACAAAGTCTATTGCTTTCAGTTAGGCCTCATGCACACAGGACGGCTTAAAAACGTCAGCGCTACAGCAGCACTAAAAACGTGCGTTTTGCCATTAGCTTTTTTCTGTGTTTGGGTTTTTTATGACGTTTTTCCGTGTTTGGGTTTTTTATGACGTTTTTCCATTAAAAAGCACTCCTTATAATGTAATAAGACCTAAAAACGTCAAACATGGCTAAAGCGTTTTAGACGCGTTTAGATGCATTTTTGACGTTTTCCGTTTTTGCAGCTTGTTTTTACTGCTCCTGGGAGCACAGGCTCGTTTTTTTTTCTATTGCCCCTAAATACTTATGCCTCCAAATGCCTCTGACAGTTTATGTGTGCATGGACACATCGGCTAACATGAAGGAGCTTTTAGAGGCAGTTAAATAAAACGTCCAACGCCCCTAACAGCAGCTGTAAAAACATCCTGTGTGCATGAGGCCTTAGATTGCATATGCAATATACGAATACAAAGATACAAAACTATAGATTCTCATAGTCAGAGGTTTTTTCCCCACACAGGATACAATTCTGTCAGAAACAGAATTTAGTGAGGGCCACTTTGCCGTTGAGCTGGGATAAGTGTTCGGAAATGTTGTGATGGGTCTCTTATCTAGGTTAGAGTCTATCTATGTAAAGGATACGGAAGAATTATCAGACCATACTACAAATGAAATCACTTAATAGGAGTACTGACTGCTAATGTTAAAGAATAATCTTAGTGTTACATAGGATTTGATTTGTAAAATTACACATTCTTTTAGTTACCTCAGAGCCTCTTGCAGAGAGATCAATTGCATGTTAGGGTTGGCAAGACTCCAGAGCTTGGAGGTGGCACCACGGTCTGGAGAGAAAGCAGAGCTACAACCAGAATAGAAATGAGCTCCAGATGGCATTCTAAAACTGCTCCTCTCAATGCTTCTTCGTATGTCTATTAAACATTTGAAAATGAAATAGGTCTGGGTCCTACTGATGGGTGCTAGGAAGGGTTTCTAAGCAGCCACTGATTAGGCTCCCTGAGAAATACTAACCGGCTCACTCATCTATTGATACTTCATTGTACCGATTTGATGTCAGTTCAGTTTAGAACTCATTATGCCCTGAATGTCAAGAGGCTTCTGGCTCATTTTCCCACTTGCTCGGGTCCTGCCCACAAACACAGGTTTATTGGAAGCAAATATTTTTGCCTGGCATCATGGGTTCTCTGGTACAGCTAAACCCTTGGCTATACCTGCTGACTATTCCTGAGTCTTTAGAATTAAACATTTGCACACCTTTTAGCTTGAGGTAGGGTTTACTGCCAAGAAGCTGAGGCGAAGGAGATTAATAAAATGCTCCAATATAAGAAACCACAGAGGTTGCCCAAAAGAAAATATAGGGTATGGGGCAGAAACTTCTACTTGCTGTTCATTGGATGCAACTCCTACTTGATTTTGAACAGTGGCTCTTTGTGTTTAGGCCCGATGTACAAAGCCTGCATGCCATACACTCACTTGTGATCTGCTACGAAGTTCTAAATATCCATATATTTGAGATGGCATACAACACAACACATTTGATTTCTTAGCCAATTAGATTTGAATTATATAGGCGTTGCTACATTGGTTTGCACTTATTCCTGCTAACACTCTGAATAGGTTTCTCATTTCATTTGTCTTCAGCAATTTTATAGCTTGCCAATTGTCTATGTAATACATCCCTTCTATGTATACTACATCACAGAAACCTTGTCCTATTCTTTTAACTGAATAGCTACAACATAGGTGTTAATAAAAACGCTCTTGGAAAAATTAAATGGGACAGTATGTTATTCATTTTACAATAGCATAAGTGTAGATAAATAAAATGGTAGAATAGCTGCAATAAAATAATGCTTAAGATACACCAAGGGGAATTTATCAAAACTGGAGCAGACAGTTACATTTTGAAAATGGAAGATGGAACTGATTGGTTGCCATGCTCCAGATTTTGGCTGCTCCAGCTTTGGTAAATTCTCCTCACGGTGTTCCCTGGATCCATACAGTTGATCATATAAGAATAGTGACATTACTTTCTCAATGTTTTCATACCAAATTAGGATGTGTGCAACACATGAATATGGGAGAATCTGGAGGTGGCAAAGTTTTGTCACTTAGGTTTATCAGCTCTGGATATAGTACGAATAAAGAAGTTCAAATGTTTTCTTTATTCTTTGTTTAATTGAATAATTCACTTTGCCAATAGTGATAGAATTCAAAAATGAAACTGACTGGATTCTAAATGCCAATTGTTTCCAGTAAAAAGATCTAAATGTAGGTTGACTTTTTATTTCAAGGTAAAAGAACCTGGAGTGGAACTCCTCCAAGTTGACTGTGGCTGGAGTTGAGGGTTTGTTTAGGCTCTGGAGATTGGTTGCTGGAGGCACTCCAGAGCTATAGCTAGCAAACATGCAATGCTGGGAATTAATGCACGGACAACTCCAACTGTGTTACTTTCAGCCATGTCCATTGTGCGTCCTTTTCATTCATCCACAAGCTCAGAGGCACAAACCCGCTTCTATACTAGTTTTCATATAGCTGGATAAAGCTGGCCAAACACAGATCAAATTTTGACTAGTTTCTGATGAATCAGCCAAAATTCAAAAAATGGATGGCCCTGTCGACATCCTACCACCCAACATATTCAATCCGAAAATTGAAGGAGCCAGGTGGATAATTCTTGGATCAACAGTGGCAGCAGCCAAATAGCTGTCAGAATACAATTGTCTCGGCAAGAGATTCATCCACCTGCACTGTTGAGCCTGGATGGAGAAATCGGTTAGACCTTTTTTCTTCAGCCCACAGGACTAGTGTGCTTAAAATTGAAATGCAGGATTTTACTTGGAAATTCCAACTGAACTATAGCTTGTTTTGTCGAGTGACTAGCTTTTTCTTTTACTCGTTTTTAGGAATAATGAGTCATTCCTTTTTATTTCAGTTTCATAAGACCAGTGGACACATTTCCCAGGATTCAGGAATCTCAGACACCCGGTCTGACCCACCCACTTTCTTTGCAACCTTTGACTGAAAGGCCAAGAGACTTCCAGTCTGTCCCACTCCACCATTATCTGATACTTGGCTGATAGGGCCATCCACAATCCTGCCACTGAGAACTACAATTCTAACTGCAGGATAGGAATTAGAGTTTTTTTTCAAGCAATATGGCACAGTTAGTGGGAAGGACACCTCAGCCTTTTCGACTCCCGCTTCAGGTGCCGGAGTATAACAATGTTGCATGAATGAAAGACAAAATCACCAATGAAAAGAAGGTACTGACTTTAAAAACTAAGGGAGGTTAAAAAAAAAAGTGTGCACACATTTATAAGGACAAGAGCAGCAAGAAAGCAATCAAAATGTATTACAATCCCTGAAATCCGCTTTAACCATCATATGAAGTGGAGGATTTCATCATTTTTAGGTGCCAATTTGAAGTGTAATGCCGGGAGCCAATTTAAATGTATGTTCCCCTTGCAGCCTTCATAATGACCTTAGAATAATGTCTCAGGCACACATTTTCACTTTTGACTGTCATAATTCCTACAGCTACACTTAATACATCCGCATTTGGCTGACCGGCCTTTTAAGAACACAAACTAATCAGAAGCAAGCCTCATCAAGAAAAATTTAGACAGCTAACCCAATCTGACAGTAAAGGTTTTGGGCAGATAAAGTAAGGGTGAATAAATGCCTCCTTAATCATCATCAAATCATATCATCCGAGACCATCGTTAGCCACGTTGCCATATCATGGTTATGATTAATACCTTTCTCTATGAGATCATCATGGTTTTTTTTTTCGTACGCAGTGCTTTTATTAAATCAGTACAACAACGCTGTTCAAATAAGACTGCTGCCACGGAACTGTGCATTTAACCGGATTATATTAATTAGGTATAAATTTGTTTCCTACAGAAATAATAGTATACCTGTCATTCTAAAAGCTACATCTCAATCAGAGTTCCTATAAAACAATTATAAATGTTTTACCATTAGAAAAGCACTCAAGCAATAAACAATATCGGCTGCTTTAACAAGGGAAGTGATGAATGTGATGGGGTTTTAACATTCATGTTGAGATGGAGCACTGATGGGGAAAATGCTTTTTATGCTACAAAGCTAATTTAGGCCTTCAATTGATTCCGCTTATGCATACGTTTTACCATATGCAATAAAACCACCCAACAAACAGTAAGACTCAGATTAGCTTTCATTCTGCTTTGATTGCACCCCCCATAGAAATCTAAGGGACTAAAATCTAATCTGGTTGGCCATACAAAGGAAGACTTTTTGTCAGATGTCCAACAAATGGCATGAAAGCAGCCACAGTAACACAATAGAATGCCATCTCTGAAATTTTAAATTCTCCCCAATAAAAAGCTGGCTCAAGATTTAAAAGGAACGCCACAGGTACAGTTTAAAAAAAGGCTTTAATCCGCCTAGAGCCTGCAAAAAAGCCTAACCTTTAGAAAAAGTCAACTGTAGCCACAGGTGACACTTTAGATGACTAAATGGTAAGCGTGATTTGCACAACACCCGAATGAGCACCATCCAGACATATTGCGGAAGCGTACCAATTATCCTAATGTGCAGTTTTGCTACAGCAATACAGTCTCTGGTGTAAACTCAAAGTACAGTACTGTGCCCTGCAAATTATACTAAATGGATCAATGTAATTGGCCTACCAGAGTGATTTATAGCACCTGCCAAGGCAATCTCGGCTATGTAGAACATTCTCTAAAAAGTAGAAGAGGTGTTCCGTTGAGGATGGAATTTGTAATCTCAGGGGACAGAGTTATTTACGTGAACTTTAGCCAGAAAGGAGATTTCAATGACTGCCATCATTGTGCATTGTTTATTATCCCAACTATTCATTGTTCTCACCACCTTTTACATTGTATTATGCATTTATATATATTAGAAATGTACATAGTATTTGTTCCTATATTGACTGTTTGAAATATTATCAATTTCAGGCAACACTAAACATGTTTTCCGGTCATTAAAGCTATATACAAAATAGCGCTACAGACAAACCCCCCCCCCCCCCCCCCCATTTAGCTGGCACAGTATGTGGTGCACGCTGTCTGCATGGTCACTTAGGCTGCATTCGCACTTCAGCATTTTGAATCGCGGGGAGATTTGAAAGCGCAGATGTGTGAATGACAAATCCCGTGACTCGCATTTGAGATGTCATTCATTTGAATGACACCTCAAATGGCGGTGTGGGTCTGCCGTGATACATTGCCCTGCAATCGCTGGAATCATGTCGCCCAAAAGAAAGTTCAGGAGCTACTTTTTTGTGACATGCTTCCCGTGATGCGGGTTGCTGCCATTGCACCGCAATTTATCGAATGAATGGCATCTCAACTGCAAGTCCCGCGATTGGTCATTCACACATTGCCACTTTCAAATCGCAGGCAGATATGCGGCAAATCTCTCCGCGATTCAAAATGCTGAAGTGTGAATGCAGCCTTAAAGTATAACTAAAGGCAAAACTTTTTTTTGTTTTGGATATAGTGAAGAGGAATAAGAACAAGTGTCAGTTTTTATTGCTGCCTGTGTCCCCATTAGGGAGATTCACCTTTCCAATTTGCCCTGTTTACCATTATAATTGAAAGTGAAAGAAAATGAACAAATTTTGGGTTGCTCACAGGAAAATAATCGAGGGGAAATCTTCCAATGGGGACCTGGTGGCCCCACAGAATTCCCTTAATTTGCAGGGATTTCCTCTCACTTCCTGTTTTGGCTATGGGACAGGAAGTAAAGAGAAATCTCCCCAATGGGACATAGTAGGAGAGAGAAAAAAAATCAGACAGTGGTTATAACCCCTCCTTGATCTATCCAAAAATGAAAAAAATAAGTTTTGCCTATAGTTCTACTTTAACTGAAGTGATTGTAAATATCCTTTCAAATAAACTATCATTTTGTCTGGCATTTCTTCCATTGGTGCATGCTTTTTTTTTTCTTCTGCTAACCTGCTCAGTATACAATGGAGGGTATCCCTGTTTGGGCAGTCTAAACTGAGCCTGTGAGCTTCTCAAATGTTTTTTCCCCTCTCCCTACTTAGTATGAACTCTAAACCAAGTCCCAGCACCTATTGGCTGCTTTTTTTCATCAATGCAAATATCCACTTGAGTACCTGTCTAATAACCCCATTTTGTATTTTGTTCTCCTTACTCTGTGCACAGTGGCACCATTAAAGTGGTTGTATACCCAAATTGTATAACTTTTACCAACAGGTAAGCCTATAATAAGGCTTACCTGTAGGTAAAATGAATATCTCCTAAACCTGTATGGTTTAGGAGATACTCCCCCTGAAAGGAGGCGCTGACGTCAGGGCGCATGCGCCGTGATGTACCCGGCAAAGGCCCGACGCATAGTGCCGGACAGTCCGCCGGAAAAAAAAATGCTCCCAGCGCTGTGAGTGGCCAGAGCCGCAAACCCAGAAAGAAGCCCAGAGGGAAGATGGAAGCTCCCGCTGTGGGTTCCGCCCGGTCAGATCTTCGTTCTGAGGTATTTCATAATGAGCTAGTATGCGTACTAGCTCATTATTCCTTTGCCTTACAGGCTTTGTTTTTTTTCCCCACAAGATGAGTATACAACCGCTTTAACTAGGTCAGGAACTGAGGAGAACTCTCCCCACAAGGATACATACATCAATCAACCCTAGAAAAAGTTCTAAAGCTTCCCTATTTTATATTTAAAAAAATCTGGTTGTTGAGATCTTTTACGCAAAAAACCCGCACTCCTTATTACTACTGTGCATAAAGAGCCTTGCATTGCTTAGAGGCCAAAACACCAACTTCTTTTGCAGTTCCTACAGTTGTCCTTGCAATACTAAATTATTACATGTGCTGTGCACTCCCACAGAAAGCAATGGTCATACCCGGAGCATGCTTGAAACTGGAGTAGGGGGCGCTGTTACCGTTTTACTTTTTGTGGGCATGCACAGCTAAGAGTACCAGGAGAAGCATAGGAACTGGAGAAAAGGCCAGAGACATGGATTGTAATCACCACATGTTTCTGGCCAAGGTGGTCATTGCATTTGTAGAGCAGTTTGTACACCATAATTATAAAATGTCTCTTATTTGCTCTCTTTGGAGTTGATTTACCAACACTGGAGAGGGCATAATCTCGTGCAGCTGTGCATGGTAGCCAGCTTCTAACATCAGCTTGTTCAATTGGGTTTTGACAAAAAAAAAAAAAAAACTGGAAGCTCATTGGTTTTGAAGAAAAGAGAGTCAAGATAGAGGAAAAGCCTCATCTGAATAGACAAAGCCGAGGGGGAACTTTGCTGGATTGGTTGCGGTCTAAAGTGAACACACAGTAATGCAAATAGTCGTTAAAAATGATTACATTTATTGGTTACATATTTGTAAAATTCCATAAAACTTAATGACGTATTTTAGGTATTACATAAACCATCCATACGAATATGTTGATAGTTTAGCATGTGGAATTGTGTTTGACGTTTCGCAGACATTCTGCTTCTTCAGGATAGTTCCACGTGTTTATAAATCTACAGTCTTTTCTAATTTCACCAAAGTATGGCGCCATGCGATACGACCAGGAACCAGTCCCTCCCCCACCTAGAGGCCGGTGATGCCAGACCCACCGGCCCCGTCTGGCAGATGTTGGACCGTAGTTAGAGATGGGGTCACTTCAAATCGATGCTCTTGACTTTCACAAACCAGAGATACACAGCAGCGGAACGCCAACGCTTATTGGTTTCTATGCAGAGCTGCACCAGATTTCAATTATTCAGGGAGACTACCCCACCTCCACCTAAAAACTGTATTTCGGCATTTTGTACCACCCCCCCTCCCCCTTTTAGATTGTAAGCATTATGAGAAAGGCCATCCTAATCCTGTATTGTAATTGCACTCTCCCTTTATATTGCAAAGCACTGTGCAAACTCTTGGTGCTAAATAAATCCTGAATAATAATGTCAATTGGAAGGAGTCCCTTCTATTCCAATTCTGGTGCCAACCCAAAATTTGGGATTTTCTTTCATTTTCATTCTTGGTGAGAACGGTAAACAGGACAAATAGAGAGTTAATCTCTCTAACGGGGCCACAGACAGCAATAAAATACCTGACAGGTGGTCTAATCCCTCTCCACTCTTAGGCCTCATACACATGGGCGTATATAAAATAATAAACAAAACGTCGGGCCCGAAGTCAAGGAAAAAAAGTCGACGTTTTTCGGCGTTATGCATTGGCGTTTTTGAGCGCTAGTGAGCGTCGGCGTCAATAGACGTTTTTTAAAACAAATTCATTCCTCTGCTATTTTTCAACCTAAAAACGTCGGCGTCAAAAAACGCCGGAAAACGCCGGTATAATAATAGGTGGCATATGGTGGCATATGTTGGCGTTTCTTGGCATAGCGGCTTTTTGCAGCTGAAAAAAAGGAACTGAAGCCCGGGCTGCAAAACAAATAATAAAATATATGCGGGTACACATACTCCGGATTCTCACCTCTCCCTAATCTGGTGGACAGTCCATAAAATAACGACAGACACCGGGGCAATCTCTCTAATTGAGAGATAAACAGGACAAATGGCAAGAGTGGTTCTTACTTTTACTTTCTTTTAGGGTTTAAAACCCAACCGTGGTCTTAACCTTATCTTCCCTGAGGAAGGTTAACTGTAATAATAAGTCCT
>BLSH010158602.1:249226-263608 GCA_018402905.1 Glandirana rugosa | reverse complement strand
GCACCATAGCTTGTAGACTCTATAACTTTCACAAGGACCAAATAATATACACTTATTTGGGTTATTTTTACCAAAGATAGGTAGCAGTATAAATTTTGGCCAAAATTTACAAAGAAAAATTACTAATTTGCAAAATTTTATGACCGAAACAAAGAAAAAGGCATTTTTTCAAAAAATTTTCAATCTTTTTTTATTTATAGCACAAAAAATAAACCCCCTCCTAGTGATTAAATACCACCAAAAGAAAGCTCTATTTGTGTGAAAAAAAGGACGCAAATTTCATATGGGTACCGTGTTGCATGACTGAGTAATTGTCATTCAAAGTGTGATAGCGCTGAAAGCTGAAAAATGGCCTGGACAGGAAAGGGGTTTTCGTGCCAGGTACTGTTGTGGTTAATGTACACACAGCACCCCATATTGACAGAAAAACACAGAATTGTTGACATTTTTGCAGATTTATTAAAAAAGAAAAACTGAAATATCACATGGTCCTAAGTATTCAGACCCTTTGCTCTGACACTCATATATTTAACTCGGGTGCTGTCCATTTCTTCTGATCATCCTTGAGATGGTTCTACACCTTCATTTGAGTCCAGCTGTGTTTGATTATACTGATTGGACTTGATTAGGAAAGCCACACACCTGTCTATATAAGACCTTACGGCTCACAGTGCATGTCAGAGCAAATGAGAATCATGAGGTCAAAGGAACTGTCTGAAGAGTTCAGAGACAGAATTGTGGCAAGGCACAGATCTGGCCAAGGTTACCAAAAAATTTCTGCTGCACTTAAGGTTCCTAAGAGCACAGTGGCCTCCATAATCCTTAAATGGAAGATGTTTGGGGCGACCAGAACCCTTCCTAGAGCTGGCCGTCCGGCCAAACTAAGCTATCAGGGGGAGAAGAGCCTTGGTGAGAGAGGTAAAGAAGAACCCAAAGATCACTGTGACTGAGCTCCAGAGATGCAGTCGGGAGATGGGAGAAAGTTGTGGAAAGTCAACCATCACTGCAGCCCTCCACCAGTCGGGGCTTTATGGCAGAGTGGCCCGACGGAAACAAAATGCATGAAAGCCCACATGGAGTTTGCTAAAAAACACCTGAAGGACACCAAGATGGTGAGAAATAAGATTCTCTGGTCTGATGAGACCAAGATAGAAATTTTTGGCCTTAATTCTAAGCGGTATGTGTGGAGAAAACCAGATACTGCTCATCACCTGTCAATACAGTCCCAACAGTGAAGCATGGTGGTGGCAGCATCATGCTGTGGGGGTGTTTTTCAGCTGCAGGGACAGGACAACTGGTTGCAATCGAGGGAAAGATGAATGCGGCAGAGTACAGGGATATCCTGGACGAAAACCTTCTCCAGAGTGCTCAGGACCTCAGACTGGGCTGAAAGTTTACCTTCCAACAAGACAATGACCCTAAGCACACAGCTAAAATAACGAAGGAGTGGCTTTACAACAACTCTGACTGTTCCTGAATGGCCCAGCCAGAGCCCTGACTTAAACCCAATTGAGCATCTCTGGAGAGACCTAAAAATGGCTGTCCACCAACGTTCAAGGAATGGCAGAGGATCCCCAAATCCAGGTGTGAAAAACTTGTTGCATCTTTCCCAAAAAGACTCATGGCTGTATTAGATCAAAAGGGTGCTTCTACTAAATACTGAGCAAAGGGTCTCAATACTCTGGACCATGTGATATTTCAGGTCTTCTTTTTTTAATAAATCTGCAAAAATGTCAACAATTCTGTGTTTTTCTGTCAATATGGGGTGCTGTGTGTACATTAATGAGGAAAATAAATGAACTTAAATGATTTTAGCAAATGGCTGCAATATAACAAAGAGTGAAAAATGTAAGGGGGTCTGAATACTTTCCGCACCCACTGTATATCAGTGACAATTTCACATATGGAAGCAGAAAAGTCCTTGCAGAGCGCAGGTCTCTGAAAACGATTTCGCACTATCACATATACGCTTAGTCAGCTCTAATTCGCTCCCTCTGCATATTTTTCTTGGAAACTATTTATCAGGGAATTTTCTCCCCACATTGGAAACCTTTATTTTTTTAAGGCACTGATTCCGATTTGTGGAAAAAGTCAAACATGCTTCATGAATTAAAAGGTGTGTATGTGGTAATCCATGAGTCAGTGAAGCGTAAGAAAGTTAAACATAAGTTAAAGTGTGGCTGTCACACAAATACAAATCCCCCTTCTTGTAGAACTCACATGGCCCCCATCCACCCTCTTTAGTACTCAAGTTGTCACATAATTAGCATCCCCCCAGAGGAGGCCAAGCTGGCCAAGTCAGACCCCTCCAATCCAAGACTCGTGAACTAGGTCTAATGTCTTACAGAGTAACCAATGTGGGTTTTTTCCCTCCAAAAATCTATTCTATTCTTCTGCCACAAGCCTGTTTGCCTTGGCTTTCCTAATTGGAAGTACATGAAGAAAAAATCCATTTAAGTAACTGTATGCCTAAACTTACAAGTTCACTCCTAAACCTGAAAGTGACTCCAAACACAATAAATTTTAGCTTAATAACTCGGGAATTGTGTCTTACACAAGTCATTACTACCCCAAACAGTACTTGTTTCTCCTCGCTCTAGCCTTGAAGGAGGACCTAAGATAAAAATGATTTGCCCTTTAAAAGGTAAAACAACAAAACCATTTTTTTTTGCTGTAATATCCACCATAAATCTTGAGATTTCCCCCGCAGTACAGTTATTCTGCCACTGCATGTCCTCAGTCTAATGGACAGTTATCAAGCACCCACTTCTGAGCCCAGGTCATCTTAGATCTGTGACTGAGCAGTGAAAGGAGAAGCAGCACCGTGCAGCGTGAAGAGCTCATCTCTGTCACTCTGCTTTCTCCTTCTATCAGCATGCCTCAGGTCACCACATGAACAGATAATACTGTCTAAGTTAAGCTTAGTACACTGCATGTTTTTTTTTTTTTTCTGTCAGCCCTGAAAAAATAAAAACCTGACAGCTCAGGTCGGAGCCGCTGTACTAACTATCTGATGTACTGACAAGGGGTTGCCTGTCCCACCAGAACACTCCAGCCATTGGCTGAGAGCGCTGATCAGGAGCCGATCAGCAGGCCTTTTTCAGCCATGCCCCTTCAACAGAATGGCTGGCTTCTGCCGTATTGGGTGCCATACACACAGGCCAAATATCAGCCGGTTTCTACTGAACCGGGCATTGCCGCCCGACATTCGGCCCGGGTGTACGAGGCTTTACACTCTAGCTCTGATGTGCAGAGGCTGAAACCAGGCCAACTACTTGTATAATACATATACTACCTGTACTTAAAAGTTACATTTAATGATTACAGAGTTGCAGTAATCTGTGTCTTTTATATCTGCCTAGAGCTCGGTTTAACTCCTTCAGATCCGCATTATTGCCGAAGTACGGCTCCAGCGTGGATCTGAATTTCCGGGGACAACATCCATGGACATTGTCCCCTGTGCGCGCTCCCGGCACGCAGCCGCCGCACGCTGCATGGGTGTGCTCGCGGGTCGGGCGGACTCCATGGCCGCTCATGACCCACGATCACCTGACAGCGCTGCAGAACGGGGAACCGCCGATGTAAACACGGCGGTTCTCCGCTCTGTGACAGGGGACAAGGCAGATCTACTGATCCCTGTCATTGGGATCAGTGAGATATGTTATGTCCCGGCCAGCCCATCCCCCACACAGTTAGAACACAATGAGGGAACACAGTTAACCCCTTCACTGCCCCCTTAGTATTAACCCCTCCACTGACATTTATACAATAATCAGTGGACGTTTAAATTTCTGATTGATGTATAAATGTCATTGGTCCCAAAAAAGTGTCAAAAATTTCTGACATGACCGCTGCAATATCGCAGTCCTGATAAAAATCGCAGTTATATATTATATAATATATAATATTATAGCAAAAAGTAAGAAATATTGTTCTTTTTTGCAAAATTGTCGCTCTTTTTTTGTTAATAGCGGAGAACAGAAATGCCGCAAAGGCGATCAAATACCACCAAAAGAAAGCTCTATTGTGGGAAAAAAGGACGTAAATTTTGTTTGGGTACAACATCGCACGACCGCGCAATTGTCATTCAAAATGCGGCAGCGCTGACAGACAAAAATTGTTCTGGGCAGGAGGGGGGTTTAAGTGCCCAGTAAGCAAGTGGTTAACCACTTCCCTCCCAGCCTATTGTCAAATGATGGCTAGGTGCGACCTTTGTTGTTTTCCAGGTGAATGTCATACAATGTCTTCCGGGAACGTGCTGCGCTGCAGTACGATCTGTCACCGGCTGTGTCCACCACTAGAATTAACCTGGAATTCTACTTTAAGCATGAAAACTACTATTGTAAGTTTATTCATGAATTACTGCTATGAGGAAAAAAAATGAAATACATCTTAGCCCCTTATTAAACACATACACTAATTATATATATATATATATATATATATATACACACACACACACATATACACACATACATACATACACATACATATACACACACACATACATACATACATACATACACACACACACACACATACATATACACACTTATATCTGCATTCATTGGGGTATGTAGTGCCAAATTTAAAAAATACTATGAACCAAAAAGCAAACTGAATTCTAGCTCTTTTAATAAAAGGTACAAATCCTAATTAAAATGTGCAGTTAACCATATTTGGTTCTTTTAATTCCAAAATGTGTAGCTAAAATTTTAGTTACTCTATTTTTTTAAAGCCTAAATATTTTTTTTACCTTAATGCATTCCTTGCCTTAAGTTAAAAAATATTTAGGCATCAGTATTGGCCCCTCACCCCCCCTCTTCCCTTTACTTACTTGAGCCCTCATTCGATCCAGCGCTGTGCACGTCTGCAGCTCTTCTCTCCAATCACTTCTAGATCTCACTGGCTTTGCTGAGGCAGGGGAAGTCATTGGCTCCTAGTGCTGCCAATCAAAGGCAGTGACGTGGGAGCAAGGGCAGGGCCGAGTCCCGCTGTGTCAATGGACTCAGCAGTGGGGCTCAGGAGCGAGCACGCATTAGTGCCCATATGGGAAGCAGCTTCCCATTGTGGGCATTTGGGGGAGGGGTTAGAGCCAGGAGCACCAGCAGAGGACCCGAGAAGAGCACGTTCAGGGATGCTCTGTGCAAAAAAATCCTTTAAAACTACTTTAACCACTCGCCAACCAGCTGCCGCAGTTTTACTGCAGCAGGTTGGCACAGCTGCTCGAATTGCCCTCATTGTACATTGGGCGCGTATTCGGCGATCTGTGGGCGCACGTGCCCACTCGTAAGTGGGGGACCAACCAGCGGGTCCGGTGGACCCGATGCCTGCCGTCCATCCGCGATCTCTCCAGAGACAGGCAGAACGGGGCAGATCCCTGTTCTGTCAGGGGAGTAGAGAGCGATTGTCTGTTCCCAGTGATCAGGAACAGCAATCTCTCTCCTCCTCCAGTCAGCCCAGCCCCCATACAGTTAGAAACACCTCCCAGGGAACACCTTCTCTGCCAGTGACATTTATACAGTAATCAGTGGCTATTTTTAGCACTGTCCGCTGTATAAATTTCACTGGCCAAAAAAAGTGTCAAAAGTGTCCGATCTGTCCACGGCAATGTCACAATCCAGCTAAAAATCGCAGACTGCCGCCATTACTAGTAAAAATAAAATAATAAAAATGCCATAAATCTATCTCCTATTTTGTAGACGCGATGAATTTTGCGCAAACCAATCATACGCTAACCGGGATTGTTTGCCACCCTCTCCAAAAATATTATTAGCAGAGAAAAGTGCCCATTTTTTACTGGCTGCCAGTGAGGAATGGCCCCACAGGGCCGGGGTCACAGGTGAGTAATAAACATTTCCTTGCAGGTACCAATTTTCAAAGTTTTTGAAAACAAGGACAGTCTCTTTCAGTGTAAGACATCACAGGCAATATTTATACAATGCTTCGGAGCAATAAAACCTTTTTTTGGCGTTGTAGCACACCAAAATCAATGTGCTATAAATGAAGCAATGCCAACAAGTGGTTAAATCACACTTGTGGAAGAAGATAAAAACCTGCCTGTGTAATATAGCCTCATGTACTATCTATTCTGTAACAGGATCAATGAGAGGAAACCCCTACCACCTCCATATCTAAAGACCACAATCTACATCCATCCTGTGAAGAACAAATCCCAGTACTGCCCAGATACACAACCAGGATCTAAAGAGCAAAACAAAGATAGCACTATAGTGCCGAAAAGCCTGTGTTCTCCCCGCTGGGAGGGGGTTATTCTCAGTTCACTAAACTGATCACCAATGTGAGATTATTCTGAGCTTTTATGGATCTTTAATGACCCTTTCAATTGGCAGACCACTTTAATTAACAGAAAGTACAAATGGTCAGAATTGGAACACTTTAAATTCCCATCCAGGCACTTTAATTCCAAAAATAGTCAAGAGTGGTCTTTAATGGGCAGGATGTTTTGTGTAATCAGCTAGAAATAGTCATTAAAATATAGCTTTAAATTCCATAAGCAGCACATGTACCCTTATACCGGAAGATTGGTCATATTACAACTATAAATCTACCTTATATCAGGTTACAAAACTGCCATGATTGACAAATGACTATCCCGGAAAAATTTCCATGATGTACTTCAGAATTGGGAAACAACTTAAAACATATCTGGACAATTTCTCACATAATAAACATAAAAGCTGAATTTTTATGTTTAAAAGAAAAATGAACAAACTGCAAAAATGTGCAGCAATCTCGTGGAAACACGACACACATTCCTGTGCGTTTCTGGTGTGAACCAGCCGTTTTCATTCCACTCAAAAAGCAGTGGTGGCTAATGCTCAATTTTCTTGGAGGGGCGGCCCACAGTCCCCCCAGCCAGGCAGACGCCCCCATCGCCAGCCAGACACTTACCCCATCCAGGTGGCAGCTTCCCTCCGTCTCCTCCCGATTCCCAGCGGTTGCTTCTCCTACCAGCCAATTAGAACTTAGGACTTGCGGCCAATCGGGTCTCAGGATCCGCTTCCTGATTGGCCAGGAGGAGAAACAGGAAGACATTAGCGAATATTAATTCGCTGTCACACAACTGGGTGGTCTCTGCGCCCAGAGCCCACCTTTTTTGAAGTCAATTAGAGCCTCTGGCTCCAATCATGTGCTTTGAAAAAAAAAGGAAACCACTCCATTGAAATCCATGCATCTAGCACACTGCATGGAGATTAGGGGCGGGTGAATTAGAGGGGCGGCGCCCCTGGGCCCTGCATGAGCGGCCGCCAATGCTCAAAAGTGATGTTTTAATTTATGATTAAAATGTGGTGGGCCAAGTCAGTACCTGGCTTCTTATATGTGTTGAATACCAAGTGAGATCTTCCTGCCATAGTACCCACTATAATGCCATCGACCTGGGAGTTTTATGGTGGTCCAGAACACCAGTGTATTTCTGCACCTCTTTTTGCATTCTCTTGAAATTCTATAATTTATAGAATCCAACTGGAAGAGCACCCCTAATCACAATTTAAGCACAGAGATCTGTGCATTCAAATGATTATCATGCCCATAATGAACAATCCTTCCAGAGTTCCATGATTACAAAGACACAAAACCCCTTACATTTTTACATAGATGAAGCACCACTAATCATCCCATTTTTGGTCTGTGGTTCCTACCTTTGAAAACGGCAAGCAGTCCTTGTCAGCTTCCTTGTCTTTAACTTCAAAGTCATAAAGTGCTTTGCATTGAGGTGGAGGTTGAGGTAAAGGCTTGATAATCTGCACAAAGTTAGTTGGGAAGAAGCCATGGACCCCATTGATTTCCCCGTGGTACCAATTTTCATCAACTTGCCGACGTAGCACAATGATGTCACCCTTGTTAAACTTCAGATCTCCAGGCTCTTTCCCTTCATAGTTGTACAAAGCTTTGGCACACGGTAACTGAGGTACACCCTGGGGAAAAAAAAACAATACCATTAAAAGGATGTAAAGACTAGTACACCCTTGAACCCTTAGGATTGTGTTTACTTTTACAGTACTTTTGTTAATAACAGTTTGGGAAATCTAGTGTGACACGGTCCTTCAAGATGGGGTCATGTGCAGTACGCTTTAATACACTATTTAGTAGGGCAACATTTTTGCACCTGCATTTTTGTGCAGTGTATTAAAGGTTTGAATGGTAACCCAAAAACACAATGGAAAAAAACGTAAGGTGGGAATAGACCTATAGTACGCCTTGACAACTGTCTGCAATTAATTTCGTACTCAATGGATTATTGCATTTCATCCATTATTTACTACTCCCAATGTTTTTTGCTGCATCACATCAATGTTTTTAAGGGCATCTATTTTTATATTAAGTAGAGGTCTAAAAACAAAAAAGCACAAAGCAAAGTAATTGGTTTTTCTTTAAACACAGCACATACAACATACATATACAGTAACCAAGAAGTACTTTGGTGGCAGGCCTTATAGATTTAGACCTTTAATACTACAACCCACTTTCAGGGTGGCCAAGGACGGGTTAATGTCTCACTGAGAATTGCAGGTGGTGCCACATCAAATTGTTCCTGAAATCAGAAGCTCCCTTTAGACCAGCCTTTCTCAACCTTTTCAACACAGAAGAACCCTTGAAATAATTCTCCTGTTTCGGGGAACCCCTGCTAAAAATGAAAAGTCTACAACTCATGATACATTAGTGTGACTCTCAATGAGAAGAATGCTCCTTACACTTGTGGTCATTGGGAAGAATTATCCCCTTACAGATAGCTAAAAAGATCAATGGTATCATTGAAAATTTATCTGAGAGGTAGAAACTGACCATTGCTCAAGGAACCCCTAGCAACTCTAGGGTTCCACGGAACCCTGGTTGAGAAACCCTGCTTTAGACAGTATCAAGTAAATTGGCTAAGGTGGTGTGAAATGTAAACTACTTCTCAATAGGAACAGGGAAGGAGCAAACATGGACCAGATTTCCATATAAAAACCTATATTTCTGATGATTGCATGAGCTCATCACAATCCTCTAGGATAGCCCTACGTGGCCTGATCCTTGCTGGAGAATATTGAGATTTATATCGTTCACTAACAGCCAAGTAGTTGACACACTACTTACACTTAAAATGTATCTATGGTCAAGATGTAAAATCATACATTCATTCCCGTATATTTCAATTATTTCTAGCGTACTCCTATTACTCTAAACGTGTGGCCTCCAAACTGCGGCCCGGGGGCCAGATGCAGCCCTTTGCTTGCTTTTATCCAGCCCTTGAGGCACAATTCTCCCCACGGCAACAATGAAGGGGGCACAAATCCCCCAGCTGACACCAATGAATGGGAACAATTCCTCCCAATGACAATGATAGGGCACAATTCTTCCCAATGACATCAACAAAGGGGTGCAATTCCTCCCAATAACACCAATGATGTGGCACAATTCTTCCCACTGACATCAAAGGTGAGGCATTGTTTTTCCCCAAAGATGTTTCTACTTCCAATAGCCACAGTTTGGCCCTCCTAAAGTCTGAAGGACAGTAAACTTGTCTTTTGTTTAGAAAGTTTGGAGACCCCTGCTCTAAACAATCTTGAAAATAACTTTTTGAAGAACTCCACGCATTTACTTCCTTGAAAATCGGTGACCGGTATTCACTATGCCATGTGAGTAGGCGCTGCAGTGTCACACATTTCACAGAGCCTGCCTTCTCAACTACATAGGTGCTGAGAGTAGAAGTTTCAGGAGGCAAAATAAAGTGACATGGATGGATGGGGGAGTTTGTGTTGAATATTAAAAATAAATTAAACAGCATTTTTGGTTTGTGGTGCTCCAATGCAGTGTAGCTCTGCTTCAAGGAGTAGAGCAGTGTCCACTCTCCACCACCTATTTACTACCTAAAGAGCAGCAGAAGACTGATGAAGTCATCCCACTGCTCTCTCCTATGGCATTTCCAATTCCCATACATTTACATGTAGCAGACATTGCTGGCTCCCATTCCTGCCACTTCCAGCCTAAGTGCCGTTGAAAACAGATTGCAGGAGCCTTATATCAAATCAAATGCAGGCACTTAAGACTATTAGCATAAAAAAAAAAACAGAAAACAAAGAAAACCCTTATTTATCAATGCTTTCAGACCTTCATTAGTTTGTGTCCATTATATCTGCCTAGAGCGCACCTATAAGCAATTGGAAATGGTAAAGAGGAGTGTGTTTGTACTATCAGACGCAAGTGCGATAGAAAGTGTCAGCTCTGATACCGAATCAGCAATGCTAATGTCCTTCCCCTCACTACACCAATGGATTGGAACGATGGAATTATTATGAGATTATGATCTAGTACTGATATACTTAGAAGTGTGTCATTTTTTCCAAGGCAATATTGGATACGCCAACTGTGCCAACAGTGGGGCTCTAATCCACAGTTTGTATTGGGGCCCAGAGGTATTAGGCTACACCCTTTTACATTTTAGAAGAAAGCATGAAACAAAATATGGAGTGCAGAGCTGCTCTCCCTACAAGACCTTGGGAATTAAACAATCCAATGTGTGTTGCACATGCTGACAATGTGTCCAAATTCATTGCATTATGTGAATCACAGCTCCGCAGGCGGTGGTGTTAGTCAATAAACAAGGATCTGAGATACAAATGTTCTTCTAACTTTCAACAGCAAAGTCTGTTCCTAATGAAGTACATAAGCGGCTGATGTGTTCCAGAGCCATAACTTCAAGAGGAATTAGAAGAACAACTTCCCATATTCATTAATTTCATAACATCTAAACAGCAGTAGCGCAACAATAGGATCTCTTCCATTAAAGTGATACCAACGCTTATCTTTTTTTTTTTTTTATTAAAATAAAAAAGGATATTACACTTTCCTGCTCTGCACAACAATATTGCACAGAACGGTCTCTTCTTTAGCATTACCCCCCGCCAGTGCTGTCTGTATCTTCTTCCTTTGGGTGCCCCCATAGCAAGCCATGAGCTATAGGGGCAACCGTGTGTGTGCACTGCCAAATTGCGCTGTGCGCATCTATAGACACATGCAGCGTGACTCTGCCAATCCCTACACTCTCTCCTACATGCTGCTGGAGTCTCCTGTAAAATCAGGGAGAAGACCTGCAGCCAGGACAGCACTGAATCGATCAGAGGGGACAGGGTAAGTATTTAGGAAAAGGGGGGTGGGGGTAGGGTTGCCACATCATTCCTTTAATCCACGACACATATGAATTACACAGGTTCTGAGGCTAATTTAATGCAGATGAGGCACCAAGTTTAATTGCCACCTTAATCAGCCACATAACCTGTGTAATTAATATGTGTCCTGGATTAAAGGGATGATGTGGCAACCCTAGTGGAGGGTTAGATAAAGATTTTGTACCTTAAAAAGTTAATCTTAAACTTTAGAATCACCCTAAAGGCCAAGTTCCCCTTTTCGGGCAGAATTTCACCTTCATAATAAATAGAAGTGTTTTCTAGCCCAGCCATCCCAATGTGCTTTTCTCTCTCACCTACCCTATTCACAGAAGGTTTAAAATCTCGTTGTTTTATTTGTATTTTTAAAAGGATTTTCAGATTTCATCACTTCCTCTTAGCTTTCACTTCCTGTTAGGTCATCTCCCAGAAGCCTTCACTTCCTTGTTGCATCACAGAAGGCGGCATGAAATGTTCACCACTCTGGACCACACCTCACTCAATACTACCTTCCACCTTTCTATACAATCTGATTGTACAATCCCCTTTAGATCTCCCATCAGCCATGTAGTACAAGGGCCTGCCTGATATGGTACAAATTGAAAGGATTGTTCAGGTGTGTCTGCCTATTCCATAGTTTCAGTCAGATTGCATAGTGTATGGCCATCTTCATACAAGTACATAGAAAGCACTTAGTTGTCCGGCCTCGTTCACATCTCCACGTAGTGAAAACGCACATTCCTGCATACTTTTTTTTTTTTTTTTTTTTAACAACTTCAGCCCCGGAAGGATTTCCCACTTTAGGACCAGAACCCTTTTTGCGATTCGGCACTGCGTTGCTTTAACTGACAATTGCGCGGTCGTGCGATGTTGTACCCAAGTGAAATCTGCGTCCTTTTTTTCCCCACAAATGGAGCTTTCTTTTGGTGGTATTTGATCACCTCTGCGTCATTTCTGATCGCCGCTATAAACAAAAAAAAAGAGCAACAATTTTTAAAAAAAAAAAAAAAAAAAATAATAATATTTCTTACTTTTTGCTAAAATACAAATTCAAAAAAAAAAAAGAAAAAAAAACATTTTTTTTTATCAGTTTTGGCCGATTTATTTTCTTCCTCATATTTTTGGTAAAAAAAAATTGCAAACCGGCGTTTATTGATTGGTTTGCGCAAAAGTTGCCGCGTTTACGAATGATGAGAATTCATTTCTGGGGGTTTTATTTACTTATTTTTTTTTACTAGTAATGGCGGTGATCTGCGATTTTTAACGGTACTACAATATTGCGGCGGACATGTTGGACCATTTTGACACTTTTTTGGGACCATTGGCATTTATACATCGATCAGTGCTATAAAAATGCACTGATTACTGTGTAAATGCCATTGGCAGTGAAGGGGTTAACCTGCAGGGGGCGCTCTAAGGGTTAACTGTGTTCCCTCAGTGTGTTCTAACTGTATGGGGACTGGGCTGACAGGGGGAGGGGAATGATCACAGCTTCCATATACAGGAAGCTTGTGATCACCGCCCTTCCCCCTCTATGAGAACGGAGATCCGTGTTTACTTAAAGGACCTCCGTTCTCTCACTGCGGGGGAGCCATTGTGGGTAGCCAGCGGAGATAGAGTTCGCCCTACCCGCTCCCTGGCCCCCCCTGAACTCAATGAGCACGCGCGCGCTCACAATACTAGTCATCGCGGCTGCCGTCCTGTGACGGCGAGCCAACTTGCCGCCGTCACGCTGCGGCGGGCGGTCGGCAAGTGGTTACGTTTTGAAGTGGTTTCACTCATCACACATAGAGCAGCCTTTCACTTAAATGGGCTGCCCTACATGCAACAATCACCCCAGAGAAACTCCAGAACTTTTTTTTGGTGCATAACTGCAGTTTTTGGTGCGTTTAGGTAAGCCTTTAACTTGTAATGACAACACAAACATGAGGCACATTTGCAACATTTCTGAAACACATGGGAAAATGCACATTTTCTGCGTGGTTTGCCATGCGTTTGGAAACACACATGTGAAAAGAGCCTCATTGTTCTTGTGTAAACACACCAATTTCACGTTCAGGCGCCATTCACACCTAGAGTAGAGAGTGCATGTTTTTTGGCTTGTTTTTCCTGTGACACACATAGGGCAGCCCATTGATTTCAATGGGCTGCGCTACACATGGCAAAGTAGCTCATGGGACATTGTGGCGTGGTGCGAGTTGCACGTTTTTTGCGACGTTTGTCACCTGTTTTTTCAGGTGGCAAAATGTGTGTTTGCTTCTGTGTTCGGTGTGCCGTTAATTAATGACACTGAAAGCGCAACTAGGTCATTTTAGGTCGCTCCTAAACTAAACCTAAAAAAGGAGTGGGGCCTCCTGACGTCAGCACACCTACCAGGAAGTTTCCTTACCTGTGTGCCGACTACTGCCATGGATATCCAAGTGATCCTTAAGGGGTCTGCACACCCACAACGTGTGATGTGAATGATCTGAGTGCGCCAGTACCGGTGCACAGAAACATGTGAGTTTTATTTTGAGGTTTTAATAAAGGTTTTAAAACTATTCACCTCTATGTTAGTTTCCTTTATCCCTCTATGAGCTACACTGCTGTGAACTACCTAGGATCCATTTGAAACTAAGGAGGCTATAATCATCTACCAAAGGATCTATTTACCCCTTAAACTGGCCTATATACACAAGAACTTCAAAAACTTTCTTTGGACTTTTGTTCTTTAGGGGTGGCACACTGCTTTTCACTACCACAGTTTTTGTTCTAAGTGATACATTTATGTTTAAACAATTTGTTTTGCCATCTACCTATGTATGTATATATACATATATTAATTGTTTTCGGAGGATAAAATATCAAAACCATTTAGATCTCCTTTAACATGTTAGTCTAACCAATGTAAATGTGTGGATTTTAACCGATTTTACATCAGGGGACGTGATGATGATACACATTTTTTTTGTAATAAACCCCCAGACGACGATATATGGGCCATGCACGAGGTTTCATCACTTTTTATTGGGTTTACCATTTCGCGAGGGGAGATGGAGCGAGGATTTTATTTGGGGGATTTATATGGTTATTGGTGTTACATGTCACATTTTATATGGATATTTTGTTAATTATATACATATATATGTATGTATCCATCTACCGTTTTGTTTAACAAATTTGTATTTACATAGTGAATCTTGTTTTTGACACCATCACTTTTCGTCACACG